>MU843430.1:55593-358081 GCA_030867255.1 Colletotrichum somersetense | reverse complement strand
AGGTAGGCAGGTAGGCAGGTAGGCAGGTAGGCAGGTAGGCACTTTTGCATGGACCAGCCAAAGCCCGCCCGGACCCGACGGCCGTCTGCGTCAACGGCTGCCCGCCTCGGTCTCTACTTTTCTTTTCCTTTTCTCCATGGGCCAAGAATCAACCACAGCCTCCACAGCTAAGAGATGATACTTGAAATGGAGCCGGGGAGAAGAGTACTAGTGACAGCCAGATATAAAACCAATGCAAAGGTAAATAACAATAAAAGATTTGGCCGAGGGGGGGATGATTGAACTTGAGCCGAAACGTGGAGCTGCTACCCAACACCCCTCCCCTCCCTGCCACACACCCGGGTTTTCTCCTTTTCCCTTGCTTTCCTTCTTGCCTTGCCTGCTCGGCCGATGACCGCAGTGGCGGTAATAACAGTAGGTAGGTTATTGCTTGATTAGGCATTAACTCGCATGTCGCTCACGTCTCTACCTAGGTCACCATCGGGTATATCTTCCGCCATCCGCCACGCAAAGTGTACTTGGCTTCACCTCGCATCGATACGACTCTGCGAGCCATTCCGGCTTTTTCAGTGGGACAGGCCGGGGGCCAAAGCCAGACAATCAATCAATCAATCGCCCCCTTTGCTTGCTTCTGCCCTGTCTGTGCCACGCTCTGCACCTCACCGATGGATGGCCGTGCACCCGTTCCTGGTTTTGGTCTCCCCAAGGCCCACCCGCTGGAATGCTTCTGGAAGACGTGGGCTAACCTCATGACATCCTGGCAAAGGCCTGCCACTGGGTCTTTGCTCGCGCACCAACCATAAAAGTAAACTAGTAGGTATCCATCCGACAGGGGGGGGGGGGTCCTGCGTGCGTCAGTCTAGTCAGGGGAGGGGGTCTCCGTGCGGTCGCGTCGGGTTTTGGCCCCCTACCAAGTACTGTCTGTACCCTTTACTGCGTATGAATAGAAAGCAGCTGAGGTTCGGACAACAGACTTTCAGAGAAGAAATACACGTGCACCCGCTACTAAACTACATAGTAAGCTAAAACGGGTGGAGCTCCTTGGGCTTTTGGGCTCCACGGCCCGGAACATACGATCTAATATGTACTAAACACAACCTAATGTAGGGATATTGGATTGGAACTCGGAGAAGCCAAGTCTCTGATGATTCTTGATGGCATTTATTTACAGGGTATATAGGTATCCGGCGGAGCACCACTAGAGTCGGAAATACTACCTTGAGTAGTCAATGTGCAGGCAGGTATGCAACCCGGCGATGCTGAGTTCATGATTGCCCAAGTGCCCGCAAAAACTCCGAGCCTACATTGCATTGCAGTACTAGGGGTATTATTCGAAGAAGGTTGGCAAGGCAAATCTGGCTCGAAGTGCCTTGCGAATCACCGCTCGGAATGCCGGAACGCTTGGCCCCGTCCTGTGCCCCAGCTCACTCAGTGCCGTGTAAGTAAGGCCTGAAGTGTTTCTGATGGATGGTTCACACAATAAAAAACGAACAAACCCGCGTATTGCCCATGTGCGGAACCGTCGCAGCAGAAGGGCCCATATATATATGAGAGAGAGAGAGAGAGAGAGAGAGAGAGAGAGAGAGAGAGAGAGAGAGAGAGAGAGCATGGGTGTATATTTGTATAGGGATACATACATGGTATCATCGTACTGTCCATTAAAAACGAACAACAGTACATTAGCTTCTCTGTCCACTAACGGTCAGAACCACGTCTAACACGGATACATACGAATGAATCACTCTTGTCCATGCGACCCCTCCTCCGCCCCGAACCTCTTTTCGATGCTAGCGCACCGCTGCGGAGCAACTGTTTACCTACAAAGAATTCAATCGTCTCCATCCAAACATGCCGCTTCCCGCCCCTCTCCCCTCCTGTACCTAGCAAGGCAAGGCTTCAGCCGCCCACCAACACGCGACGACCAGACAAAACCCGGCAACGAGGACGAGGACGAGAACGACAACAAGGTTGAAGACAACAATGAGACGTGGGCCTGCCTTTTCGCCAGGGTGGATCCTCCGAGCTCTATCCCGAGCGAGCGTGTACGTACATCGTACATCGTACATAGTTTGTAGTGTACCGAGTTAGAGCGAGTCAACAGCCTGGCCCCACGACGTCGTTCCCCAGGCAGGCACCTCCCCCCTTCATCTGCTTTTCATTTATTGGCTTATTGTTCTCGGTTGCCATTTCTTCGCGTCGCATTTCCTCCACTCAGTCGATCGCAAGTTGACCAATCGTAGTTGTGCTCGACTTCTGCCCTTTCTCCCCAGCCCAAGTGCCATGCCATGCCAGCCCGTTCCGAATACTCGGCCATGACCCGCCATCAAGTTGTAACGGTGAAAGGGTATTGCGTAGGCACCTAGGTAAGAAAGCCTACATAGTATGTACTGTCTTGTATGATATAGCCAACACTGACCAAAACACAATACCATCGTGTTGTCGTTATTTTTCTTTTCTAGTTTTTTTTTTCTGCCCTTTTTCTTCGAGATTATTTCTCTCTCTCTCTCTCTCTCTCTCTCTCTCTCATAGTTTGATTTGGTATATCCTTACTACGTAGCATGCGGCTTCTCCGTTTGATATTACGGTCCCCGGATCTTGGCCCGCTGGATGCTCGGAAAGGTTCCTGGGTCGACCTTGCCGTAGGCCCGTAAGTAGTCGCGGGGTCCGTTGAGGTTCCCTCTTTCACTGAATTTGCTTTTTCGTATTTTTTTTCTTACTTCCTCGTGGTCTTCAGCCACTCAGCATCGACTCATTACTAGTGCCCGTGTCAGTGACCAACGACGACCCGCTATCCCACAATGCCTACTAGCTGCTACCGGTAGATGCTGTACATACATAGTATCCGTAGATGGCTGGGTATAGACAGGACTCTCCCACCCTCTTTACGAGTCTCGGCATTTTTGGCCATCATCGCCGAGGCCATCACTGTCGGTAGAACCGATCGCTGATCCGCCGTTCATCAGTTCCCGTCAGTCCGGCCGTTGTTGCTATCATCATAGCTCCGTCCATCGTAATTAACTAGTACCCGACTACCTACCTACATGCAGTTGACCGGCATCATCGACTGCCAAGCAGACAGGCCATCCCATCCCATCCCATCCCAAAGCCGGTCTAGAGCCGGCCAGTGCCAGCATTGCATCGAATCGTCTCGCCCTGCATCGCATCCGGCCGGGCCTTTCCACTTTCCTCCTCTCATAACACAACGACACGAGCCTGTACTTTCCGACATCCCCGCCCATCGTTTGCTGTTTAGTTTAGCCCGGGACTGGCTGCTTTCTTATTAGCGTTCCCGGCAGGAACTTCTCTCTCTGTCAGTCATCTCTCGAGACCACGCGCCATCGGGTCACTTTTTGGTTTTCATCTTTGGTTTTCGCTACCCCGTTCGTTCGTTCGTTCTCCTTCGTCGTCGTCGTCGTCGTCGTCGTCAACACTCTCCTCCTCACCTGTTCATTCATTGCTCCCCTTCTCCCCCTTCGACCACCCCGTCGCAGTCAGTCACACTTGCATTAGATCGTTCTTGCTGCATCCGCACCACCCACACCCACTTATTGACACATACCCACTTTGCTCACTCTTTCACTCTCTCACTCACTCTTACACATACACACACGCACTCTCGTCACTTTCATTTGCTTTCTTTCTTTCCTCTTCTCCGACACTCGCTCTCTTCAAACACACCCACACCCACACCCACACACACCGCACACAACTTATCATTGCTATTGCATCCATACAACTCTTTTCCCCAAACACCACTTTGATCTCGTCGTTCTTAAAGCCTCGTCCCACTTGCATCCGCCTTCTTCCAGGCTTTGGATTTGGATCCCCCTCACAACTCGACTACTTTTTCCGCCGTCCCGCGTGGCCGATAGGCGCCGCCCCACCCCAGAAAACGAGGTGTATCACTTCTCAGAATTCTTGGATTGATTGCCTCACGGCTGGCGGCTGCCTTTCTTTTCTCTTCCCCCCTTCCGGAGGCTTCTCGTCTGCTTGATTGCGCTCAGCTTTTCATTGGCGAAAAACAAACAAGATCCGGATACGGCCCGGGGAGAAGGGGATACGTCATGACATCCATAGTAAGTTTGCTTTTTCCTCTAAATCTGTCTACCCATTGCTTCTTTCTCTTGCCCGGCGGTATCACCTTATCCTCCCCCGAAAAGTCGAGTTTCCCCGGACCAACAGCCAATCTCGACTGCAGTCGGCGTCAATGCTGTCTGTCCCTGGCCGTCAAATCTGCCTGTCTGTCCGTCCGCCTTTGTGTAATTGGCGAGAGCCGCTCGCTCACCGCCTCACCGCTTCCCGCATATCAGTGCACATCCCCATCCATCCTCTCCGTCTTCCCCGTCCTCCTCCCAGACCCAGACAGACACTCAGACAAACCAGACACGAGACATCGGCAATCAGGAAAGCATCCCCACGACCAGGGCCCTGCCTGTTGCAACCGGCCTCGCCTTGCCCAACTTCCTCCATTCCGTCCCAATCTTCCTTCTCCCATGTCATGTCCGACCACCGCAACATGCCGTTTTCCAATTAGTTACCTAGCCCCTTCTCTTGTCCTCCCCCATTCCCATGCCCAAACCCATTCACCACCACCACCACCACCACCACCCAGACCCCCTTTAAACTGACCATAAGAAAGGGAGACTGCGCCGCCATGGCCTCTTCCATGTCCCTGTCTCTGTCACACATAACTTTACCCATGGCCGCATGCCACGAATCGTATCTTATTACTCTACCGTCGTGCCCTTCTACTCCTAATCCCCCGTCCGCCCGAGTATAAGCTGCACCACCATCCCTCATCTACTGCTCTTCTCACATCGTCATGTCTGCGCTTGTTTTTTGACACTACTATTTGCTCCCCTTTGCTGCGCGAGACTTTCTTGCTGTTGTTGTTGCTGGCATTGTCTCTCCCGTTCCCCCAAGGAGTCGCTGTGTTTTCTCATAATGCGCGTCCCGTCGTTTGAGGACACCCTCGCCGCTCCTCCTGGCGAACAAACTGCAACAATGCCTCAACCACCAAACACGCAGTCACTAATGACCGGCCTCCAGCTATGCCTCGCTCACTACTGCGACCAACACGGCCCGACCCCGCTAATGGTCACCGAGGGCCTGCCCGTGCCATGCACCACATGCTTCGATAATGGCCCTGCCGCTTATGCCGACCAGGACCAACTCCGACCCCGGACCAGCGTCCCAACGACTGCTGCATCTCTGAACCAGACAGTGGCCATGAGCGATGCGCTGCGCCAAATGCACCTCAACCCCCACCGCAGCTCGTCTATGCCTACCTCCGAGAACGAAGCCCAGGTTCAGCGCGCCGCCATGCTTCGTTCGTCCGCCGCAAACCCCCCGGCTTCGCCACTGTCGCCCTCAGCCATTGAAACCCCGCCCGAAAGCCCCCGCCGCTTATCGGAGCAGCAACCGCAGCCACGACGCGACTCGAGTTTCCGCAGAACCTACGACGAATACGTTACGAAGCGCGCCGGCCCTTGCGAGAATTGCGCCTTAACGCTACCTCAACGTCAAGGCAACAAGGACAAGGCCGACATGAAGGCCGAACGTGGCCCTACTTTGCGCACTCGCGCACCGTATGCGAGAGTATACGGGCAGGCATCGCCGCCACCCTCTTCTGCAAGCGATACCGACGGAGAAAGCCAACCAGGACGAATGCACCGCAGAGCAACGGGCTCTTCCACGACACGATCCAGCATGTCTTCAGGAAGACACACAAGTCATACCCACTACCTCGACTATACCTCGACCCATGAGCCACTCATCCCGTCCTCCTTCTCCATCGTTCGATCCTCATGCTTGCGCACCCTCTCGTTGGAGACTCTCCCCCGCGCACCCGCAAATCCTACGCCGAGTGCCTCACCACAATCCAGCAATATGCCTGCCTTCGTCACGACGCATAGCGCAGGGTCGGCAGCATCTGGTGGTCCTATTTTCTTTGGAGACCCAGTCAACGGGTACACGACGGCTTACATTTTCCGCATCCCGGATATGCACGCCAGAGGACACAAGCGGGTATATGCCTTCCTTGCCCTGAGCACGCACAAGGAGCGTCTTGCTATGAAAACATTTGGATTTATGGCTGCCGCCTTCCGTGATCTTGCCTCATGGATCCAGCAGCTGGCGGAGGCCGAGGCTGAGAAGGCGGCCGAGGCTAGCCCTGTGGGAGGCCCGCAACACCACAGCTCTTATCCCATGGTGACCAGACCGGATAGAGAGGGACCTGACCGTGGTGGCAGCAGCTTCCTCACCGGAGGCGGTGGCTTCTCAAGGCGGATGGGTGGTGGTCCTGGAGGGGTCTCGCTCAGGGCCCGCGGTCTTGCTGAGCTCGTGGGCATGCCCGACTTCTTCATTGAGCTCCATGCCAAGTTTGTCAAGCTCATGCTTGAGCTCGGTGTCGTACTAAGCTCCTGATCACTCTGGTGGCTGCACATATACGTTCACACAACACATTGTCCCACCGTCATCTCGTAGACGCGAGAAAAAGGGAAGGTCTACCCCTGGGAGGGAGCATCAGTGTGCGCAACGATCACCTGCATGCATGCTCTACCACGTTCAGCCAGAAGACGCTTTTGCACTTTGCGAAAACAGTCTCAAAAACAACAAGCAGCAATGGTAATGACGTCCGATAACCATCTTGCTAGTTGAAACGGAGATGAGAAGCCTGGAAGGAGAGTTTTATGAAGGGAGAGACGGATATACCCCCCTTTGAGATGGATGCCATCTCACATTGCACCATGACTTTCTGCATTAGCGACGGCAGCATCCGGAGTCTTTTTTTTCCTTTTGTATTTGCCTGAGCCCTACTGAGCGTTTCAGGAGTGAGCAGGAATGACTTTGTCACAGTCTCAACCGACTTTTGATATTCGGGGGTTTTTTTAACAAAAAAAGAAAGGGTGAGGGAAGGGTTTGCTAGATGTGTTTTACCCCATGGCTTTATGATTCATGCTCTTCTGCTCCCTTTGGCTTCTTCTTCGCCGTCTTGCTCTTTCCCGTGCAGGGTTCTTTTCTTATTTTTGTATTATTCCCCAACTGAAAGGATTCCAGGTCGGTGGGTGGTATTGGAAAAAGAGGGTAAAGGAAAAAAAGGCCACCAAAAAGGATGGAGAGGGGGGAGGGAAAAAAAGGGAACCACTTAGAAATAGGGATTCGTTCTCACAGGAAAAACAAAATTTGGGGGGAGAGGACACAACTGGGTCCAGCAGAAATATAACCCCTCTGCCAAATCAAGTTTGATCTCCTGCCCGTAATATCTTGATTCTTGGTGATGTGAGAACCCCCCGAAATATGCGTCTTGCGTAGGGGGTGAAGAGTGATGTGTGACCAGGGATGCTCGTTTACCTCGGCGTTGCGTTCGGGGGCCGGGAGAGACGTCCGGTCGTCGGGCGAATCCGAGCTCCAGGAACACACCGGCGGGACATTATTGTCTCTGTTCCGCCCACTCCCGGCGTTGCCCCCCGAGACTGTTCCGCCGCCGCGACGCGAAAAGCTGCAGTGCCGGCAGAGCGCCGTTCACACAGAAACATACGGCAACTTCTCCGTCTGTGCAGCTCATGCTAGAGGCAACGTATCCTGACGTCCCCTAATATCTCCGTTCGTGCTTCGGTGTTTGCTTGATTCAAACATCACCACAATGGCAAATATAATGAACGGCAACTGATCGTGTAGAGAGCAGCGCAGCTCCTTTACCAAGTGTATTGTACAACGCGACGTCGAGCTTCGCTCCCCGAAGCCTTGAAAGTCTATCCCTTCCTTAATCGTGTCCCGTCGTGCTATTACATCGCCAGCCTTGCAGCGTGCAGTGTCTCGTTCCTCCAACAATACGTCTCCTTGCCCCCCTTGCGTATCCTCCGTCTCCTCTTGGGCAGTTTCCGCAGCTTATTTGTAAAAGTCAAACTTGTTCTCGTCGCTCGTGCCTTTGACCTGGCTTGAGTAGGCATCCTCCAGGTCGCTCTGGATGATGTTGTAACGGTTCTTCCGCACTGCACGGAGACCAGCCTCCTGCATGATGGCAGCGATGACAGCACCGCTCAGGGGATCGTTGCGGACGATCAGAGAGTCCAGATCCACCTCGGGAGCGAGACTCATCTTGCTGGCGATGGTGGAGAAGATGAGACGACGCTCTCGTCTGTCTCTTAAGCTGGGGAACTCAATCTTTCGGTCCAGACGACCGGGACGGAGTAGGGCGGGGTCGAGGGTATCAGCTCGGTTGGTGGCCATGATAACCTTGACATTGGCGGTCTGGTCGAAACCATCCATCTGGTTGAGTAGCTCCAGGAGAATACGCTGGACTTCACGGTCGGCACCGGTCTGGGCATCGAAACGCTTCGTTGCAATGGCGTCAATCTCGTCGATGAAGATGATGGCGGGGGCGTTCTCGCGGGCCATGCGGAAGACGTCACGAACCATACGGGGACCCTCACCGAGGTACTTCTGCACGAACTCGGATCCGACGACGCGAATGAAGTTTGCCGTTGTGGAGTTCGCCACAGCCTTTACTAGCATTGTCTTTCCCGTGCCAGGGGGGCCATAGAGCAACACGCCGCGAGGGGGGTCGATACCGATCTGCTTGTAAAGGTCGAAGTGCGTCAAAGGAAGCTCAACGGCCTCACGGATCTCTTGTTTCTGCATGTCCAGACCACCAACATCGGCATACGTCACGTCGGGCTTCTCGTCGGCGCCAAGCATGGCAATAGAGGAGTCCGCTTCGGGAGGGAGAATATCGACGAGGGCGTTCGAGTGGCGGTGGAGGGCAACGGAGGACGAGGGCTTGAGCTTCTCGCGGTCGAGGGTGGAAAGAATACGGACGACATAGTTAGAGCCGGTGGAGGACTGCACGATCCCGGTGCTGCGACGGGTTAGCTATGATGAGGTCGAACGGCTTTGGGAGCTGCTGTGTGCGGGGTCTGCATACTTCTGGTCGATGGCTTCCATGAATTGCCCGATCACCAGCGGAACGCTCTGAATTCGCTTGATTTCCTCCTGAGCCCGGACAAGCTCGCGCTTCAGACTCCTATGTAACGTCTGGTCAGCAAACCAAATGCAATGCGGTGATTCAAAACAAGTCCCACCTCTGCTCATCCTTGATGTACTCCTCTTGCAGCTGAATGTACTCAAGTTGTCTTTGCAGCTTCTTCAATGTGGCATAATCGTCGCCTCCTTCCGTCGAGATGCCCTCGAAGTTTTCGATACTAGGGATTGTTGAGGGCGCCGTCTTCTTGTGAGGAAGGGTCTGGTTGGCCGGGTTTTCCACCAAAACGTCACCCATTGTGTCGGAGATTCGGCGAGAAGTGATGTTGTCGGAATCGGGCCTCGGATACAAGATCTATATCGACGATCGCAGCAGATGTAGGGTCGCCGGGGGGAGGGAGTGTGAACGCTGGCGTTGTTGATGATGGCAAAGGTGTTAGTTTCAAGCTTGGTGGTGGTGCTTGCCTGCTCTTGCTTGCTGTAGGCGTCAACGGATACGAATGCAGCGTTCCAGCCCGGCTTAGTCAGGAACCTCGTAGAAGCTCTCCGTCACGTGAGAACTGCTTCCTAAGGCTCATTGGCTCTTTCTGGCTGGTTGATTGGCTGAGCAGGTGACCTGGAGCAGGGCGGGATGCCTGCAGCTCGTTATCCACTTTCTGAAGTAGCGATACTCTCCGATTGGTTATATGAGGGGCCACCTTCCCCCACCATGTACAATGTGGAGACAGCCTGGGAGGAATCCCTGCCATGATGATGTTAGGGTCTCTCCCGCAATCCACTGTTAGAGATGTTGGTGAGTGTCACTGCCGGACCTTAGCACAGCGTCCAGTGTCGGCACCTATCTCTTATCAACTTTCCCCAAGCCCATGGGATGATGTGGTGGGCGGTGATTCACTGGATGCCTCGTTAGGCCTCGTCCTAGCAAGTGACCTAGCACTGTACGGTATCAGTCACAGGCACACCTCTTCTCTTCGGTCTCGTACCTTCAACCACAACCTTAACTCCTTCAACATCTCCTTCGCTCCGACGACACACCACTGGTTCCTCCACCACGACAAGTCGCTCGGTGTGCGTCCCTCCCCGTTCTCCCTTCCGCCGTTCCGACTGCATTCAAACATTCTCGGAGTTTATCGCCTCATCTCAGAGCCCTCCATTTCCCCTCCAGCACCCTAACCATTGTCATGTCGTCGTCTATTGCTATCCCAATGACGCCGTCATCGGCCAACACATACCACCACCAGTCTGCCCAGGTCCGCGGCGCTACCAGCTCTTCTTCGTCGACATACTCCAGTTCCCCTCGCACTTCGTCCCCGTCATCCGCCCAGAAGCAGAAGATGGTCCACCGGCGCCGTCCTAGCCTTCTCAGTACGTTATCTTGCCTTGTTAGGCCTTGCAATCTGGCCAGGCTTGGATATCTCAGAGTCCTTGCACGGCATGTCACAATCGGTTACTGACACCTTGGACAGGCTCCGCCTTGTCGAAGCAGGAAAGCACCGTTATCAACATCGGCGATCCAAACGGCACCCCGCGCCTCGTATGACCACTTACAACACTTCATAGGGAATATGCTGGCTGACAGTTTCATTAGATCACCTACCTCTCCTCGAGCCAAGGTTTTGCGTGGAACCCAGGTATGTGCTGACTTCAAACCAACTGTTACCCCGCCTCAGGCTGACCGGAGGTTACAGAGATCTTCCTGCCATCCTACGTGGACTGCGACTACGTCCCCCTCGAGAACCGCCGGGAGCCTGTACACGAGATCGTCCTCAGCGACGAAGAGATCAACAACATGTTCCCCCAATAACAGTCCTCCGTCTGGTGGCCATGACGCTACACACGAATATCAACGTCCTGCGTGCTTTAGACTGGTGGTTCTCACGAGACACACTTTCATTTCCATACCACGGCGTCCGGATACGACCTGTTGCCCCTTTCCGTTTCTTCTTCCACTGCTTATACCAGGCTGCTTTCCGAACTACAACAGCGGATGATGCCATGCCCGGACCGGAGACGCACGAGCATGTGTACACACTGAGTGGAAGCACAGTACATCCAGCATTTTCCTCTTTATTGGGACGAGTACCTTTTATTAGTACCTGGGCTTGGGGGATCATTGGTGGAGTTGGAACTTCTTTCGGGCGCGAGATGGGGTTCCATTGGACCATATTTCTTATCAGTTTGTTGCCGTTATTCTTTGATTGGGGCGTTCTTCGGTATTGCCAGCACATACCCTCTTCTCACCCTCAATCATGTACCATGCCGCGCCTGCTCCGGTTTTCCCTTACCCTGCTTTTACACTTTTTCCATAGTCCAACAGAGTCAAAAGACACTATTCAAAGCGTGCTTTTCGCCAGGGCTCCACTGGTGTACGGCTCGCACGGCTCCATGGCATGTGAGGCATGTGCTTTAGTAAGTCCCATAATTATCTACAAGAGGGGGTTTGGACAGCCAAGTTGGCATAAGTCGGCATGAATACGCAGTACACTGGGTCAGGCTTCACGGGATGCGTCGGAGTAGTTGAACGGACCTCCCTCAACACTTACGACCTTGGGCGTCAACCAACCACCTATAGGATTCCAAGTCGCTAAGCTGGGGTTCTCCGCAAGGCATATAACTCAAAAACCGAGAATCTTGAAGACCGCTTAGAACGGCGCCATGTTGATCTCAAATTCTGGTGAAACGTCCCCTTCGGTGTCTGACTCGAGCCATCTCATCTGAGCAGCCCTGGCATTGCGCACTGTTGTCGGGTTACCTGTTTAAACGCCATTCCGCCCCAGATGGCGTCGAACCGCAAAGTTGAGAAATGGGAGGGTCCAGCTCAGACTGGTCGGCGCTACTGTACAGTGTACGTGTATTCAATCGCACCACCCGAACGCTATTTATCATTCCCCCCGAAAGGCGCTCCTCTTTCTGGCCTGGACTTGCCTGCCTTCCCTGTGCCGCTCCCTCCTTCCCTAAAGGCTGCTTGGCAGCAGCGTGGACCCCTTCGTAACCGCGCCCCACATATCGGCTGTCCAGCGCCAGGTTCACAACATTTGATTCGACAGTCCTGTGACTTTACGAAACTGGGACGGGCCTGCATGGGGGTCGTAGTCATAGCGCCGAAAGGCATGATCCCGGAATAACTTGGATGAAAGACTACGTAAAATGGAATGTTGAATCGCTGGAGACGGGTTCTCTTCTTTGCTGGCTGTTACACCCAGGCCGGTAAGTGACAAAGTACCTTATGGACCTCCATCTGTGTTTGCCAGTTTGGAAGCGGCCGAGTAGTTATCCGTCGTCTGCATGGCGTTCGCCTTATCCGGCTGATGTAGGGATGTAAATTATCCATGAAAGGATAGCCTGTCACTCGCGTTGCCATTGTCGTCATTGGCGGAATGGAGTATTGCACGGTGCTATTTTCAATAGTCTCCTTGTCCCGTGTCTCCTGTTGATTGACGACGCAAGAAGCACCGTCGATCACTTTCGCGATTGCCGTTGGCTTGGACTGTGGACCCCATGAGCTCCCGCTTCACCTCGAAGTAGGTTAGACGCATCTATTACGGGGGTTATCTTCTCCCGATTCACCCTCTTCTGCCCCCTTTCCCCCGTATCCGAAGTCCGGCGCTCCATTTGCCGGGAGAACAGCAACTGTTTATTTAGGTTTTTGTACTTTGGGTGCGGCTAGCGTTCAGTAGTTATCTTCCGATGACGATTCCTGCAAAACAAAAAGTCAATTTTCAGGAAAGTCCTCGGGAGCCTGAATCCGTCTTCTACTCCGTGTGCCACACCCTGGCCCGGCGCCTCGGTAGGGCGTCTGGCGCCTTGTCCGATCTCGGCAGTTTTCTGTCCCTGAGGTCGTATTGGCAGATGGGAAGGTCACATGCTGATACCGATAAGATAGGCTCGCTGAAAGCGCGGGCGAGGGGCCGGGGGAAAGGTGGGGCACGTCGGACGACGGGGCTTGACGCGTGCCGACACTCAATTGTTCTCTACTCCGGGCCGTCGTCCGACATAAACACGCGATTGACCGCAAGCCCCCCAAGCACCAGACGAACACGCGACCCCCGACAACATCCCAGGCACAGTTTCCTGTCGGCGCGGCACGCGTTTCTCGTTTCTTCCCTTCCGACTAGGCCGCTCGCCGTAGGATGGAGTCTGCGCACAGGAAGATCGAGCTGCAGTCCCACGAGGACCTGGCGTTCCTCCTCGACAACGTCCGACGTGCCGCGCAGGACCAGCTCGACAAGGCATTCCCGCAGATTGAGGGGAGCAACTCCCATGAGGACGAGTTACGGGCGCCTATTGAGCGTCTAGTCAACGAGGTACGGACTCGCTTTTGTTAACGTTGGATTTTCTTTTTTGCTTGGATATATCTTCGTTGTGTAGACTTGTTTCGCCACAGAGTTAACGCCTCGCGCATTTCGACGATTCCATGCCGGTTATATGATCGGTATGGCTGTATGAGACCTTCACGCAGTCGAATTGAAAACTGAAAGAAGCCCAAATCGCTGACACACCGTCCGCCAAATCAGTACATCAACAAAACCTTCACCTACGCCGCCCCAAACCTCTCCATAAATGGCCTCGACGCCGATCCCGCCACCTTTCTCTCCGCCAACCCCTCCGACGAACCCGAAGAGACCTACGAGCCGTGGGACGCCCGCCTCCGTCAGCGCGTCGAAGACCTCGCCCGCGAGGAGGAGGACCTGCTCAACGAGATCGCCGCCCTAAAAAAGTCTGTCCCCGGCGCCGTCGCTGCCACGGCGACGCACGACTTCAAGACCGCCGCCGCGGCGGACGAGGCCGCGCTCGAAGGCGCTAAAAAGGCCAAGGAGGACGAGGCGAAGGAGATCGAGGCCAAGGTGCTCCCGCTGGAAGAGATGGAGAGAAGGGCAGAGGTTAAGGAGGCATTCAGTGGTGCGGTCGGGGCGCTGGGGCGGCTGAAGAAGGAAATGCCGGCCACAGTCGCGAAGATGGAGCGGGCAAGGGTCGCAGGGGAATACACCGTCACGGAAAGGTCATGAGAAAGTCCTCGGGGAGAGGATCACTACGAATGCTTGGGAGTTTCGGCGTTAGGGGGCTCTATACCACATCTTGCCACTCGCAGAGGGTTTCCTCAATCTTTAGTCAAATCGAAACGACCTATGCGGTCGGCATCAAATCTGCAGCATGAACCAACAAAAGAACAGTCAAACGTGGAACTATTCTATTACGAAGGATCCAGCTGTCCAAACGAAAGTATGTATAACATGTATAACAGGAAACAGCCAAGTGTGCCAAAACCAACACAGGTATGAGCGGATCCACAAAAAGAAGCTCTTATTTTTAGACCATTCCCGTCTTCACGCCTGTTTCTGCTTCACCTCGATGCAACGACAAATGTGTCAACGCCTTCTCTCTAGCTGCTCGACTGGCAGCGCAACTCAAATAACAATCATCTCTTCGGACCCATCGCGCGCGAGCTATCTTGCGGGAGCGATTATGCCGCAGCAGGGGCCTTGGTGTCCGCGGCAGCATCAGCTTCGGCAGCGGGGGCAGGGGCAGGGGCGGCAGCATCAGCTGGGGCAGTGACCGTCTCGCCGCCCTTGTTCTCGATGACGTCGCTAGCAGCAGCAGCCTTGGCCTCAGGCTTCGCCCACCAGGGCTCCTTGGTCCACTCCTTCTCGTGCCAAGGGCCGGCGTCGCTCATGTGGCAGCCACCCGGGCACTCGCACTTACCGCCAAATGCTTTGGGCAGGTTCTCGGCGGGAATCTGGGCGAGGAGCTCCTTCTGGTAGCCCGAGCCGAGGATGTTGATCTTCTGGACAGTAACGGGGTCGAGCCAGCCCTTGACGACACTCCAAACAGTGGAGAACCCCCAGGGAGCATTGATCATGTAGAGCTTGCCGAGGCGCTCGGGGTAGTAGTTCTGGGAGATAACGGAGGCCTGCTTGACGTAGCTGTAGACCTGGGGCACGCGCGTAATGGTGACACCCTTGAGATCCATGATGGTGCAGCAGGTCTCAACGAGGTGGTTGTACTTGCGGGAGCAGGACGGGAAGCGGGGGTCGGCACACTTCTCGTACTCAACGGCCAGGTTGGTCAACATGCGCTCCGCGGTGGTGATCTTGTACATGGCGGTCAGGTCGATGCCGCCGAGCTGCTCGATGTAGACGGGACGGCCATCCTACGGGTTTAGGCGTTAGCAAACTGCAGAGGCGATGACTATCCTCAATTCCACAACCCTTCATACCTTATCGTTCTTGTGGTAATACTGAGGGTAGAACTTGAAGAGCTCCTCCTTCTCGGGGTACTCCCAGGTGGGCACGGTCTCGTCGAGCTTGGTCGTTTTCCGCCATTGCTCGAAGTCGACGAACCTTGGGGTGTTCAGTCAGCTGCCGATGCACCGTTTGAAGTCGGAAACTAAAGGGATGCTCACATCTGCTTGGCCAGGTTGACATCGAACTTGCGTGCGCGGAGGAAACGTAGCTATGCCAGCTTTGTGTTAGCAGTCGGGACGGAGCAGTGACGACACAAGCCGCCTTTCACATTGCGGTCTAGCTCGAGAAGCGAAGGAGCATACCAGAGTCAAGGTGTCAAGACGCTTGGTGTAGCCATCAGACTCAAGCATCAGGCGCAGCTGGGAGACCTGGGCCTTCTGCTCAGGCGTAAGATGGCCAGGCTGGCCATTTCCGGCCGTCGCGGCGACGGTCGGGAAGTCGTACTGGTCGTACTTGGGGTCGAGTTCCTGTTGGGACATGGTGGGGCTTGTGTAAGGGTCTTTGGTTTACGTGTGAAGAAGGGTCGGCGGTGTGTAGGAGGGAAGAGGATTGAGAGGGATTTTTTTAACAACGCAAAAAAGGCGGGGTGGGAGAAGAAGAAATGGCAATTCGCAACGAAAGCGGTGCGGCGGAAGATCAGGTGTTGCTCCTGGAGATAAATTCGAGACCAGGACCGAAGGTGTGTTTAAAGGAGGAAGAAGCTGGGCTGTGGGGAAAAGGGAGGGAAGATCTCTGGCGGAGGCTTGGGAGGTCGAATTAGAGTGAGGATGCTGGCGGAATGCTAGAGTTCGTCATACATAGCGACCGTCGACCAGTCCCGCACGCCGCTGTTACCCCCCCTGGCTGCCCCTCAAATTGGCTGTTCGCCAACCCGTCTTCACCGCACTTACGCAGCCGCGACTAAGATACGGGAGTACATATGCGTTTGTATCTGGACGCCCTTACGTAATGCCCTGGAAGTCGTCTACGAGCACTCAGAGGCGCTGAAGGTTGGCACATCGTGGCCCACAAGATCAGCTGGTAACGTGTCTTGAACTGTTATGACCCGGTCACATTATTTAGGCACTAGTTATGAAAGTGGTGTCGGATTTTGTTTGTGTTTATTTGTGGCCCATGTATCTGAGGTGAGCCTTTACCGGGCTGGACTTTGGATGGGTCCAAGATCCCAGCCCGTTCCGTTGGGAGTGCTATGATGTGCCACTCTTCACGCGGTTGAATACAATGCACAGGTTGAGTTTATGGTATGGCAAAGATAAAATCGATTTCATTGTCGTGATGGATGCACTGTCATATAGAGGCCTCCCAGGCTTCAGGCCGTAACCCGAAATTAGGTCATTTTCGCGCCCCTGGCTAGCATTCGTAAGCCTGGAGGGCCCTTGCCCCTCAAGAACGGATAGAGTTCCGAGTCTGTGACTGACTGACTAACTGAATGAGCTCAGGGGTTGGTGCATCACAGTGAGGCGCCATCGTGAAAATGACAGAATCAAGTGATTTTTGTTTGGTATCGAGCATTGCCTTAACCATTCGCCTCGCTTTCGTCCCCTTCCTTCTTGATGCCCTTTCCTTCTTCCTTGTCTTTGCGCTTCTGGACAACCTCCCAGTTGTAAACTCTCGCAATGGCAACTTCCATGGTCTGTTTTCAATCAGCACGCTGCGAACAGCTCCATCGGGCGCCAAACGTACCGTGATCTGCTCTCTCAAGAAGTCTAGATCTTCCTCGCAGTTTGATAAGCTCGTTTTCGCCGTGGATAGCTTAGACTCGAGAAGCGTCTCAGCCTCGTCGATAGGGTACGACAGCATCACGTTGGCCTATCGTCCAGTCAGTCTCAACCTCTTGCTATGTCTTTTCACTCGAGAAACATACGCCTAGCCAAATGTAAACCTCTTCGGTGGGCGGAATCTTCGCCTTGGAGTATAGCGTGTCGTTGAGCTCGAAGGTCGTCTCGATTGGTTCATCATCGCTCTAAGTCATGTTAACCCTACTATTTTAGCTAGCGTATCGACGGGTGACTCTTACCTGTCTGAGCTTCAAGAACCGCACGGAGTCAAGGGTCTTCTGGATATCGGGAATCTTGTCTTTCAGTCCAGCCATTCTCTTTTGAAGGTTCAGTTCCATGAACTGGTATTTCCTGCACATGTCGACATGTTACCAACAGTTTCCACAGCGCGCCCATGCCGGCCTTCGTCCTGCTTGTTGGCACAGTTCTGGACATGTGCCTGGGGGGCCAAGCACGTGCGGGCGACTCACGAAATCATCTCCTGGAAGTTGCGCATCGTCGGTTCGACATCTTCGCGGGTGGCGACGTAGTCCTCAACCTTGTCGACGAACGGCGCCTTGGGGATACCTCGAGGGTTGCTGGGCGTGGCATCTTTGCTGCGGTGGTGTCAAAATTGTCAGCATGGTCGCAGCGATCAAATATGGTGAGGATGTTTACCCAGCTGTATCCAGCTTCTTGCCCGCTGTCGACATTGTGGATTTGAGCAAATATTGCCTTTAGCGCATCGTCTGTTGTTGGCAGGAAACTCGCGATTTTTCGTAACGGTGTGGAGGGGAGCTGCAGTGACGGACCGCTACCGAGCCGATCCTACCTATGGTGGCCTGTTCACCGAGGTGAGGGGTACACGCTTGGTGGGGTAGGTCCTGAGGTCCCCAATACTGGCACTGGAGTAAACACTTTTTTCTCTTCATTGGTTTGGATCCCGATCTTCCGCAACTCCACTTGAAGCTACAGTATGAAGCATGATGGTTCTCTTACCAAGATCCCACCTGCAAATACGTCGAATTGCAGTTTTTTTGAAGGAGAAGAAGGCGCCAGCTGAAACACTACCAGACCGGCCTTGGATCAGGCGAGAGTCTCCACCAGCCCAGGTTCCGACTATATAAGAACCACATCCTCGACTAAAGTATAGCCATGGCATTTAAGTTGTGAAGAATAGCAGCCGAATTATAAAACTCCTAGCCGAAATCATTAAAATGAGAAGAGAATTCTCCTCGCCTATGAAAACCAAGCCCCAGTCTGGTAAGGTAGTTGCTTCACATACTAACAGAGACCTATAAAGATGTAAGTGGAGATGTATCTTTTAAAGGTTCACAATACAGAACACTCGGCTTATTCATCAAGGTGAGAGCTCACCGCCGCCCCGAACGGACTAGCAGCACACCATGACCGAGCGCCCTGCATGCTGCCTGCCCACGTCTCCACAACCGAGCTAAGCTAGCTGGCTTATCTGGGGGACCTGATAAACAAACTCCATTGAGTTTAAGCCGGTCCGACTGGTCTCCTTGCAAACACCTCCCGTCTCCGACAGAACTCTCCGCGATCAATTGATCTCTTGCGCCCTCTCGTCTCTGTCCCAATTTCACCTGTGGTCATAGCCAAGTGAAATAACTCGATAGACAAATCTCTTCCGAGTAACTCTCGAGGACGGCGCCTTGATCACCGGTGGCGGGGTAGGATTCCAAGAGCTCGGTAAACCAACCGAGAAACGCAATAATGGCGGACGCCGTCGTTGACCCCGAGGCTGTGGCCGGCGGCGCGCTACAAACGGTCAAGGACTTGGTATCTGGTGCCGCGGGCGGCGTTGCTCAGGTCTTGCTCGGTACGGTTTTCTGTTTGTCCACGAGAGATGCTGCGGGAAAAGAGGGAGTCGGCGATGTTTGCTTGAAGCTCTCGTGCCGATTTCGGAATGACACCCGAATCGCATGAGCGACTCATTTTCATCACCACCGTCTCACTCAATCCCGCTCTCCAAATTACATGTGGCACGCAAAGCCTATGTTGACAACAAGAACACTGACATTTCCCAGGCCAACCTTTCGATATCGTTAAAGTCCGCCTCCAGACCTCAACAACGTCTACATCAGCCCTGACCGCCGCCAGCCAAATCTACAAGAACGAGGGCCCCCTCGCCTTCTACAAGGGCACCCTCACGCCCCTCATCGGCATCGGCGCCTGCGTCTCCATCCAGTTTGGCGCCTTCCACCAGGCCCGCCGCTACTTTGAGGCCCGTAACGCCGCCTCCTCCATCGGCGCCAGCCCGTCCCTAAGCTACGGCCAGTATTACGCCGCCGGCGCCTTCGCCGGCGTCGCCAACTCGGTCATATCGGGCCCGATCGAGCACGTCCGCATCCGCCTGCAGACCCAGCCCCACGGCGCCGCGCGGCTGTACTCGGGCCCCCTCGACTGCGTCCGCAAGCTCTCGTCCCACGGGGGCGTGCTCAACGGCCTCTACCGCGGCGAGGCCGTGACGATCCTGCGCGAGGCCCAGGCCTACGGCGTCTGGTTCCTGGCCTTCGAGTGGATGATGAACGCCGACGCTGCGCGCAACAAGATCGACCGCAAGGACATCCCGAGCTACAAGATTGCCTTCTACGGCGGTCTGGCCGGCGAGGCGCTGTGGCTCGGCAGCTACCCCTTCGACGTGATCAAGAGCAAGATGCAGACGGACGGCTTCGGCAAGGAGCAGCGGTACAAGACTATGCGCGACTGCTTCGCTCAGACCTACCGCGGTGAGGGGCTGCGCGGGTTCTGGAGGGGCATCGTACCGACGCTGCTGAGAGCCATGCCCGTCAGCGCCGGCACGTTTGCGACGGTTGAGTTGGCCATGCGGGCTCTCAGCTAAATCGCTGTCGCTTACTGTCTATGGGGTGCAACGGGGAAGGGATTGTATTTCGGGTCATTTGTTAAAAGATACAATTACGGCCTTGGCAAAATAGAAGTTTCGGGGGTAAATCTTAGAGTCTATCGTTTTCTATTTCGAGATTACGGTGTCGCACACACACGTCCCTGACATTGTTACATCGCAATGGATCTAAGCTGGGAGGCCTAGCGTTTATTCTTTGTTTTCGACTCTGCGCTGTAAGATGTGTCTCGCGTTCGCCGGAGTAAGCGTTTCGATGTCCAGCTCCTCCAGGACCTTCTTTGCCTCGGCATTGTCCGTAAACACCCGGTCGGTAGCATCCTTGAGCGACAGCGCACCGTCCTGGGGTTCAGTGGCAAGGTTGAGGAGTTTCAAGGCGTCAGACAGGCTACCCAGCGACCCTACACCGTTCGGGATGTACCTCTCGACCAGGGCGAAGATGGCGTTGAGGTCGCGCGTAAACTGCGCTGCGCCGAATGCTGTGAAGCTCTGTCTCATAAGAACCTCGCCCCAGAGCATTTCTTGGAGCCTGTCAAGAGCTGAGCGCCACGTGCGGCGGAATGATGCGGTGCCGATGGCTTTGAGCAGAAAGTCGAGGTTGCGCTTGAGGATCTGATTCGGGTTAGGGTGGATTTCATGAACAGGGTTTTGGCACGACTCACTCTTAGGGGTTCATCCAATTCGGGCGTGACAGCCAGTTGCGACGGGTCGGCTGTAGGTCAATTAGAGATGAACACAACTTGACTTGCATACCGTAAGGCTTACCGTCTGAACCACTATCGCTGATGGTCGTCCATTGCGTTCTTGTCGAGTACGCCCTGAAGGCCTTGTAGTGAGAGTCGGCAAGGGCATTGACCAAAAAGTCCTGGGCCGTCTTGCGTCTAAGGCTGTACGCAGCAATTGTCTCATCAAACAGAACTCCCTCGTCGCCTTCTGAGCCCACGGCCGCAGACGTGCGGTCCTTGACCTCTTCGTAGCTCATCTCACCTGACATCCTCGACGGTTCGCCCTCTTTGGTTGCACGACCTTGTAGTTGATCCCACAGCGTCACAAAGAACTCCTCGTTGCCCCAGTCGTTGAGAGTATTGACGACGTGGTCCGCACTGCCGTATACCTTGCACAGGGATTCAAGGCTGCCGGTGCCTTCGAGAGCAGCGAGCTGTTCCTTGGTGACGCCGTGGAGAGTCCTGCCGACCGTGGACGTAAGTGCCTGGTAAGCCTCCAAGGAACCGCGGAGACGATCATGAAACTCGTCGAGAATGTCGAGCTGGATGCCGATCAAAAAGCGCATTTTGTGCTTAAAGGTACGAACTCTCTCATATTGAGTCGTGATTGATTTCAAGAGATCGGTGACCCGCACAGCTCCAAAAGTCGGCTTGGTCTTGCCTGTCGCAGCGTAGTCATAGTCAATGTTGCGCGCATCCGGAGTAGCCATAATAGCCCGGAAACGCTCCAGGGCAAATTCCTTCTCCGCTTGGAACCAGGGCTCAAACCAGTCCTCGAGAATCTCCGTAGCAAGGCCAGGCCAGCCCTGCTCGGAGTTGCCACCATCATAGTTGAACTTGGTCCGAACAGTCTCGTCGAATGTCATCAGCTGACCAATGAAGCTACTAAGGAATGCCGGGTTCTTGGCTGTATCAGTCACAACGGTCTGAACTTTCTCTCTCATGACAGGCAGCATGCTGGTGATGAATGCGCAAACTGGATCGATGTAGACCAAACTGTTCCCTGCAGACGTGTCGCGGAATTTGGCAGCGAGTGTGAAGCCCAAGTTATCCCTGAAAAAGTCTTCCCACTTCTCGATAGTCGCTAGAAACCAGGGAAAGCAGTGAGACCCAACTGCATCGGGCTTGCTCGTCTGCTTGTCGCTGAGGAAGTGGAAGCGGAACTCGGAGACGAAAATTCTCGACATGACGTCGAAGGGCAGTAGAGTGACAGTGGGTTTGCTCAAGACGACCTCTGGGATTTGGAGGTCAAGCAACTTTTCGAAGCAAGCAAGCCACTCCCCATCCATTTCGGAACTTGGTTCGATCATTGGCCACGACCTCTTGCTGAGCACAGCCTCCAGCTCACCCGACATTGTTTTCTTCATCTCATCCCACAGCGCTTCGGCGACACTGTGCACGTGGTTGACGAGGTGGACAGCAGCGTCGTCGGCCGGCCCAGAAAGCTCCTCAAGGCGCCTCGAAAGCTGCTTGAGCTTCGAGTACGGCTCCAAGGCCGCCTTGGGGCTCCCAGGGAGATGCGATCGGGCTTCGGTCCGCAGTTTTTCGACATCTTGTAATAGACAGAGATACCTCTGGGCGAGCTCGATCGTCTGTAGCTTCTTCATAGGTTGTTGTAGTCTAGCGATTGCTTGATTCGGGGCGTCGGACGCCGCTGCAATCTTGACGCGGACGTCGATGCTATGCTGGAGCTCCTGGAACTCTTGAATACGTTGAACGAGTGAGGACTGGCGGTCTCCGGCTGTGCGACGAGCCTCGTCGAGCTGTCTTATGGCATTGTCGAGTTGGGTCTGGAGCTGGCTCCGCTGGACTTCAACATTGGCGATCAAGGAGTCGAGATTCTCGAGATCAGTGGTGGACTGGAGCTTGTCGTCGAGAAAGTCCTCGACGCGAATATCAAGAGCACCGGCCTGAGAATGACTGTCGCGTATTGTGGTCATTGTAGTAGGCTTAATCGCCGCAGCTGGAGAGGCGCATCGACTGTCGAGCTCGCAACGTGTGGTCTGAACAATGACGTGGAGCTCAGTACGGTACAATGGTGGGGTGTATGCAATTACCAAGCCAGACTGGACTGGTATGTAATTAAGTGAGATCGATATTTATCTATGCAAGTACCCGTTCGACATATACTCGGTCTTGACACTCAACCATAGATGCATCTGGGTTTTGCTCCCTAATTTGGATCCTCTTTGCGTGTACAATAAATAAGACGGCTTCTGGGCAAACGACCTTGCACCGACCCTAGGTATGTCGCGATAGTTGATCTGGCATTGACAAGACTCCAGCAGACGAACGGTAAGCTCAGCCACACTGAACTACACGGACCTCTTTCCCAGCCACACATTAATTGAAGTACAACACATTCAGTCCTACCTTGGGTCTTAAGCGGTCCTCAAAAATAGACAATCTCGGAGAATTGTGTTGAGGACAGCTGTCTGGCGTTATGCCGGTTATACATATCCGCATTGACTGGCAAGATGAGAGCCAGAGATTAGGTGCGTCAATGGCTTGCAAGACGTGTTCCATCGCGAACGGATGTCAGTGATGACAGCGTACAGTGCCATAGCGGCGATTGATTTTGTGGATGGCCATGTTGTTAGACAGCAGCTGGGTAACGCCATCACACTGGCTCCCGAGATCTCTAGAGACCCGGGAGCTCGGACTTCACAGGCAGGCAACGCTAACATGCTCCAGGACGCAGCGTCTGTCTATCCGAATTTACTAGCCAGGGAAGAAGAGTGATCGTTCGACAACAGCGGCAGATGCCGAGACCCTTCAATGCATTATGCCAATTACTTGAACATTCGATATGAAGAGCTGGTTGACCGCCATACAGACAAGTAGAGCGGTGTGTTGAACCGCCTTACCGCCGCAGAGCTGATGGACATGTGGTTTTGCGTGATGGAGAGGAGAACGCGATGGGTCTCGATGGGAATCGTGGAGCTGCCTGGGGTACCTGCGGTAGACGGATCCGCCCGGCAAAGAAACCGACTTGCGAATAGCTTCAGCTGATGGGGATGTTGACGTGACTTGGTAATATCTATGGCAGGTTGCCGAGAGTCTGTAGCCGTCGAGGAGCCGGTAACGAATCTTGGCTACCATCCAACGCATCCAGGATTCTGGCGTTTTCAATGCTGTCGCCATGCCAACAGGGGGGGCGGCAAAGGGACAAAACCCGTGAGACGGCGGCGGTACAACGCATCACCAAGACTCGGCGCGAGCGAATGAAAGAAAACAAGGAACCAACCACGCCGACGTGCCGTACCCCGGTTAGGTCTCGCCTCAAATGCAGGAACGCCCGAGATGTGTTCCCGGGGCGAGTCGCGTACAGGTTGTATTGGGTTAGATACTTTGTTATCAGACGGCAGCCTGAAGCAAGCGGATGAACAGGGAAGGTTGCAGGATACGCAGGATAGGTACGAGCGCTTGGAAACCTGGTCAAACCCACTTAAGGATGGCACCAGCAGAGATCTTTGCAGAGAGGAAACTTTTAAGGACTCGCATACGACGACGAGGTAGGTGAAGAAGACGAGAATGGGAGCTAGGCGTAGCGAGTTGAGTGTTGCGCTAAGATGCGGCCTTAGACTTGACGGGGGGCACGGAACGGGGACCCCTGGAAAGACGTCACCCAGCCACCGTGCTTTTTTTCAACCTCTCAGGCCCCATCAGCCTGTTAGGTGCCCGCGCTGATGGAACCGCCTTCCCACTAGGGAAGTGCAGAAACCACAGAAGGGCATCCCCCGGACAGTTAACCAGGATGCACGCCGGGTACGTACCGGGACCGACCCACCCTCCACCGCCCTGCTCGCCCCAGGAACCGCTGCAACGCTGCAAATCGCCCGGACAACGGCGGCAGCGCCACGAGTAAATAGAGGAGGTTGGCGTAGCTACCTACGTAACACCTTCGCCCTTCTTGGTGCGCCAACACCGCACAGTCGCTGGCAAAAAGTGGATGGCAGGACCAATTGCACATCGTCCTCGACTCTCTTTTCCCTAATCCTGTCCGTCTTTCTCCAGACTCATCTATCGAGCTCCCTACCCAGCCATCTGAATATTTCCATCCGCTCTGCAGACGTCCGCGGGCATCCCGCTTTCCATCCCGGAACAATTGTTGCCAGAGACAGACAAAACTAAGTCCACCCTCACCCTGTCATATCTGCTCCTCTTCTCCCCCCTCCCAGCCATCCCAATATTCCAGACTGCATCAGACCACTTCCTCCCAACCTTGAAGACCCAAACCGCACACCCACTCTCTCATTCCTACCTTTCACACTCACACACTTCCTGCTGTCTCTCCCGCCCTTCATTCTCGACGACACCATCAAGTTTGGAAGTTTGTTTTCGTGTCTGACAACAATCCGTAAGGCTTCTCTCTAATCGCAGGTCCAACATCGTCCCGCATTCCTCGCGGTGGTCTCCAGCAATATTCGGCCTCGTTTCTAGAACGAACCCGGCAAACCTTATCACTACATACCTTCATTCCCAGCGCGATAAAGCCGTCAACTTCCATCAGCTTTGCATTCCTCTCGTGCCCATCTTCCCCGCCCGACCATAAGGAAAGACATCCTGCGTGCCAGCGCTGAGAGTGCCAGGACCAGAACCCCTCCGTCGCTCCGCTACAACGGAGGACGGCGTGGGTCAAGCAAATACGAGCCCATCTCTCTAGAGGAGTGGACGACTAAGATCATTTAGTCAACATGGCCAAATTCCAAGTTGGCTGGTATCGTAAGTTGCCCCATCTTTCTTCCGCTTTGAGTGAAAGAAGCATTCCGGACTAACGTTGCATCTTTTCAGGGTTCGTACCGTTCCTTGGATACCACCATGTCTTGATGATTTTGATAGCAATCGCCATCATCCTCTTATGTGAGTTTATCTGACGGAGAAATGCAACAAAAAGCGCCCACTGACATTGTCTGCAGCTCTATTGTTGGCAGGATGCTCTTCATCTTCACCTTTGATCCCCGACATCTTCCTCCTGTCCCTCTACTACGATCAATACACGGCGGTACCCTCAACGGCGCAAGTTGACTACAATGTACATACGGCCATCGAGAACATCGCCGGTGACGCCCGCCTTGCCTGCCGTGTTGGTTACTTCGGAATTTGCATCAGCCCCGACGGCGGCAGCTGGCTTTGCAGCAACAACGCTACTGCTCTTGCCAACGAAGTTTCCGTCGACCAGGATCCCCTCAACCTGATCTGGCTTGCCGCTCAGTTCAAGGACATGATTGTGTTTCCCTACCTCATGTGAGTTTAGCCACTCGACTATTTTGCAAACATATTATTCTAACTCTCTTAATCAGCATCATTGCCATCATCTTTGCCTTCGTCTGCTTCCTCTTGCTCGCCACCTTCCCCGGATGGCATGAGGAGGAGGACTCCGAGGGCTCTGACCGCGAAGTCAAGCCGTTCCCTTCGCGTCCCGTTTCCCAGATCTCGCTGGCTATCATCTTCATCGCCTCCATCTTCGTTCTCGTCTCTGTGTTATGGCAGCACACCGCCTCAGTTGCCGCGTCCATCATCGCTCAAGACTTCGGAAATGGCGCTGTCCGCTCCGGCGTTGGCACTTCCGCTATGGTCCTCGGTTGGTTCAGCTTCACCCTGCTCATCATTGTCACCATCGGTCTGTTGGTCATGATCTTGAGTATCCGTGTTCTGAGCCAAATGGTCGACTAAACTTCGGCGCATAACGAGAATCCGAGGCGGAAGGATTCGAAGGCGACACACGGTGTAGAGGATGGGCCCGAAGCCCCACGCAAGAGTGAATGGAATCTTTGTACATGGAGGGATTTTTCGAGAAGGGCATTTTCAACCCAGCTCCCCATCAGCACATTCATCGTCCAGCACAAAAGACCATCAGCATCCAGGAAATCGGCGTTGTATATCACGTTTGTGTTTTTTTGTTTTTTATTTACTTATTCTTATTTGGCATTTCATTCTGGGTCGGCAAAGGGCGGCGATCACATGCAGGATGCGCCCGTCCCCCGTTTTTTTAATGCTGTTTGCTCTCAACGGCAAGCGAGAGAGAGAACGACCGATAGACGAATGGCTGCAGGACCTCTTTTCTTCCAAGGCGGAAGGTGGGAAGAAAAAGACTGGATATGACTGTGCCGAACAAGATGGGGCCGGCGCGAAGGGAAACAGGGGAATGAATCGGACGCAAAGGGATACGGAAATGGGAAATGTACAGGTCATGACACTCCACATGACGGCGGAAAGAGTCTTCGAGAGCAGGACGAAGGACAAGATGAGATGATTGAAGGATATGAAATTGAACATGACGAAGAACAGCCCCTCGATCCAAATTCGGAATTCCTGTTTTGGTGATACACGTACATGATAATGGTGCGAGCCGCAACGAGGAACGAGGTATCGCTGGTCAACCAATGACCAACAAGAGGACTGGTCTCACTCAGGGGCCCACAAAAGGGATAAACAAACAAGCATAAGTAGTCAGTTCATTACCGATCATCGTGTTCCTTGGGCCGGCTTTAGGATAGCCCCCTCTTTTATAGAAAATTCAAGTTTATACAGCGAAAATACTCAACAAAACATGTATGTTTGTCGACCATGGAAGAAGAAACACGCCGCAACGCCATGGTAGCCACCGCCCTCCGTGATATCTCATGCCGAGCTCTATGCTCTGGGTTCCAGTCTGCGGCGCGCACACACACACACACAAACCCTTTCTCACACACATACACTCTCTCTCTGTGCCTGTCGCATACGCTGCCGCAGAGATGAGCGTCTATCCAAGCCTATTCTCGTCAGGAATATCTGTCAACTTTTAGACGGGCCGCTTGAACGGATGTGCCTCGGTGTTGAGCACCCAGTCGTCGAGACTGATGACGTCGGGTGTCGAAAACAGGAGATAAAAGTACTTGAGCGTCTCAGCGACCCAGAAGCTCTCCATCTCGTCGACGGGGTTCGGGTTCGTGGACAAGACGTCGTCAACGGCGCTGTTGCCGTGCTCGGTCCGTGTTGCCTTGATGATGGCTTCCCACATCTTCCAACCCTTCTCCTGCCATTCGGGATCGCCCGTAATGCGATACATGTACCAGACAGACTCAATAGCCTCGGGCCTGATGAAATGTCAGTTTCGGAACGCGGAATAGCCAGTCATGCACTCGGGAAGTAACTTACCGAAGGATGTAGCGCCTGGCGTTGATGTTGACGAAGCCAGGCGGGATCTTCTCGAGCTCGAGTTTCTCTTTGACAAACTCCTCGTGCGACTGCGGTTTCGGCTCGGCGACCTCGTCCGCCTCCTCGATCTTGATCTTGCCTACGATACCACCGCTAACTGACGCGTCTTTGGACCCGCTGCCCGTGCTGTCTGTGTCTCCGGCACTGTTCAGATCTAACTTGTTCTTCAGAGAGTCACTGGCGGCGTCTTTGGCAGATCCCTGGCGGGGATCTTGCGACGCGGGTGGGGCAGAATCCCGCTTCTTCAGCAAGTGCTCGTCGACGTTCGAGGGTGACTTGTTGAGGCCAGGCTCGGGAGCGGGGTACTTGGGCTTGTTGGCCGATCCCAGGGTCTTTGGTTCGTCCTTGGGAACGTGAATGTCCGCGAACGGGTCCTTCTTCTCCGGCGCGGTCTCTTTCTCGACGGACTCCTCAGTGGAGCCGCTGCTGGTCTGGTCGGTCTTGCCTCTTTCTACAGTCTGCTTGCGGAGCGCGTCCTGCTGCTGCTGCTTCTTCTCATGCTGTCTCTCCTCCCAGGCCTCGACCTGCGACTGACGCCAATCAGCCGACGGATCAAGGTACTCCCACCAAAGGGTCTCATTCCAAGGGCAGCTCTGCGTAGAAGCACAGGGTACGACAGTGGCACCTTCAGGCATAATACCAGAAGGCATAGATTCATACGCCCAGACGCAGCCATCGGTGAGTTTCTTGGCTATCTCGATGTCCTCAGGCCTTTCAAAGATCTTGCCTCCAAGGCCAAACATGCCACCAATAAAGCAGGTGAGGTGCGTCACTTCGTATTCGGTTCGTAGATCGGTCTCCGGGTCGCCAGATGTGGAAACCTTCGCAGAGAAAAGAATATCTCTCTCCTTGGGTACCATGGGTCGATAGAGGAGCCACTTCTTGACAGCCTCGACAGTCTTAATGTGCATCGTCTTGTACTTGGGTTCAAGGCCGCCAAGCACGAGGTATTCCTACGATAAATCAGAGCGTGTCCTGGTTGCAAATATCAAAACAAGACTTACCTTCGGGAAGTACTCATAGGTGGAATCTTGGCTTCCACCCATGCTGTATTGCTGGTTGCCCCAGCCACCAGGGGCCAGACCCTGCTTGATGCACTCCCACGAGGACTTGTCCGACGTTGTGGGAGATGGGCTGCGCGCACTGTTGCCGGGGGATCTGGGCTTGTCGTTCACCTCGAGCTCAGGGATAGTCTGCTTCTTGCCGACGTCTTTGGCATTTCCCACAATGATCTCGCCATCCTCATCAACCCCGGCGGCCCGTTTCGCGAGCAAGTTGACCTCGCCCGGCTCGCTACCGCTACCCTTTGCCCCCGCAGCCGCTGGCTCGTACCCCTTGGGTTCGCTGAGACGGGCAGCGGCAGCACTGGCGCTCGCAGCCGCAGCTTGCTCCTCCTGATATATGATCGCCTCGGCAGTTCTGTTGCAGCCGGAAGCATCAAGCTGTTCAGGGAAAATGCCATTGATGGTTGTACCACGGTTCTGAAGGTCCTCAAAAGCATCGGTGATACGCGCGATGGCATCGTAATACTTATCCTCGCCGGTTAACTGCGCAAGTCGGGTGAACTCCATGCTCATTGAGCCCAGCTCGGCCACACTGACAGTCGTAGCGCGGTGCGGCTGGGATGCGTACTGGGGCTGCCAATTGTAGTACAGGATGGGCATGCGGTTGGGCGTGTCGAAAACACCCATCAAGATCTCGGCGAGCTCGACGGCCTTGTCCAGCAGGATTTTGTAATCGCCCTTCTTGCCGCCACTCACGTCGTAGGCGGCAAGCAGGCCACCCAGGTATCTGATGATGGTTTCGAAAACCGGGATATCGCGGCGTGTCGGGCTGTAGGTAAAGTCAATATCTTTCACGGCCTTGGCGGCCGCATCGAATTCCTCTTTCATGCCCATAATCCAAAGGGTGTCGAGGCCGTCAACCAGAGTAGCGGCCCAGCCGCAGAAAGGATCGCGGAAGCGGCCACTGACGGGGGAAAGCTCGTCGTGCATCCAGGCCAACTTCTGGTACCCTCCCCAGGAGCGCTCCATCTCGGCCTTGACCAGCGCCAGGCGGCTTTCGCGCTTCTCTTTGGCAGAGTCCGATTCTGGCTTGAACGCGTATTGTATCTTGGGAATGTCCTTGGGTTTGCCGGTCGGAAGACGAATGATCTCGTCCGTGGGAACCGGGAAATGCTCGGAGACTTTGTGCCAGTGAATCTGCGATGTTGACGTCGATTCACCGTCCAAACGATCAAGGCCGTGTCGACCGGGAGGATTCTTGGCGTGGATGTCATCCTCAACGGATATCGTCGGCGCTTTGGTGACGTCGGGCTCGTTGGGCGCATGGATAGACAGCGTGGGGCCAGACAGCGCCTCAGTGGGAGCAGCAGGCTTCACCTTGTCGGTCTTGATATGGGGGATCTTGACCGTTGGCCTGGCCGTCTGCTTTTGCGGGTTCTGTTCGGGTTCGTCCTCTTCCTCGTCGTGCGGGTGTTCATGATCGGGAGGCGGGTTGTTGTTCAGACGTGGGTTGTCGTTAGCCGTGGGGGGCTTGGCGGGTTCCTTGTTGAGATTTTGGGCCTTCTCGGGATCGCTGGGCTTGATGCTGCTGATGTCGCCTGTCGCATCCCATTGGGGGCTCTTGGAGAACTGGTACAGCATGAAGGCCATGACGAAGGCGACGAGGAGCACATAACGGCTCTTCCGGCGGGGCATCATGATGGCGGGCTCGCCGTGGCGAGTCTTTGAGCGGGCGTATTGCGGCAAAGAGGGCGCTGTCGCGTGCTACAGCGCAGGTAGCGTTGTGCCGTCGATGTGGGGGGTCCTTGGGGGTCCAGCCAAGTGAAAAAGCAGCGATGATAATGACGAACTAATACAATGTCATTTCTCGGATCGCTCAAATGTCGTCGTTGGGAATAAAGCCACGACGATGTGGAACAAGATGGCACGAGGACAAGGAGCGGAAGAATGGAAGGAAGAGGGAAGCCACGGAATGGAAAGTCGGCCAAACAAGGGAGGCAGGCAGGTAAGGTAAGATACGATTACAGAAGAGGAAACGACAACGGTACGTAGAGACTGAAATGGTTGGGCGAGTGAGAAGGCCAGGAAGGGGAAGTAAGGTAAAGTAAAAATTAGCGTTTGGGGGGGGGGGGGGGCACGGAGCTTGGCCAAACAAGATAATATCCATGTATAGTACACCAGCGAATGCCTCTTCTGGGGGAGGTGAGAGGGTGGGGAACACCTCGTCGGACCCTTAGATGAGTACCCAAGGTGGGTACCTACCTACCTACCTAGGCAGTTAGAGAGGAAGGGTACCTGGGTACTCCGTGTGGCTGCGGTGAATTGGTGAGGGACAAAGGTACCTGCCTAGGTACATAGCTACCTACATAGTCGTGCTACCTACCAACACACGCAACCTGCCTATGTGGGTGGTAGTAGACGGATTAGTGGTAGGAGGAACGACTTGGTATGGTTTTCCATTAATGGAGTGTGGCCTGCTCTACTTACCTAGGTAGTGTACACTACATACCCTCCTCCCTGCATGCATGATGTATTGCCATAATACCTAGTGTACACACGTAGGCAGGTTAGGCAGCTACAAGGACAGTCAACAAAGAGAGCCAAGACACTGAGAGACAGACCTTAAAAGACTGTCAAGTCAGTGCCTACGAACGGAGACACAACCGTGCGCGCCAAGACGTGAGATCTGAGCTTTTCCCGTATCGAATTGATATGGCTGGTCAGGGGTTCAACACGCTTCTCCGACTTTTCTGGGCCTGACTGAAGCGCAGCGCTTCATTCGCGGCAAAAGCCCTGCCTGCTATCTAGGTAGGTATGTAGTGTATCCGTAGGTAGCTAGGTACGGCATCGGCATCGGACCCGGTTTCTCCTGAGTCTTTTACCATGCCCGGTCCCGTCGGCCGCAGACCGAGGATATGGCCTTTGTCTACATAGTAAAGATCGGCCCCCTATCAAACTGAGGTACTGATACAAGGCGGCCCCTCGTAAGGGGCCCTCTATCAAACACGAGCTCGAACTCGCCTCGGTGTTCCACGGCTCTGAGACCTCACCTGAACTGCACTAGGTACCACTTCTTCTAGCCCTAATGATATGCAGTTGCCACTCGACTCAGCTCGCGTGCCCATGTGTGTGCGCGCGCGCGAGTGTCTCTCCCCAGCTTTTAGCCTGTTCTGGACGTCGCGCCAGCTGAAAGTAGGAACGCACTGTCTCGCTATCTTTTCTTTGTGCCCGCTACCGCCGCTCGCCTCCTCGCCCGAGATTATGAGAAAAAAACAGAGAGAAGATAAGGAATAGAAAAAGGAATCGTGAGAAAAAAAACTCTAAAAAAAAACAAATCAGCGCAACTAACTCCCGTGGCCGGGCCAATGTGATGAACCAAATGATTAAAACAGGGGCGGGAGGACCTTAGTACCCCCCAACGGCGGGGCAAGAACGAATGGGGATGGACCTTTTGTTTTCCCATGGGAGGGGGGGTCCAGCATCGCATCTGTATGTATCCCTTTGCCAACTCAAGTTGCCGACGCGCAAAACGGTGGACGTGTACGTGTACTAAAATAACATTCAGAGCACATAGTGCTTCTCCAAACCAAGCTCATTTTAAAAATGATTTAGTAACCCGATTTCGGCCAAGCCGGATGACTTCTGCCTTTTTAATCGGCAACCGGCTTGGCACCAGCAATCTGCCTACCTTATTAGTCCCGCTGTACTGAACCTGAGCTGCGTTCGCCCGGCCAGAGCAGCGAGCTGCACAATTGGCTCTTCCAGTGGCCTGATGCCATGACACACCAGTTCAAGAGACGCGGTAACCCACTAAGGGTCCCCATGAGAAACGCCACCTTTGTAGCCGAAACACTCGAGCTTCTGTATGACTTTGGCAGAGCTCCATCGTACATCTGGGGGAGATTACAACCTTCCCGTCCCCAAAACAAGGGGCCTGCCTTGTCACCGTCAGACCGTTCGGCCCCACCGGGCTTGATGGGTTTTGAACATTCAACACCGTGTCTCGCGTCCCGTCGGGGTCGAAGAGCAAGACAGAGGAGCATGTGAGTTAAAGATGGAAAGGAAGATGGAAGAGAGAGGACCTACCCCGCATTTCAAGACACTCGCGATGCGACCCTACTACCTTTGTACTCGCTACCTATGTAGTGCCTCCGGCATGCCGGGCTCTGGCCGTGTGTTCCCCCTTCCGGCAAGTGGGGGCCACTGTTGAGCCCGGCAGTTGCCGCTCCGCGCCGAATCCGCCGTCGTGCACATATGAAATCCATGTGAGATGCCAGAAAAGGAACCCCCCGGGCTCTTTTCGTTGGGCCCGGTGCGATTCAGGAAGGTAGGTGGTGTGAGCTGCGTGGCGGCCGTCTGGTGATTCAGAGTTGCTTCAACGTCGCCTACTCCCCTTCCGCCAGATCGATCCTGGCCTGCCTCCTTCGGGCCCTTCTCTGGGTCTCGGCCCCGGCGGGGTTCCCTTGTCAAATCGCTGTCACAATACAGTGCCATGCAGAAAGTCTGAGCTCACCTAGAAGTGCATTTTTACAGCTAGTAGTAAGTATTGGAAAACCGAAGAATATTAAGAATAATACTTTAATATATTAACAAAGGAAACATTATATAGCAAGTTTTATATAGTCTTATTTCTCCTCCTTATTCTTAGTTCTTGATATACTTCTTTTTTAGAAGTCTTTCATTTTAAGTCAGAAATAGAATTCAATCTTATAAACCTAAATGATAATAACTTATATACTCTATAATATTAAAAAAAAACTATGCTTATATATGTAAGTTAGTGAGATACTTAGAGTAAATAACAGTAAGTTTAGTGGGTTTAAAGTGACACATTGTAGGGTGAGCCCAGACTTTCTGCATGGCACTGTAGATTGGCCTTGGCGATGAGAACTCCAATCTTGGCGATGATGTGACCCCCCACGTTGTCCCAGAGATCAGGTTGTGCTATTGACGAGTTGATAAGTTGAGACGTGGTATGGTATACAGGGCTATTAAGCCCCCGTCCGTCTCCCCAGTGCTCATGCCGGTTCGTTATCCCTCATGGTTCGTCGACAGTCGCCGGGAAAGGGGCCACTGATATAAGGGTCTAAGTTCTGATCCGCAACCTGGTACTTCGGGGTAAAAGACGGCCTGCGCAACAATACCTCTGGACAACATAAGAAACCACTGCAGGCCGATTTGTCGCAGCAGGAACATATGCACCAATTCTCACGTTGAAACCAAATTTTATTACCCTCAACTCAATATGATTATTGACCCGGGACCATTTACCACAGCGAAAGAATAGTAGCGTTCCCAGGCCTTGAAAAAGTTAGGCTGGCCGCTTCATCTCCTAGTTGGTAATAAATAACCTGTGTATAATGGAACCCAAAGAACGAAACCGTTCCGCAAAACCATCGAGTCACCAATGCGTTTCCTTTCCGTACGCCGCCGCTGCAAACCTTCAACGAGCGTCCAAAATATGGTTGCGTTTACGAGATTATGGTTTTCTTCCCTCTTCGAGAAAGCAAGAAGCGCTGATAACCAACAACCGCTTAAGAAAGTGTTTGTTCCATCCTCCTCTTTCGAGTCACCATCGTGTGGCCTTTCCCCACCTCCGGCTTTCCATCGCTCACTAGACGTCTTTGCCGCGGATCTTTGAGTACAGCTCGGTATCAAAGAAGTTGTAGTTGGGGTCCAGCTCGCAGAAGGGATGCTGAGACAGCAGCACATCTGCTGTAGGCCGCTCCAGGGGGTTTCTGTCCAAAGATCAGCAGTGTGGTTTGTGAAAATCAATCCCGCACCAAACTTACACAGTAAAACAGTCCAGCATAAAGGCAATGGCCAGTGGACTGATTGTTTCCCGAACCTCGTCAGGAATGGGCGGCGTCTCGCCATTGGCGATCTTATAGATGGCGCCCACGGCCTCCTCCTTCGACCAGGGCCGCCGACCAGCGAACATTTCCAGCACAACACATCCCAAGCTCCATATATCGACCTTGGCACTGTAGCCCTTGCCCTCCGAACGAATGACCTCGGGCGCCATCCAGAAGACGGAGCCCTGCATCGAATTTGACTTGTCGTTACCGTAAATGTTGTCCGTCTTCTTGGAGATGCCGAAATCGGAAATTTTGCAAGTACCGTCGAGGTCCAACAGGATGTTATCGGCCTTCAGATCACGATGCAGGATGCCTTCCCTGTGGAGATACGCCAGACCAGACAGCATCTGTCGCGTTAGCGACGACACAACAGACTCCTCAAATTTGCCGTGCTTCCGCAGACAAGATCCGATGCTGCCACCAGAAATGTACTCGAGGAAAATGCTGATGGATGTTTCCTTGCGCTCGCATCCAAGATACTGCACAATGTTGACATGATCGAGGTGCTGCATAGTTTCGATCTCCTGGTCAAGGGCCGCCACCAGTTCGCGCATCTTGGCCTTGTCCCCCTGCGCCGCCTTCGGGTTGACTTCGACCTCCTTGACGGCCAAGAACTCTCCGGTCGTGGCATTCATACCGAGATAGACGCGACCGTAAGTTCCCTTGCCGATGAGCTGACCCTTGAACCATCGGAAGGTTGTCTGACGCTTGGGAATGGTGTCTTGGGGAATCTGGGGCATCACCATACTGCCGCGCTGATCCGGACGGATTTGCACAATGTTGGCATTGAACATTTTTGTGCTCTTCCTTCTCATGAGTGCTGTTGTGTTCTGAGTAGATTGGCCAGGCTGCGTTGTTGTCGTGGTGAACCGTTTATTAGCCTCGTGGGCGCCGCGAGCAACCTCGCGGATGGACTTCATCCGCCCAAGACCGCCCGAGCGTCTAACGCTCCTTTGTGCAACAGACGCGACCGAAGCAGGGCGCTCAAGTGCCTTCAAAGTCGACTCGTCCGACCCCAGCGTGTCGTTGTCGTCATTGTAGAACGACCGGTTGCCAGTGATGGCAGTGCGGAGACTCGGCGATGGCTGAGCTGGCGGTAGAGGACGCGCCGGTGTGTCTTTCTCCTCTCCTTCGGCGATGGGTGACGGCGGGTTGGCTTCTGCTTCGCCTTCTTCCAGCACCGGCAAGTCAAGGTCCAAGTTCGGGAAGAAGTCATCGAGGTTGTTGATGAGGGCATCGGTGGTCGGGCGGTTGGCCCAGACATCCTTCTCGACGAATGATTTTCTTCTGCTTAGTTTACTATCCTCCGATTCCCAGCTCTCGGAGCCGGGGGTGTTCGGAGTTCTTCGCGAGCTCTTGCCGCTCTTGGCACTCGTCACATCCTCATCGCCTTCAGGTGTCCCGTTTGCGTTGAACTGGGGAGAGTTGAAAGACACCGAAAGCTGCTTCTTGGATCTAGATGTGTTGACTGTGAGATTAGGGCGCTTGTCACTGGACTCGTCAGGCGAGTCATCACCGTCAAAAATGCGAGTAATCTTGGTCGGTTTGCGAGAAGATATCGGAATGGCAAACAAGCCATCATCCGAGTCATCCCCTGAGTCGTTATCTCGCTGAGGGGCGGGTCTCTCGAAGTTGACGTCCGACTCCAAGAAGTCGAAGTCAGGCCCATGTGACTTCCGCCGAGGCGGCGGGGGTGGTGCACTCGGAGGTAACTGTGGCGGGCCCATAGTGCTGGGGCTTATCTCCCGAGAAGGCACCCGACGTACTGCTGGGGTTATTTTAGCTGCCATTCCATTTTCCGGCATCAAGGTTCCCTCAGGGGAATAATCAGGTACAAAAAAGGGCAAGTTCCCACGACTCCAAGTGAGACCGCCGGGCGACCCAGACACTGCCGACTGAGGACTGTCTCGCCCCGAAAATGACTTGACAAAGTCGACTGATGAGAGAACTCCCTTACCTCTGTCTGAGTGCTCGCCGCCCACGGTTGGTTGCGAGGATGCGCGGTTGGGCGACTTGGACCTGCGGTTGGTAGTCGTGACGCCAACCGCCCCAAGACCTCGGCCCATGCCAACGAGTGCAGCACCGATACCGGTGCCGTGCTGGCTCGACGTCTTCTTCTTCCTGTCTCCGTTATTCTGTCCGGGAAGCTCCATATCCTCGAAAAGAGTGGAGGGCCGTCGGGGCGCAGAAAGCCCATCTGACGACCGCATTGATTGGCCCGACTTCCTGCTCAATGAGTTGGCCTTGAGCAACGTCGCTGATGGGTCGCTCGGCGGCGCAGGAGGCTTCCGTACGGGGAACAACGCGTCTGGCTTCTTGTCCTCGTACGGTGACTGGCGTGGCTGATCAAAGTCGACGGTCCTTCCGTGGATGCCATACGGTGTAGTTGCGCTCTCCGGCGTGTTGCCGCCAGCTGCTCGCCGTCTCTTCTCAAGATACTCGCGCTGCTTCCGCTCCATCTCAGCACGGTACTCGCTTGCCTCTTGTGCAAGCATCTTATCGTCTATCCTTTCTCCATTCATGGTGTTCTGTCTCGACGTCGGCGGGGATGAACTAGATCTCGTCCGCGACACCCCGTTCAGGCGGTTGTAAGCCTCCTGGTCGAGGGATGATGTGTGTGACTGTGTGGCATTGGAATTGGCTGTGCCCTGAGGCGTAGCGCCAGAAGGACGAATAAAGAACTTGAGGGATCCTACAGCATCCGCCCTGTGCTTGCGATTGTTGAGCAGTTTCTGATCGTCGAGGGGGTTGTCATGGCTGGACTTGCCAAGCTCAGTGAGATAAATCTGACAAGCTGTGGTGTCCGTCAGACCCAGGTTGCTGCAGATTATTTGACGAAGGTCCGTTGCCGATTCGGCTTCGGTGATATCGCACATGCGATAGTTGTACCCATCCATGGTGGCCAATACGAAGACTCTGCTCGGCCCAGGACGCCTCGACTTGGCCGAATCCTTCTCGTGCACATCAAAGCTGGAACCAGGTCGAATGTCCAGAGATGTCTCACTATTGTTACCAAAGCGGGAACCGAACGAGTGAGGCTTGAAGTTGAGTGCCGGGGAGGTCGGCGATTCTAGATCGTCAGGGCTGGGGAAGCCGTCCTCCTTCTGCTTCTTCTTTCTCGACAAAAAGCTAAGGAAGCTTTTGGAGTCCTTGGCGGAGGAGGGAGGCTCAGTTCCAGCGGAGCGATCTCCGTTGGACTCTTGCGGCGATGGACGGCCGCCATCCTGACCGAGACGACGGGACTCGCCGTTGTTACGGGTCGCCTGGATGATGTCTGCGATGTTCATGCCGCTGCGTAGCATCTGAGTAGCCTCGGGGGGCACACCAGAGCCGTAGATGGCCGCGCTCGAGGACACAGAATCTGTGCTGTTCCTCGACCTGTGCCCGAACTTGGTTGAGTGTGGAGAGGCTGACATTTGGCCGGCCGAGGAGGGAAATAGCGATGCACTCTGCGGGTTCGGGCTACCGTTCGGGCTGTCGGTTCGCAGTGGCAGCGGGCGATACATGCCTTCGCCAGACTCGCTAGCATTCGGACTGTGTCGACGGGTGCCGTCCACATCGAGTTGCTTCAGCATGTTTCTGTGGTTAGTATCGGAGCTCATAGTATTGTTCAAAGAAGGCATGGTCGTGGACCTGGTTTGCGAGAATCGCCGGCCGCCGAATCCAGGCCCCGGCGCCTTTATCGGCGTCTGCCGTCCATCAGCCTTCGCATGTTCACCCACACGGGTTATCATACTCACGTTGGGGGATTCTGCCATGTCCGACCCAGCGCTAGGCAAGTTGTTGCCGTGGCTGACCGACTCTTTTCGGCCATGCGAAGAAACCTTGGATGGGTCGGCCGGCCGGCCGGTCACGATGCTTCTGATGAGACGCCGCATTCTTTTGCCTTCCTCCCGTTCTCGCGGCTGATCCCACCCGGTTCCGCTGTTTGTGCATTCGACGGCCAACCTGGGGTACACTTGCTGGTGCATCATACCAAAATTCCCTCGGCCGCCATGAGCACTGCCAAGCTCGAGAAAGTGCGCACCGTGCAGGTTTAATCCTTTGAATGTTTCCTGCCAGTCCTTGGAGAAGTGGTTCGAGGCGAGCCATAGCAACACTTTCTCCAAAGGCCATTGCGCTGCCAAGTCTGGGTGAATACTAGAAGCCACGGTCGCATTCGATGTCGTTGACAATCCTCGGCTGTGCATGGCCTGGGCATAGAGCCTATCCCTCCCAGACATGTCGTCTTGCGGTGTGGTCATGGTTGTGTCGCCGCTTGTCTGGCTGTTGGTAGGCCACGAGCCCTGGGACGTGGCCGAAAATGTGGCCGAATCGTCGAAGCCTCCCAGGCCCGGTATGCCGACACCTTCGCCGTACGTATCACCCTGTGGTATATACGTTGCAGACATTTGCCCATGGTCGTTGGGCGGAGGTGGGGGCGGTATCGATAGTGTGGTGCCTGGCGCGACTTGAGCGTGCAGCTTGGGGTTGTAGGCCTGGTGTTGACCGGGAGGGGGAGGGGGCACGTTGAAGCCGCCGCGACCATCGTACATGCGTCCAAAGGCGCCGTGCCACGGCGCCTGGCCGGCCATTGCACTTCCCGGCGGCGGCCCTGGAGGGGGCGGTAGCATCATGCCGCTCCCGCCTGTGACACCAGGGGCAGATGGAAAGCGCGGGGGCGGAGGAGGAATAGCCATCATATTGTTCATCTGGCCCTGGACGGGCGGCGACATGGGAGGCGGAGGCGGAGGGACCTGGAAAGGCCTCGAAGAGTCGGCCGACGAGGCGGCATGTCGCTGGGTGTTTTGATACATTGGCGGCGGTGGAGGAAGCGGGCCAGCTCTGGTGGCTGGCCTCGCGGGTTCGAGCCCGAGGGGAGGAGTGGTCGGGAGAGAGCTCGCTGTCGAGGCTCTCGGGCGAAGACCGCCGGCGGAGAGAAAGTTGGACGAGTTTCTTGGTCGAGGATAGGGCGATGCGGCAGAGGCGTTGTTTACGGTGGGAGGTAGGGGTCTGGTGGGCGTTGCCGCTGTCGTCGAAGTCCTTGTCGAGTTGTGGCCCGGCAAGTCGTGGAGGGTGAAGACAAGGCCGTCAAGATTGTGAATCTCGTCTCTGGACCGTGGCACGGATGGGAATGGGCTCGGATTTGGGTCGTGGGTATCAGATCGGGTTGCAGAGCGCTGGCGCGAGCTGCTACTCATGGTATGCCAGGTATGGTCGGGGATGGTATGGGTACGCGGCGCATGGCAGGGGTGATGTGGGCCGTTAGACCGTGGTCATGTCGTGGTGGGTGCGGTGCGGCGGTGGACCCTATGCCGGATGTTGAATCGTTACTTGTCGTCGTCGTCGTCGTCGTCCAACTCCAAGAGGAGAAAGAAAAGCAGGTGCCGTGTGTCCACGGACGATTTAATCCTATTTTGGCTATATTTTCAGCGCAAATCTGGGTCGTAGACAGAATCCGTCAGGCTGAGGGCATGGAATGCGGAAAGACGGAGACCAAGACTAGCACCACCAATTGGAGACTTTGGGGAGAGAGAAAGAGAGAGTCTGTGTGAGACACAGAGAGGGGTACGCAGTAGGTATGCGAATCCAGGGCGCCAGCTGTTGGAGCGTCGTTAGCTGAGCTAACGGAATATGTACTGACAGGGAGAAAGAAAGAGTGTGAGGGGAGGGTAGGTGAGAAAGAGATAGAGGCAGAGAGTGTAACGGCAGAGAGCAGCGCGCTTAGAGGGACGTGGTACTGTACTACAGTTCTCTCTAGACGACTTTGGGGGAGGTTGGAGGCGGCTGGACAGGGACTGGCGCGAATGGATGGATGGCTTCGGCTTTGGTGTGGAGTGCGACGTGCGTTATCCCACGCAGCTCTGGCGGGGCGGCTCTGTCGTGCAGAAGCCCGAGCCAATGAAGGCAATGAAGGCAATGTGGTGTGTGTGCGTGTGGGTGTGTCTCGGGTGTATCAGTATTGAATTGGAATCCAAGTATCCGTCAGGTAACCAAGGTAGATAGTTTAAACTACCTACATACCTAGATAAGTAAGCGGTGGTCACAATCCCTACTCAGCAGAAGCCTTGGGCCCCGGCCTATGTTTTGCCCATGGGTAGGTGGTACGAATAAGATTCGAAAAATTGATAACGACTGATTCAGAGAGGATGAGATGGGATGAGATGGAGATGGGACGGGATGAGATGCCTCGACTCGAGTATTGGTTGTTGTCTCATGTCTCTTGTTCTGCCGAGGATAAGGTTAGCTACCTACCTATCTACCTACCTACTTACAATGAGGTACATTGTAGGTAGGTATTCGTACCTAGCCAAGGTAGGTACTGACTGACTGCCCTTCCCAGCTAGACGTGGCGGCGTCGTGCTACCATCAGCCACCAATCATGAACCAACCGTTCCGTGTCTTTTCAACCCGTCTCTTCCTCCCGCTATGTAAGACGCTCAAGACAAGCAACACCTCTACCTACCGGTGCGCGAACCCAACTCAAGGGCCCGATTGTTCATTTGGGCCTTGCCGGGGTCCGACACGCGCGTACCCACATTCCAACGCTTCCTTGCCGCTCTTACACGAATAACTCATTAAACACCAGTCGCAGAGAACGGATACCGGCACTTTGAAAAGAGAGAGAGAGAGAGAGAGAGAGGCTAGAAATGGTTTTGTGAAAGATGGGACTGTTCGGATCTTCTTTCTTTTTTGCACTTTTCGTTTGGCACTCCCATTCCTGCCCCACGCGAACAGGACATGTCGCCAGAGAGACCCTCGCTAGTATCTCGAGTTGAGGCGATGACGGCCAACTGCTCCTGTCACTTTTTTGATCGTCTTACTCGAACCACGCTAGGTATGGCTCAGATGTCCATGTCGGTTGTCTCAGGCCGGTTAAGACAGTTTTCCCCAACATGCCGGGCTCCGTCACGACTCGGGCTCAGCAGCCCCGCCTGTCTTCTGTCTCCTCCATCCTACCTACAAGCCTACAAGCAGCAGCCCCACGCCGTCTCTCCAACCACCTCTTGCGCGGCTACCGCGTCAGCGTCCGAAGTCACCGGGTTCTTTCGGCCGGTGTGGGGGGAGAGAGCAGGCGGAGGGTAAGTAGGTTAGGTAGTTTGGTGGTGAGAGACATACACTAAACGATCCCATTCCTCCAACGTCGGACATCTTGTCTCGACAACGAACCAGCCGGAATCAGGGCATTCCGATTCGAAAAGCCTATTCCGACCAGGCCATGTGGCCCCAACCCGACCCGCGAATCCCGTGGGGGAGGAAACGGCGTGATCGGCGTTGTTCACCCACTACTGAAACAGGACAAACCCACATCGTCGGGCATCAAACGGACACGCACCCTGCATTCCACAGCTCCGACTAGTTTCTCCAACTTGAGAACAAACTCCAAAGTGAAGCCAAACTGTCGTCATGGCGGAGAACGCATACAATCTCTCTCTCCTTAACGTTGCAGACCACGTTGCTTCACCGCGTCCCCCCTTCCTCGCCTATCCCAGTCCCATCGTTCTTAATCAACAACAGTATGCCGACATATGCCTGGACCGGTAGCAGTACATATTCAAGGAAAGCTATACCACCCCCACATGATTACATACCGCCAAACAGCCGAAGAAGCCATGTCTCCAAGAGTCCATTGACGCGTACCCAAACAGTCAAGGCATGCCGCCCGCCTGCCAGCCAGCAACGAAGTCATGTTCTGCATGAACCGTCCACCGTTCGCCATCCCGCACGCGCCAAGACGTGCCCGTCCCGGGTGAGACGTCCCGGGCGGCGCCCAACGGAGGGGAACACTACACGGTTGAGATATCTAGGTACCCACCCCCCAAACTGCCTCGCAGCTCTGGGGTGGCAAGCTCGAGAATGGGGTATGCCTGCACGCAAACCTCCGGGCTGCTGGGAAAGAGATCAGACGGACAAAAAAAGCAAAGAATAATGCCCGTGGGTACCTGCGCCATGCACCTTACCGACGGCCGCTATTCCATCAGTCGAGACTGCGTCACGAAGCTCATGCGAGCACAGGGGAGGGGGGGAGAGGTAAGGGAGCGATTCGCCCGTCCTCAATGTGATGTGCTTGGTATGCTTTCCCATTTAACTCTGGCAGCACCTTCCACTGGCGCCCGGCTGAGCCAAAATACATTGATGAAAATAGCAAAAAGCCTGGTGTATGTGAAGACTACCATGCTTGCCAACAAAAAAACCCTCCCACCGTTCCACCTCAACATTGTGGGCTACGCACTCCTGAGCGCTCTAAAGTAGACAGACTGTGACTCTCTCGTGGTGGCTCATAATACAGGCTTACATGACACTGCAGTTGGCGTAATTCTTCTGGCACTGCTCCAGGTATCCAATGTCCTCCTCGGACCCCTCGACGATATTATGCTGTCTCACCAGCCCCGTCACCTTGAGCGTCTGTACTCCGTCGGCGTGCCACCACTTGAGCTTTTGCACCAGCGAGCCCTCCTCGTCATCCATGCTGATGGACCACTTTCCAGAGCTCACCTCGACCGTGCAGCTGTCCTGAGGGTAGTGGAACTCGGGCAGGAACACCACCGTTGGCGCCACCTCCGAGGGGGGTGCCGAGGCCTTGAGCTTGAGCGTAAAGGAGCAGGTGCGCAGGTCGAATCCGTATTGCAGGACGTCGCCCGCCACAACCCACGGGGACGGCCGGACAAAGGCCTCGGCGGCGCGCAGACCAGGTGCGTTGGTCAGCTCCGGGTCCTTAGATGGCGCTGAAGATATCGACGGGTTGGTGATATTGCTTTGGAGGTTTTGCGGCGTAACTGTTGACTCGTCGGGAACGTCCCTGCTCATGGAGTTGCGTTTCAGGTCCGACGACTGGCTGGGTGATGGGCTGCGGGGGAGGGGTGACATGGGTAGCGTCTTGTCGTCCAGTGAGAAGACTGACAGATCCTCGCCGTTCCAAAGATCGCCGTATTGGTGTGTGTTCTGCCGAACGGGTTAGTAAGCGCTTGTAGGGAAAACATCAGATGAATCGCGTACCTTTGCAACGTAAACCCAGAGGCAATGCCCCTCCATCCCCGACCCTTCCACACCAAAGTAGTTGGCGTCCAAGGCCGCTGACTGATCTGCATAGTCGCCCGTTTTATACGCCTTCTTCTCACCCATATCGTACGGGATGCCGAATTCGGTCATCACGCAGGGATGGTTACCCATGCGGTCCAGACCTTCCTGCCTCAACGATGCCAACTGGTCTTTGAAGCAGTTGCGGATGGCCGTCTCACCGACCTTGACCGATAGAGCCTCATGCCAGTACCGTCCACGCAACACACCAACAACGTCCACATTCCACACCCTGTTCCAGCGCTTCGTCATCAGAGTGATGCCGTCGTACCAATGAGGCGAGAATGCCATCAGCGGGTCATCGTCCTCGGTGCCTTTGATCTGAGGCGGCAGCTCCAGCGTTGGGTACTGCATCAGCATGATGCAGTTCTTGTGAATCGGCCGAATGGCGTCTCTGTAAAGACGGTATGAGTGCATGAAATAGGTATTAGTGAATTCCGGATGGTCAATCGTCTTCCCCGTATTGGGGTTCTTGGAGAAGTAGTCCTTCTTGATCAACGTATCCGTACTGGGGTCCCAAATGCCGTGCTGGGCCCAGACACATTCTCCAAGCTTCCAACCCTCGTCTCGCTTCCAGCCGTATCTCGAGTCGTCATAATCGGCAGGCAGCCAGGCCATCTCGCCATGGGGGTCCACCAGCGAGCGGCCGACCTTGTAGGGGCCCATACCGCCCATATCCCACGTTTCCACCTCGCACGCACGGCCAGAGCCGGTAAGGATACACTGCCAGATGGTGGGACATGAGCCCTTTTTCAACTTTTGGGCGTTCGGGATGACGCTGATGTCCTGGTATCCGACCAACCCGCAGCCCGGCTCGTTCATGCTCTCCCAGCCGATAACGACGTCGTTCTCGAGGTCGCCGGCCTCGTGTATGCGCTTGGCAAGATGGGCGCACGCCGCCACGAAGTGGCCCTGCAGGAAGTCCTGTATGTTGATGCCATTGATGATGCACTTGGGCGCAAAGTCCCTACCGCCAAAGAACATTGTGAAGATGGTGGCGGCAGCGAGGCGCCAGTAGTTGGTCGACCAGATCATCTTGGGGAACTCTTCGGGTTTCGGGTACGTGTTATGAACAATGGCCGCCTCGGTCGCAGAGAAGCTCTGGGGATTCAGGCCGCATGCGTAGATGGTCCACATGGGCGCGCCGGAGCCACCGCAGAACCTGGACCACTTGGATGGTGTTAGGATGCAACGTGCAACATGAGATGGGATGGCTGTGGGTAGGGAAACGTACCACATCCTGGTGGGGATCCATGAAGATGTAGAAACCATAGTCTTTGGCTATCCTCAGGATCTCAATGGTATGCTGAATCCATTCCTCATCATAGCGTCCTGGGCCGGCGGCCTCGATGGCCTCCCACGTAAAGACATAGCGGATGGTGTTGTAGCCGTAACGCTTTATCCTCGAGAAATGGACGTGAGCCTCCTCTTTGGGAAAGGGGCGGTTGTGGAACGTGACGTTGTCCCCGTCGAAGAAGTCGTCGCCGATGTGGGAAGGCTGGTCGGGTTCGCTGGGGAGCTTGGCGTCGGCGGCGACGTTGAGGCCTCGAAGCACGACTTGTCTTCCATAGCCGTCGCGGAACTGGCCGTCCTCGATGGTCAATCGTAACGAAGACATGGCGGCGGAGAAGCTCTAATTCCAAGTTTGGCGTGCTTCTTCCGTCTTTCGTGTCTCGCACTGCCAAGACAAGTAAATTGTGATGATTGGAAGCGTGCTTGGAGAGGAGAGAAGTCGTTCCAACTTGGAGATAGGAGATGCACGAGGAGATGGCGGCGGACGGGTCACCAAAGGTCCGAGAAGGAAATTGGGACGGTTCGATGACGTCCTGAAGGGGGGGGCTTGATTAGTTGGTTGCGCATTGCCAGTGGGAAACAGTGGGCTGGTAGGGGTACCTTATCACACCGATGCAGCACTTTAGCAGCTGCCAAGCACTAACACAATGGGGGTTCCTCGGGCGAGTAAGTGCAAATCCCAACCAACCCCAATATTGGCCAGTTTGCAGGTGAGACGATCAAGTGGTGGAAAGAACAGGATGGATCATAGACGAAGGAGGAAAACAGGAAAAGGAAGAAGGGAGGAAAGAAAAAGACGAATGGGGGCAACTCCATATACGGCTCTCTGGTTCTCGCCGCCGTTCATCTGAACGCCATGCCATGCCATGCAAGCAGAGGCCGTCATGGCCGGCGAGCGTGGACGTGGATGGGCAATGGCTTGAACGGCACGGGAGTCTGTCTGTCTGCGTGACTGCACCTGCCACCCTCCGCTCGTTTTCGTGTTTGACAGCGGAACCAATCGTCGCCGTCCGCGGGCGACGCTAAGCGGGCCAGGCGGGGTGGGGCCCGTGACGTCGGCTCTCGCTCGAACTCCGGGTGGACGCCGCCAAATATTCGGAGGATCTGATATGGGGGGCATGCCTATAGGTCAGTCGGGCTCCGTTGTGGAGGAGTGAGTGTTGGGACATTTAATTGACACTTAACTAGACACTATACCGCCCAACATGTAACATATCACACCTAACCCACACGCACATGAACCGGCCGTGCAGCAAGGTGACGCGTCGTACGCCACGTCACTGAAGCATTAAGAGAGAATATGCTGCTTAGGCACATTCTTAGTTCAGTAGCCTTCCCTTAGGTCAAGCATGAGAATAGGCTCAATGACGCCTAAAAAAGCTAGACGTCGACGTGGATGTGATTGTTATAAGAGTAAGACTCGACCCGCATACGCCAACATATGTTGGATACACCCACCTTAAGCATGGGTGCTATCTCGGTCTGACTCTGCGCTGACTCTGCGTCCTGTGTCCTCTGCATCTCCCGTGCGAGCCCTTTCATCGCCTCTAGGCCCCCAGATCAAGTCAATGTACAAACTCGGTTTGGTCGTCTTGCTTCCCAGAAAATATCTCTTGAAGAACCATGGCAGGTACTCCGACACCTGGTGCCCGATGAATTTGCGTTTTGAAACCGCAAACACCAAATCAAGGTCCTCGAGGCTTCTCCTCTTAGTCTCCTCCAACAGCAGAAAAACCATGACCAACGCAACCATGTTGAGCCCTGCGAACAGATACAGAGACCCGCCGTCCCCCAACCCCGAGTTGATCCGCGGGAAGAACATAGAAAGGAGCCCGGCAAAGCCCAGGTTGACAGCGATGGCAAACGCCGCGCCCGCCTCGCGGTGCGACAACGGGAAGCTTTCTGACGCGTAGGTGAACGGGATCGGGCCTAGGCCAGGCGAGTACGTCGCAGCGAACAGCAAGATGAAGAGCGTCAAGACCGCGACCTGGGCATCACGGTTGCTGATATGGAACGACACGCCCGCGAGCAGCATGAAGAGCGTCATCACCGGCAGCGTCAGCATGAGCCACTTGCGCCGCCCCAGCGTGTCGATGGTCCTGATGGCCGGGAGGCCGAAGACGAAGTTGACCGCGCCGTATCCCAGGCTGAAGATCATCGACTCCCGCTTCGCCACGCCGGCCCGGCTGAAGAGCGTGCCCGAGTAAAACGCCAGTACATTGATGCCGCAGAGCTGCTGCGCCAAGGCCAATGTTGAACTGCTGATCAGGGCATTCCGAAGCCGCCGCCTGAGGAAGAGCTGTCTCCATTGGCGGAAGAAGCCAGTGATGGTTACGACGAAGCCTTGCGCCGACTGAGAGCTTGCGTCGCCGCTGGGCAGCTCCTCCTGCTCAAGAGACTTGTGAACCAGATAAATGTCCCGCAGAGCTTGTAACTCGGTGTTTCTCAGTTTCACGAGAATCTCGTATGCCCGTCGTGGGTTGTAACTCGGGCTCGACACCCGCATCAAGTATCGCGGGCTTTCGTCGCAGAACCAGATGACACACACCAGCAGCGCTAGCGCGGGCACCATGGGTGCCGCCACCATCAACTGGAAGGTCAGCCTCTTGTTCGATTCTGGCGTTGTATCGAAGATCAAGTTGAAGGCGAACCCAACCATCATTCCCGCGGCCACCCACAACTGCCACGCGAGGATGGATGTGCCACGCCAGAAACCCACTGCAGTCTCACTGGCAAGAATAGGGGTGCTGACGGCTTTGAGACCCATCCCTATTTCCTCTTTGTCAGTGCAGCTTGTTCGGCAAGAAATCATATTACGCTCACCAATTCCATTCACTAGACGGATGCCAAAGAGTTGACGCCAGTTCGTGGCAAAAGCTGAGGCAAGAGAGCTGGCGAAAATCAATAACGCCGCGATTATCATGCCTCCTTTGCGACCCAAATAGTGGTTTACAGGAAGTGCCAGAGGACAGCCCAACGCCGCCGCGAAGAGGTACGGTGACGCATTGGCAGCACCGAGCTTCCAGTCATCGTCTCCTAGCGGAGCTCCTTTCCCGGTCGTCTCAGCGGTTGTGTTGAGACCGACTTGAGTATCGTACAGCGACGAACCATTAAAGGATGCTTGGACGTGACCTAATGCTGTGTTAACACCTCGTGGTCAAGATGGGAAATCGTGTTACGAATACCTTGCAGAAAGGCTGCTAGCGACACTGTGATGATGATGGTCCACATCCCCTTCTCGCTGAACGGGACATCGCGTTCCCGTACAAGTGCTCGTTTCTCCTCCCCCGTCAGCTGGACCGGAAGCTCTCTGCCGGTGCTCTCGCTCGAGTTTCTGGCTACTTCGTCGTACAACCTGATGTCTTTGGCCACGCGCGCCGCTCGAAGCAACTCTGCCGTGTCGACGTTCAAATGCTCCTGGGCGAACGACGCGACATCTGCTTCCAGTTGCTCATCCGTGTAATCGGCTAAGTCATTTGGTTAGCGAAGAGGACGGGACGCCAAGCACCACCCGCCGCGATAGTTGCGTGCCGATTAGAGGATGGGGCCATATAAACGCACCGAGGGGATTCTCGATTACTGCTCGTTCGTTTATCCGGCGACGGTGGGCTTGTTTGGCCAGCCGCTCGGTCCCAGAATGCGACCCACCCTTTCCAAAGGTGCCCATTTCATACATGTCAAAAGTTGGATGGACGAACCAGTGGGGGGAGTGAGTATTGATGAGTACAGGTTAACAGGTATCGATGTGGCATTAAAGGACTCGGCGTGTAAGACTGCGATCGGTTACTAGCCAGGCCCACCCCGGGGATTAGTCCAACGTTTACCGGGTGCTTCATCCATTTAAAGCTCGCCATTTGGCAACGAACACGAAATGGCACAGGGCTGAGGTACAGACACTGAGACTCCTGGGTCCAGTAGGATCGCGTATTTCGTTCCGCGTCTTGTCAAGGCGGGTCTTGCCTGCTCTCCACGCTTCCCTCAGCCGGTAATGCACGAACAGATAGTAGTAATGCAAGAGGTCGTCATCCGAATCCTTTCGATAACTGATCGTCGTACAGTACAGCTTGACTTGCTTCTTCCCGACCCGGATTGGGGTGAAATCCAAGGTGTCATCGTCTAGGACCGTGGTGGCGGAGCTGATCCTTGTGCCTCTCCCTTTCGCACTTCGAACCAGACCCTCAGACGTCTTGTCTCTTTGGTTCTTGACCTCACCGCAGCAGTGCTGCTCTTGACCAGCTGGAAGTCCTGGGATTTTGAGGTCCTGGTCGTGGGTTTATCTGGGTGAGCCTGGTGAAGAAAATCCCATGCCCACCGTCATTTCCCAGATGGCAGCCTCGTTTCGGGCACAAGTAAGCCGGCCTCCTGAAGCTTGATTCCTTCGCAATCCCTGCACCGGTGTGAGAGAAGACAAAGCTGCAATACTCCAGGCAGCACCTACACGGTGGCTTCGCCCAAGCCAATGACCGTCTTCACCGAGGGCGTTGGCAGCTTACTGGGGCTGGGGATGCAGATCCTTAGCCCTCAGTTGTCATTCCAGGCGGAACTGGAACTGGGTTGCCACGGTAGGTAGCCGAGTTAAATCGAATTCGCCCTTGTCAGTTGTGATAAACCCCACACCAAACCCCAGCCGGGGGAGATACCCCGCGGGGAGCAGTGGGTGTGATCGGCTAGGATAGATGGTCGCGCCCGATTCTGGACCGCGAGAACACAGCCGCAGATCAACAGGAATTCAATGAGGTAATAATTGTGCTTAAGAAACCAAGGCACAAGCTTAAGGCGGTCAGTCTCTCGTCAGGTCGCCAGGCACAAAATGATAGTGGTACAGTTGGAAAAACACAGTACAAGTATTTTGCCCAATGCTCAACACAACATTGTGCTGAGGAACCACACCACAATGCGAGCTGAGGTGGCAGGCAGCAAGCAGGAGGCAATAATGCCACACAAACCGGGGTGGCTGCATCTGCTGTGCCCGTAATGATAGTCTTTCTAGTGGCTATGCCCGCCCTCTCTCCCTTCTCTATTCAGAGTAGAGACCGGTGTCTCGGCGAACGTGACTAACGTGGGTAAGCGTCTGTTGATCATGGGGGCTGCAGGAGGTATACCTCACCGATTTATGAGGAGGGGCCATCAGGATTAAATGTCGTCGGTCGCTGTTGCTGACCACCGTTGCCGTTTCCTTGGTTGTCGAGTGTCTGTCCGTACAGCGATTCGATCCATCACACCCATAACATGTACCAAAATCAAAGTTCAAGAAAGCTTCTCTTAGATTACCGTGAGATCAACGGACGCGGTTGCGTTTTAGGTGACTGAAATTTGGACTGAAATCCAGAACTGGATCTCAGACAGAAAACGCTGTTTCGCGACTGACAAGATGGACCCTCTCTCGATCGCTGCGTTCACGCTTCAAATGGTCGGTATAGCCGGCAAGATAATTGAAGGCACCAGCAAGTTCGTCCATGAGTGCAAAGCCGTTGATTCGAGTATCAACGACTTCCTCGAAACGATCAGCAACCTACACGCTGCTCTGCGCAATGTGGCTCGAATCCTAGAACAGCACCCGCATCAGCTTTCTTATGAAAAAGAGCACCATCAAGATATCTTCAGGATTCTTAAATCATGCAAAGCCTCACTTGATAGGCTACACGCAGAGCTACCCGAGCTGGCGAATAACCCAGGGCCGATCGATAAAGCCCGGACGAGTTTTGCCATGACCTTGAAGTCAAATGTCATCCGAGACTCCCTTTCACATATAACATCTTACACCCAAGTTCTTCAACTTAGTCTGATTACTCTGTCACTGTAAGTCACATTTTATTTGGAATCCTATGATTAAGCCAAGTACTGACAAGAACCAGAGGCTCAATATGGACTCAGCAAAAGTCGCAGAACCAGGTGCATGCCGAAATCAGGGAGCTTACCGATGCTATCCGGTCCACAAACCTCATTTCTCAAGTTGGCACTAGTCAGGGGCGTTCTTCAACTGATTGGGACGATGATATCGAAACCAGAATAGACGACTCGGTGTCGGTGACGAAAGAAATTCAGGCTTGGCGATTGTCGGCCGATGAAGTCGCCGCTGCGGTCACTCTCCAAGATGCAGACCGAAGCAAATCCTTTTTGTCCTTCAGCCCATCGTTCTCCAATATTAGCTTGAACAACAACCTTGTATCAGTATCACAACAAGCGCCACGACGATGCGCCGACTATGATGATTGGGATCCCGAACCCGATCACCCAGACGGTCCAAGCAAAGATATCTTGCGCCACCAGTACGACGCAAACCAAGAAATAGTCGATCGCCTGGTTAGCTGCGGCATCTTCCTACGAGCGTCGATTTACCAGAAGAGGGGCATCGAAATACGAGAACAGCTGAGCCAGCCCGGCTGTGACCTCGACTTCAGCTTCGCCGAGCAAGCCGTGATGAAAGAAAGACTGGCTGAGATTCTTTTGCGAAGCGAGACGGAAGAGGGGACTGTTGAAGCGAAAACGATCCTGCAGATGTTACTGCAAGAAGAAGTCAAACAACCGGAGGAGTTCAAGGATGTCGAGCGCCGCAGCCGCCTGTATCATAACCTCGGATGCCTCTATATCAAGCTTGGGAACCTGAAGCAGGCGAAGACGTTCCTCAGTCGAGCTCTTGAAGGTCGAAAGACCCAGAGACCTATGCCAGTCCGCTCGGTACAAGAAACGGCTGACCTATACATCAAAGCCCTGCAACTCGACGGGGCATTTGATGAAGCGCGCGGAGTAGAGGTTTGGGTCAACAATGTTGTTATACCCTTGGCGAGCCGGCCAGCATCGCCGCCAGATTCAGATATCACGGGAGGTCCCAGAAGACCGTCGTCTATGGGGGAGCTGTCTCAAGCCTTTGCATGGTGCCGGGAAAACGGCTTCGACATCGACATGCCCAGCGGTTTCCGATTCGATACTTGTGATTTTATTACGCGGACATCGCCACTGCACAAAGCGATCCAGGACGAGAATGTCGAGGTCCTAAGTCAGATGGTGGGACATGTTGCCAGCCTGGAGACTGGAGGAGACCTTGGCGTTCCGACGCCGTTGCTACTTGCAGCGTCAACCAAGAACCGTGATGTTGTCGGTCTGCTGTTGACCAAGGGTGCCCGTGCCAATGTTCGCGATAGCGCAGGGCTCAGTCCGCTCCACAGGTGCCAGAGCAAATCCGGCGGCGTCAACGTAGCCAAGCTCCTGCTCGACAATACCCCCACTTTGCTGGACATCGTCGACAACTCGGGCAAAACGGCGCTGTTCATGGCTTGCGAGATGGGGAACGAAAAGATGGTTCGCTTCCTCCTGGAAAAAGGAGCCGATCCCAACATCTGCCACACAACCAGAAGAAGGTCCACGCTGTCTCCATTTTCGGGTGGCACCAACGTGTGTACCCCATTGATTGCTGCGATTCAGGTGGTGGCGACAAGAAGCTCGCGCAAAATTGGGATTATTAAAGACTTGTTATTCCATGGAGCAGATCCTCATCTCACTGATGCCAACGGTAGAAATGCGTTCCAAGCAGCCAACAACTCGGGGCTGGCCGGGTCAGAGATCAAGCGACTCCTCCAAGAGCATGGCTCGGCATCACCTAGAAAATCGAGTGATGCATCTTCTTCGGCGACAATATTTACAGGGTCCTCAAACTCAAGCGACAACATCGCGTCTACATCTGTCCGGAGGGTTAATCTTATGAGATTTTGGAGCAGATCCGAATCAACACAATCGGGGATCGAATCGGTTCCAGAGCGAGAATAAACGAATAAGTTGGTGGTGATATACGATAGTGGTGCTTTCGATATTTCCGCTTTCAGATACCCTTGATAGAATTATTTCGTTTTTACAAAACCTTGTGTTCAGGCGAAAAGATAGAAAAGGAATATAAATACATCTCGTTTGAAGTTGCTCCGGACGTCGTGATGTCGTAGACTCGCTCACACCTACTAAGCTATACCTCTTATCTTATCACAATACTGGTTTAGCTGCATTGCTCGAAGCGGGGCATGATGTAACAAGGGAGGTTCTGGTGGGGCGTGGCCCTCTGTAGCGCTCGCCACGACAGCTAACTCATGCCTCGCTGAGCTCATTCTCACCTCCCATACAAACGGCTACCACATGGAAAGGAGCCGACCAAATCTTGCATTACACGACTCCAGCGCCACGTCTGAAATTCCCTGTAAGAAATCCAATCACTCTGGCTCCTCACCTGTAGCTGCTTCAGTCCGCCGTTCTTTTCTCTTCCGTACCTACGACGGTGATGCCCCGCCACTGGAAGGAGACCTCACCTTCATGATTCACGACCATAGCCACGCGACAAAATGTCAGGTTCCAAAGCTGCCCTCAAGGCTATTGGCGATTCTGTCAAGCAACAAAAGTGGGAAGATGCTATTCAGAAGGCAACGGAATTTCTCGAGAAAGAGCCCAAGAATTACCAAGCGTACGGAAACATTGTTTTTCTCACTTCCTCATTGATGAGGCTGCTGACACGTCTCACAGAACAATTTTCCTGGCATTCGCATTTGACAAGAAGAACCGCGTTGATGAATCCGAGAAGGCGTACAAGTCAGCTTCATTGCTGCGGCCGAAGGACAGCCAAGCATGGCAGGGCCTCATCAAGCTCTATGAGAAACAGGATCGCAAGCGCCTGAGCGCATACCAGCAAGCTGCCATCAGCCTAGCTGAGATCTACCGGGATGCTGAAGACATGTACAAGTGCCAGGATGTTATCGACAAGTTCATCGATTTTGCGAGATCTCAAGGGGATACCTTACAATACGTCGAAGCCCTTAGCGTCATCCTCCCTGGGAGCCCTATATATCCCGCTCTCGAGGGTCGCGTCCCGCATCCGGCGAAGACCTACGAAACAATGGCACAAATCATTGAGGCCTACGAGAAGAAGCGCATCAACACTCTCATAGGCGAGCGTCGGACGAGAATCGGCGCACGGTTGAACGAGGTTACCCTCGAGGTCAAACGTGAAGTCATGGGCCAGAGCAAGCTCGAGTTCGTTTACCAGCAGCTGATCAACTGGACAAATGATGACGAACTTCGGCGCAAGTACGAGGAGAAGCTCCTCCGGTATTGCTACGACCGTCTGCTGGTAGCACCCGCTGGTCCGGAAAAGGGCGCGACTCTCCAAGCCGTCTTGAAATTGGCCCTCGACATGGTCATAATCAAGCATCCCTTCAGACTGGCTTGGGAGATTGCCATCGACTGGAAGGATGCAAAGGACATCAAGGATTGGGATGTAAACATGTTGAGAGACTACTGCACGTTCTTCCCTGAGACCGATCTCTACAAAGTCATCACTGGCTTCCTAACCAGCAACATCTCACCTTTCCCCAAGCCGACGCCAGCGGCACTGGAAGCAGAAGAAACCGAAGAAGAGAGCGAGGACGACGAGGGAGGTGGCGTATCTATGGTGCCACTGACGGAACAGGATAGAATCCTAATGATGACAGAGGGTATCGCCACGTCTGACTCGATCTTCGCCCACCGCTTGATGGGAGAGTACTACCAGCACCTGGAGGAGTACGAGGTCACCGTGGAGTTGATGCGTAAATCAATGGACATCCTCAAGAAGGAAAGGATCAAGACTGGCATGATTTTTCAGAACACACACGACGCTTACTCCTTGTACCTTGCCACGGCCCTGGTCTTCTTCCAGTCCCCTCGACACCACACCGAGGCGAAGTCGCTCTTCGAGGGAGTCCTCAGTCATGACCCGTCATCTACTGCAGCACTGATTGGTGTTGGGCTTATTTATGAAGAGGAAGAAGATTATGATGATGCCATTGACTTCTTCGAGCGTGCCCTGAAGCGTGATCCCTTCAACCTTCGGGTGAGGACCGAAGCTGCGTGGGTCCAGGCTCTGAAGGGGGATTACCAAACGGCCAAGACTCAATTGGAGGACTCTTTGCCCCTCATCGAGAAGATGTCACCGCCTGCGAAAGAGCTTCTCGCGCAAACACAGTACCGGTTAGGATCCTGCATCTGGAACCTTGACACATCAAAAGCAGCCCGCAAGAGCCGTACAGGTGCTTACGCGTATTTTTTGGATGCGCTGAAAAACAACCTCAGCTTCGCGCCAGCCTACACCAGCCTGGGCATCTACTACGCAGACTATGCCAAAGATAAGAAGAGAGCCCGACGCTGCTTTCAGAAGGCTGTCGAACTCTCATCCTCCGAGGTTGAAGCCGCCAAACGCCTTGCGCAATCCTTCGCGGACGAAGGGGACTGGGACCGGGTGGAGCTTGTGGCCCAACGTGTGGTTGATTCGGGCAAAGTCAGGCCGCCTCCGGGCTCGAAGAGAAAGGGCATCAGCTGGCCATTCTCTGCTCTTGGCGTCGCGGAGTTGAATAAGCAGGATTTTCACAAATCTATTGTCTCTTTTCAATCGGCTTTGAGGATCCACCCAGAGGATTATCACTCCTGGGTCGGCTTGGGCGAGAGCTACTACTCTTCGGGTCGGTACATCGCGGCAACGAAGGCCATTCTCAACGCGCAAAAGCTCGAGGAGACAATACCTGCTGACACGCTCGGCGACACATGGTTCACCAAGTACATGCTTGCTAATGTCAAGCGCGAGCTGGCTGAGTTTGACGAAGCCATTGCCCTCTACCAAGATGTCATTGATGGTCGACCCGACGAGGATGGAGTTGCAATTGCTTTGATGCAGACCTTGGTCGACAATGCGCTGGATTGTGTCGAAAAAGGCCTTTTCGGCAAGGCAGTGCACCTCGCCATTGATACCATCGACTTTGCCTCAAAGGCAGCCGCCAGTGTCATCGAAACTTTCAACTTTTGGAAGTCGCTTGCGGACGCTTGTTGCGTCTTTTCCGCCGTTCAGAACCGAGCAATCGATTTCCCTGCAGAGTCGATCATGACGCTCATTGACGGCGGCGACAAGGAGGCATACACTCTCTTTGCGGGTATCGACAAGGTTGACACTGGAGTCATTTCCGCAAAGGGCCTGTTCTCTGAAGACGAGAGGCTTGGTGTTGACTTGACAAGATGCATCCATGCAACAATCCTATGTCACAAGCGTGCCATTCATGTGTCAGCCAACGACGTCCATGCTCAGGCAGTTGCCTACTACAACCTGGGCTGGGCAGAGCACCGAGCCCACATCTGCTTACCTTCGAGTATTAGGAAGAAGTCTAGTGTGTACTTGAAAACTGCCATGAAGTGTTTCAAGAGAGCCATCGAGCTTGAAGCCGGAAATGCCGACTTTTGGAACTCTCTGGGTGTTGTGACGAGCGAAGTTAACCCTGCTGTGTCACAGCACTCATTCTCTCGAAGCCTCTACCTGAACGAGAGAAATCCAGCAGCCTGGACCAACCTTGGAACCCTGGCGCTCCTGCAAAATGACATGCAACTTGCCAATGAGGCGTTCAACCGGGCGCAGTCAACGGATCCTGACTACGCGCATGCCTGGCTTGGCCAGGGTTTCGTGGCTCTCCTCTACGGGAAGACGAAGGAAGCAAGAGGCTTATTCACCCATGCCATGGAAATTGCCGAGGCTTCTTCCGTCCTCACCAGACGCCAGTACTCGGTTGCTGTATTCGACCATATTCTAACGACAACATCCACCAATATGGCGTCCCTTATCCAGCCGATCTTTGCTCTTGGCCAACTCAACAACCTAAAGCCCCAAGACTTGGCATACGGACATCTGGCGGCGCAGTTCCTCGAGCGAACGCATGATACCGCAAAGGCAGTACAAATACTGGAGAAGATCTGCCGCATCTTGGAAGCCGACTACGAGGTCACGGAATCGCCGCAGGCGCTGGCCCAGTTCGCACTGGCCAAGACCGATATGGCAAGGTCGTACTTGACGTCCGGTGCTTACGAGCAGGCCATCGAGTGCGGTGAGATGGCGATACAGCTGAGCAACGACGAGTCCGACAACGAGTTGACCAAGGAGCAGCGCAAGAAGGCCCGTCTGTCTGCCCACATTACTGTCGGTTTGGCGCAGTACTACAGCGGAGACGTCGACGAGGCGCTTCTGTGCTTCGAGTCGGCGCTCGAGGAATCCGACTACAACCCCGACGCCGTATGCCTCCTCGCACAGGTCCTGTGGGCGACGGGCGCGGACGAGTCCCGCGAGAAGGCTCGCGGCGCTCTTTTCGAGGCGATCGAGAAGCGGCCCGACCACGTCCAGTCCGTCCTCTTGCTTGGCGTCATCGCCGTTCTCGACAACGATGAAGAGTCTGTCGAGGCGGTTGTGGCCGAGCTCCAGGGCCTCCGCACCAGTCACAAGGTTGGGGATGTGGAACAGGCGCACATTGGAGAGGTGCTGGGAGCGATCGCGAGGCTCGGGGAGACGAGCACGGATGAGGATGTCATGACCCAGATCCAGACAGACATTATGCTGTACCCTCACTTGCCTCACGGCTGGTCTAACCTAGCCGAGTTCGGTGGAGAGCAGCATGCTGCCGAGATGGCATTGACGGTGGCGAAGAAGGGAGCGCCGCCTAGAGGAACACTCGAGGCCGAGGATCTGGCCAAGGCATATGCGGGTACAGGAGTTGCTGCGGATGCCCAGACGGCCATTTTCTTGTGCCCGTGGAAGGCTGACGGATGGAACTCCTTGCGGGAAGCCGTCTATGGTAACTAAAGCCTCAAACATCGGGGTCTTGGACTCAACGTTTGGAGCGCGGAAGTACGTGCACCGTCCCCGGACCGTTTCCTGGCAAGAAAAGCCTCGATGTATTGTCGAGAACAGTGCTAGCCCTTCTATTTTAGAGATATAAATTCTAGATGAAAGACCAAAGCAAAAAACAGCAAATACTGCTGATCTCTTGTCGACAGACAGACCAAGGGTATCAATACCAAACTCCGAGTAATGCTGCGCCGTTTGCCCTTCTGTCCAGACTCATTGCTCTCTTCCACCTCCTACAGCTTCCTTTAACCTCGCCATTCTCCCCTCAACCCAGGCTTTCTGCCAGGCGTCAATCCTCCCGCCAAGCAACATACACTTGTCCGGCTCAAGCAACACCGTGCCCCTCGCAATGATGGTACCCTTTTTGAGCATGACCTTCTCGCCAATGCTGGTACTTCCGATGCCGATCCTTTCAATACGTCGGAGCTCCATAGCGTACAACTTTTGCCCTTTGTAATCCTGTAATACAAGTCTATGCGTTGCGTTCCGTCGCTGCTGCTGCTGCTGCTGCACTTGCTGCGTCGCCGTTCCTCCGCGACCAGCAGCACCGGGTGCGGAGCCCTCGTCGACATTATCGTACTCGGCCTCCTCAGTCGCGGCTAGCCTCACAACCCTCCGGCCCGTCATCTGCTCGCCCCTTGCTACGGCCTCGAGCTCCTCGACCTGCTCCCAGCGCGAGAGGCTCAGGTTCTCGACGTCAAGGACCTGGCATGGGACATCGTTGTGCAAGACCACCTCAGGCATCTCGGGGCTTGTCGTAGGAAGCGAAGCGGTGGACGAAGGTTCAAGGAGACCCGCCGTCGTGAGGTCTGAGGCGAGCAGGCGCGCCTTTGCGGTCGCGATGAGAGAAGGGAGAGGAGGGGTAGGGATGCGTGAGGTCAGGGTCGCCGTCCAGGGGGCCGAAGGTGTCGGGAAGCTTTGGGTTTGTAAAGCGGAGCAAATTTGGGCTGTCAAATCCATAGTGTAAGGATTCTGGGGTGCCGTTTCGCATTGTAGGAGTGCGTTTTGAGCATCGTAAAATGTGCGAGAAGATGGGCTGTGGAAGATGGATAATATAGCTTCAGTGGGGTACCTACCCCAAAGTCTTGGGAGTATCAACCCCCACTGTAGATCCCCGAAATTAGCATGTGTCGCTTAGGTACTTTATGGTACGCTAGAGGTACTGCAGCCTCGCTGCACAGCCAGAGTCCAGGGGCAACCCCCACAGGAGCTTTTCCTGGCCTATCACCTGCATCCCCATCATCCCTCGACTCCAGCCTTGTTTCCTCCGATCTGTCACTATCACGAGCCTCACGAGTTGACCGCACTCACTGTAATACAGCTCTAATTGATCTAGATACCCCGAATTCGACATCAAAGCCAGGTTTTTCAAAGATTGGGGCACTTTCTCCCGCCAAAATGTCCACTATTGCCTCACCTCGGCGCCGCGTCTCCGCACAACAGCACACCCCAACGTCCTCGACCAGACCCTCCCTCGATGTCCCGCGCTCCTTAAATAGCTCGCCGAATCCAGGTTCCGCTGCTACATTTGGTAATGGACCCGGAGGACCGCCAGCTGTAGGGCCCTCGAAGCGCGCAAACCGGGCCGCCCTCCGCGAGTACTACAACCTCAAAAAGACGGCGAGTGGCGGCGCGCCCTCGCTCGAGGTGACCGAGGACTCTTCCGACCGCGTGGGCTTTGCGGAGCACTCCGAAGTCCCGCCCAGCGAGCTGGACAGTCCATCATTCGACGCCGATGCGTACGTGCGGAAGGCGCTGGCGGAAAATTCGCTCGACGATCTGCTGCGGGTATACACGCGGGTGCTGGGAGAGATCCGGGCGCTCGACGCGGAGAAGAAGGCGTTGGTGTATGACAACTACTCGAAGCTCATCTCCGCGACAGAGACGATCAGGAAGGTGAGTACCCGATTCCATACTCCTTCCACTGGGGAAGGTGGGTTGCTGAGACCGGGGACCGATAGATGCGTGCGAACATGGACCCTCTGAACCCCATGGCCTCGACACTCGACCCGGCGATCGCGGGAATCTACGTCCAGGCGAGCTCGATCCGCGATTCCCTGCGCAAAACCCTCGCGCCGCCTGATTCCGAGCAGCGAGAAGACGAAGCGGCTGCAGCGAGGCGGCGGAGGACAAGGCAGCTCGCCAAGGAGGTGCTGGGCACGCCGGAGAAGCTGAGGGCGCTAATGGCTCAGAGCAAGGTTGAAGAGGCCAAAAGGGAATGGGAGATGCCGCGGCGGCTACTAGAGGTTTGGAAGGAAAAGGGGGTTGGCGGGAAAGATGTGGCAGAGTGTCTCGAGGAGGGTGATGCGGCGATCAGAGGAGGCATAGGGGGAGAGCAGCGTGCGGACACTCAAGGATAGTCGCAACTCTTAAGGCTGTTTTTTTCATACTTCTGATTTGGGATTATCTGCATACATAGCGAGGGTGTTTCTGGCGTTAAGGGGGGTCTGATCTGACAGTCCACGGATCCAAACACGGAACATTTTGATGATACCAAAGCTAGAGGCTGAGCGAACCAAGTCAATAAAGAGTGCCATAGTTGCTGTAATTACCAGTCACTTTGGTTCAGTATCATGAGACTCGAGACTTGTAGGAACGTACGGCCTGTCGTCATGCGTACGGCCGAGACAAGACCTGATTATATCCCTGAGCCTTTCGAAAGGCACGCCAAAGGATCCGGTAATGATTCGATCGACGGAGGCGATTTCTTTTTTATATAGTTCGCTTGGATATGACCGATCTGGGCGGGTCTTCAGCGGCATACCGGCCTTTTTTCTAGAGGTATGTTATGAGCAGTCTGCAAGTCTTTGAACTTACAGCTCGGAGATGTCCACAATGGTAAAGGGGTCCCGATCGGCCTCGCTGACGAGGACCTGAACAGCGGACTCCTTGCCCTTCAGCTCCTCCCTCAACAGCGGCTTCATCACCTCCGTCAGGTATCCTCTCTCCGAATTGCTGTGAAACACCGTAATGACCGTCTTGCCTTCCTGCACAGCCTTGAGCGCGTTGTGGTGGGTCATCTCTCCCGTCACAATAACTTCCGCCGCGGCGTTCTTGACGACGTCCCACCCGCTGCCCGCACACACGGCCACGGCGCCGACGCGCATCGTCGAGAGGCGAGCCGGGTCCGGAGACGCGACCATGACGCGGCGCATGCCGACGCGCGAGGCGACACGGGAGATGATGTCTGCCAGGGATTCCGGCTGGTGGAAAGTGCAGAGAAGGCCGTAGCCCGAGCCCTCGAAGCCTGCGGGGGCCAGGGACGAGAGCGGGTTAATGACAGTGCGGGTGGTGGGAGCAGCCGTGGACGAGGAAGCAGGGCCGCCGGAGACGATGTCGCCGAGCCAGGTGTTAAGACCGTTAGGCGCGGCATCGACGGCGGTGTGGGGACAGTAGACTGCGATGCCGTTGGCGGCGAGGAGCAGGAGGGTGGCTTGTTGCGGGTCCTTTGTTGTGATGGACTTCAGGCCGGAGAAGATGAAGGGGTCTGAAGTGAGTGTTAAATCGAAATAGTGAGTTTTGAAGACGTTTAAAACTCACGGTAGCTCACAATGACGCTGGCGTTCTTCTGGATGGCTTCCTCAGCGACGGCGTAGGTGAGGTCGTTGGTTAGCAGCACGACTGGGTTTTTGGCCTTGCGCGTCTCGAGGACCTCGATGTTGCCAAGAAGAAGGCCGACGTTGTCCCATCTCCTGTCGGCAAGTTCCTCGGGGTAGCTGTGTAAGATAGTAAATACAAACTTGCTCATGGGGCGGGGTGAAGATTGTGAGGCTTACTGCTTGCGCATGGCATCCACCACCAGCGAGGTGAAGCTTGGGGAGGCGTACTTGTCGATGGCCGCCATTTTCGGAGCTGTAAGTTGGGGCAGGTGAAGGCGAGAAGCTGTCGTCAAACGAGCTTCGGGGGCTGAATATCGTATTGGGTGATGAAATGGCTGGAGTCGAGATGTAAGTAAGGCGCCGCAAGCTCGTCGACTTATATGCGTTGATGCCCTTGTAAGCTTGGTGCTCATGGAATGGACAGTTGTGCTAGTGCCGGTGAGCATTGCGTCTCATGGATTTCATGCATGGAATCCCAAGACGCACTCTTTTCAATTGAATTCAGCACGGCTTCGGGGCTCTCCTTGGAGGAATGGAAGCTTGGTCGTCTGGGGTGATGAGTAGAAACTGGAGCTCTACATTGCTCAAAGTATCTAATAAATGCATATTGAGATTTCCCCCCTCACGCTAGCTTTGTCGATTGCATGACATAAGCCCCGCATTTACACGTACATCGTACACATACCTACCTCCACTTCCAAGTCATGCCTCGATACCCGCCTCAGTCTGGGTTCATCTCATATTTGCCAACCAGCCAACCCAGCGTCACCGCTCCACCTCAATTGCAAAATGAGTCATAGGTAGCAAATTGAGCCGCGATGTCAAGAAAATCCGATAAACTCCGATATGGTGTAGTGGCCAACATGATGCCCTCTCATCTCAATGAGAGGTTAGGCATAGCCCCGAGTTCGATTCTCGGTTTCGGAACATATACTTTTGCATTTTTGAGTCATGAATGAAATTCCAATCACTCACACCCACTCCTTGTTCGCTGGTTCATTCTTTCTATATCCGCAGGCTGGTCTCTATCAGCAGACAAGTTCTTGTTTCTTATTCCTAGGCATTAATTAAGTGCTTTTTCTGCTTTCGATTTCATCGACGCATATTGTAAACAAGAATGCTGGTTCGACTATTCTTATTTGAAAATCTTAGCAGTATTCTTGCATGGCCTGCTATGATTATGGAACCACTTGCCACGTCGATTGCGATTAAACAGCGTGGCCTGGTGATGCAACCGTAGGAGCAGCTGTATGTATATTGAAAGAAGGACTATGCACGCTGTGTTAGCAGGTAGTTCACCACATCACTCCCGTATTATGAAGGCTAAGCGTCTACTTTGCCTTTTAACCAATGCTCCTGGGTCTGGAGAAAGCGCTGGGAAATGCACGAGAGCCATTTGCAACCACATTCTTTATATGCCAAACAGCCCTGAAATGCCAACAGCTACGCTCCTGTAGCTGAAGTTAGCCACTCGCGTGTTCCGGTAAATGTAATAGACATGTCCTCTCCGCGCGTTTTGTTCATAATGTCTTCTTGTTTAATTATATATATATATATATTTGTTGGCCTCGAAAGATCTGCGCGTGTTATTGCAGACTCTATACATGGATTTCTGGTTGTCTTTCCCGCACACTGTTAGCCCACCAAGCCGAGCAAGCCACTAAACGGAACCCGATGACGGAACCGCGCAGGAACCCCACCATCTAATCAATCTAATCACAGCCCACTACCGCCACTGCAGAACCTAAGCACCTCCGATTTTCGACATCTCCTCCGGCACCCGGTCGTCGCAAACCACATTCTTCAAGTTGAAACAACACCCATAGCCAAATATCTCTCGTGCAATGGCAGACCAGATAACAGAGGCCTCTCTGAAGGCTGTCTTGACCGAGCGCCTCCAGGCAACCCACGTCGAGATCACAGACATGTCTGGTACGCATCCCGCTCTTTCTCTCATGTGCAATGTCTTCTTCCCCTCCCCTCCCGTCCAAGACATCGTGACCCCACGTCATGCCCCGCAGTATCAGAAATACAAGCTATCCTGCCGGCACACCGCGCAGTGCAGGCGCCGCGACTCCTCTGCCACGTATCCCACGTACATATATACATATATATCTTCATCCTAGATACTGACACCTCCGTCGTCCTTTCTAGGCGGTTGCGGCCAAGCCTTCACCTCCACGATTGTCTCTCCTCTTTTCGAGAAGCAAACTTCGCTCAAGCGCCACCGCCTCGTCAACGCCGCCCTCAAAGACGAAATCGCGCAGATCCACGCCTGGAGCGCAAAGTGCCAGACCCCCGCCGAGTGGGAGCGCGACAGAGCCGCCGCCGCCGGCGTCAACGAGGGCCCCCCGATGGACGGGACCGTCGGTGGAAAGGTTGAGGGCGTTGCCCAGTAGGCGGACAGACATACGGAAAAGGAATAAGACAGAGGTCTCCAAGCCTCAGTTACACGCGAAAAGGACAGAAGATACCCATGACTAGGTATCTATAATCGGGCATGCCAGAAGGTACGAGTCAAAACTGCTGGATAAGAATCGAATCGAGGATATGAGGCATCTCGGAGGACGGCGTGATGGGTGTTTGGGCTAGACACCCCCCTTTTCGAGTATATACATTTGCTTCCGCGAAATTGTTTTAGAAAAATCGAAGCAGGCTTTTCATGGCTTCGTTCTTGTCATATATCAACTTACTCCTAACAGCATGTTTGGACACCCAAAGGACAAGCCCCCATCAGTTAAAGATCTAAAAGAGCCCCAGCAAGTCCTCATTCGTCTTCTTCCCGCTTCCTTCGCTCGGCTGTGTTGAGTGTAATTGCATGGCAGCTGGCAGGGGCTGGCCCGATCCGGTGTTCCCAAAATCAAGTCCAGAGAAGCCGTTCATCATATCATCCATACCACTGCCGCCTGCACCGGGGCTCATTGGGTTAGCCATTGCCTGCTGTTGCTGCGGCGGCGGAGGGGCGTCGAAGAGACCCATCATATCGGCCATGGCACTAGAAGGAGCACCTCCTGAGGGGCTGGACATTCGGTCTGGCGTGTTGACATTGCTCTGCTGCTCAGCCGACGCAGGAGCGGCGCCATCGAAGTCAATGTCGAGCAGGTTTTCGATGTTGTTTTGTGACGGGGTAGTGCCGTTGGCGGCCGCCGCCACTGAAGCTGCGATAGGGTTTTCGGCCGCTTCCTGTCGTTGCTCGCGGATGGCTGCACGTTGGATCTCGTCCGCTCCGTAGCGGCCCTTGCCGACAAAGGATTCTGGCGGCTTGTGGTACACTGAAGCAAGAGTGGAAAGCTCTGCAAGTAGTTGTTCAAGCAGCGCTGGGGGAAGGCTAGTCATAGTTGTAGCAATGGCAGGCTTCTGCGAGAGCACGATACTCTTGGCGATGTCCAAGTCCCCCGAAAGAAGACGCCAGTAGACGTAAGCTCTATCCCTAATATCTGGATTGTCGTTGTCTGTTGTGGCCTGTTGGAGGACCTTTTGGACTAGGCCTTGATTGTTGCTAGGCTTTTTGAGGAAGAGCTTGACGACTGCAGTAAGGATTTGAAGCTGCGTCTGTATCATGTCAGTTAGCCCTTCAAGCCTATCAGGGATGCTTGACAAACCTGTGTGAATTCTTCCATAAAACCGTCCACGAAACTGCCCAAAATGTCGTCTGCGTTGTTGATCTTCTCGGCATACTCTCCCACAATCCAGATCAATGACCCCCTAGCAGTCGGCTCGTCCAGCTCATCGATATACTTGCAAAGTGTCGGAATGACGCCTTCGTAACCGGGGTACTTTCGAAGGATATCCTTAATCACCACAACCACTTCCTGAACAACATAATTGACCTTGGTAGCAATTAAGTCAAGCAGCGCATTTACACACTTCTGGCTAGCACTCTCGAGCTTGATTGCTACTTGGCCAATCGCCTTGACTGCACGTTTGACGAAGTCCATGTCGACTTCGAGAGCGTATTCTTTCAGTTCCGCAAGAAGCTGGTCAAAGTTTTTCTCGTTGGCTATCCGCACCATGATCTCGAGCTTCTGGAGCTTAACGTAGGGAGGGTCATTGTATTTGCAAAAGAACACACGCAGCTCCTTGCTGAGAATATCGGGCTTGGCCTGGAGAAGAAGGTCAATGTTGCGGAGAGCAACATATTGAACCTCGGGAGCGGAAGCCACGAGAGTCACAAGGGGTGGCGCCATCTTCTTGAGATAAGATCGTACCAACTCAGGGCTGACAGCCTTCATGTGGATGAAGACGACCTTGACAGCTGCCAGAACCACACTGGGGTTTACATGCTGGAATTGCGGCGCAACCCTCTCGCAGATGTGTTCGGCTTCTTTGGCGTCCGTTGCCGGGTAGTCGGCCAGTGTAGTCAAGATAGTGACGCGTCCCCACTCCGTACACTCGTTCAGGGCCATCAGCAGCTTCTTCAAGGTCGTCGGGGTCACCACGAGCGCTCTTGTCTCTGGAGCGGTCTCGGTAATCTCTGACAGCGCCTGGACCGAGTTCGCGACCACCATGGGATTCGGGTCCCCGATCAGCTCCTGGAGGGATTCCAGGAAGCCGTTTTCTATGCACATTGTCGGGTTGAGGTCGAAAAGCTTAGCGACGCAGATGGCGGCCGTCTTGCGAACGTATGGCGATTCGTCTCTCAGTGTCTTCCGCAACGGTTCTTCCATGTAATCCACCATCTTATCAACTCTGATGCAGCCCATCGTTCGGATCGCTAGCGCACGGATGAGGGGGTTCGGGTCTTCGGAGTCTTGGACGAATGTGTTGACGGCTAAGATGCAGAGGTCTGGATGCGACTTCGCGTAGTTCCTTACTTGGTGTCAACAACTGCTTTGACAAACCATCATGGTGACCCGAGATCGGTCTGGAGTGCAGACTCACATCAGGTATAGATAAACCAGCTTCTTCTGGTCCAAGTCTGCTGTAGCAATGTTCTTGAGAACATCAGGGAATAAAGCTGACACGTCCTTGCCCAACGTCATTGCCATGATCGTCTTCTGGATCGACTCCTTGCGCTCATACGCATATTGGGAAACAAGTCCTGCACGCAGTTCAAAGGTCTCTCCCTTCCTAGGGACGGCAAAGGCCCCGCGAATCCGATTAACCGCCATGATGGTTGGTGTTATCGCTGGTAAAGAGTCTTTGGACTACCCGGGGTGAAGGTTGATGATGGAAAGAAGCGATCTGGCGGGATGAGGGAGACAGCCAGTCCAATCAGGACCTGGACAAGGTCATCCAAGACGTCGTGGTACTAGCAGGCGCTCGCTTGCTTTATTGGGACTTCTGTTTTCGGTGATCTAACAAATGCACCCCGTCGATATTCGCCAAGAGGATGAGGTGGTCGAAGAAGCACCTGTCAGTGGAACGCACCCCTAACCTTAAACCTAGCTTGGCCAGCCTGGCAATGCTGCGCACTGAGGCACTTCCTTTCAATAAGTGCATGGACCCCTGAAGGTCCACACTTTATTAATATGCATGTATCGAATCACCAGACATATCAGGACCTTCCAGGTTCAGAGGCATTGCAGTACCTAGCGCCTAGTACCAAGCTCCCATCAGCGGTGCCCGTAACAATATCACCTCTTTTAACCTGCTACATCAATCAGACAATCTCACATCTGTCGAACGATTTGGAACGTGCGATATTCTAGTTCGCCAAGCTTGCCCCATTTTGCTTTTTTCGTTTGAAGTGTCTAGCTTCATTTGCACCCTAAAGCAGCCAATTACTAGGATCAGCATGGTGAGGCCTCACCATGGAAAGTTGATCAATACGTGCTTTACCTAACGACTCCATCTCAAGGCCACATTGCCGAACTTGCGACGTCTTTTTATCGAGGCAAGGACGGATGATGAAGAGAGAGAAGTATCTAGAAAGGCAGTATGTTGATCCCTTCCAATGGTGTGGGCTGGACTGATTCATGGTAGTTCTATAATGCAGTTCTATTCATGAGCTCTGTGGCAGTCTTCAGTTTAATAGCGCAGAGAATGAATGCTATCAAATGATGGTAACCAGAGTTTGAGCAAGCTCAATCGGCGCAAACCGCCGCAGATGGAAATCTGCGTGGAGAACCAGCTCACGACCCCTACCTCCCACTGTGCCTTCGAGGTGTTTGGCACTGGTTCCTGATAGTTAATTTGTCATCGGGAGGAACCAGCTTATTGATGAAATCCAAGTCAAGTGGCGATTGATACCCGCTGGGTACAAGGACAACCCTCGACTAGACCCCTTCGTCTCCTCCCGTGAGACGTGAGTCGCTAAGATGACTCATGGTGATGCTCACCCTGTCATCGTAATCACCAAATTACCGGAAAGAGTTGATCCGACTTCGAAGTGCGTATACAGGCCATGGGGAAGCCTCAATTTCAGAAATAGAGCATGGGACCAGTTATTTATCCAAGAATTGACCAAGTCTTAGACCAAACTTGCCACGGGTCTATGTTTTGTTATATTATATTCTTATCACGATCAGCAGCTTCATCTTGAAGCCATCTACTACATCTCAGAATACTGTCTCGGTCAATAAAGATAAGCATCCAATCGAGAGTACACTGATTTAATCAATACAAGGGGCTTATATCCGAGCCCTACCAGGAACAAAGTCTGCTTGAGGGTCTATCCACAAGTGACTCTATGGCTGGTCAAGTAAACATGTTGGTATCTCGGGCTTGAAAAACAATCGTAGGCAATACCGCCAGCAGCCGTTGTATCCGTTTGACCGAGTATCAGTCCTCAAGGTCGTCATATTCACCCTGTCCATCCTTAGCTAGCGCCTTTGCCTCCTGCTTCCTCCACAGCCCAGCAAGAAATTCGTTCGTGCTCGCCTCGTCTATGCTCTTGTCCTCCCTCTTCTTCAAAAAACGCGGGAACCGCAGACTTAATCCGCGATCCTCGCTGACCAAGCCGATCGCGGCTGTGTACGTCGGGCTCAAGGTAATATCCGCAAATGCCATCTCCCACACTTCCTGTGGCTCGAACCACACGTCAGGCTCCGGCCCCGAGTACTCGACGAACGCCGGCTTCTGCGTTCGGGTGTTATTTCTATCCCCACCGTTCAGATCGCCGTCGTCGTAGAACTCCCTGTTCGCTTTGTAAAATGCGTCTGTGAACCCGGACATGCATTTACATACGACTTCAAGAGACGCGGTGTGTTCGTTGCGGACGGCCATAAGGATAGGAGACCACCACTTGGACTTCCGGCCCTGTCCATGCCATGCGGCGACCGGTATCATGTCTAAAGTATCGAAACTCGCGTTGTAATCCTTCTTGACCTTCAACCACGAATCTAGACGTTTATCGGGTTCGTATGTGGCCAAAAGGGGTTTCCGCCGGCCCTTCTTCTTCATACTACCTTCCCTATCTTTGCCGCTCCTGCCCCTCGATTTTGATTTCGAAGGTGTTCGGGGTTCTTCGGCGACCTCTCCATCAACATCTACCGCTTCGCCGCCTTGGTAGGGGACGTCGGTCAAGTTGTCCAGAATCTTAACCATGATGCCCTCGCACTTAATGTCGATCGCCGCTTTGAAAAACTCCAGGACGGCGTCGGAGTCTTGTGATGTTGCGTCAAGGCTCTTTACCCAGGTAAACTGACGAGGAACCTCTCTGAACATGGACCGCAACAGCTCCCTTCGTTCTCGGAACGGGCGATCCAGCAGATGTTGGCCGTTGAGGAACATGAGGTCGAAGGCGAACATGCAAACGTTGACTTGTACGCTCCCAATGGCAACGTCTTTCCGCGCACGGTTGCTCAAGGTCTGGAAATTCTTGAGCTCTCCCGTCTCACTGTCTACCGCGACGACTTCGCCCTCCATAATAAAGCTGTCCACACCTTGAGCCCGAATCTTGGGCATCAAAGCTACCAAATCAGGGTATTTATCAGTCATCAGTTCCAGATGGCGTGAGAAGATTGTAACCTTGCCCTTTTCGTCACAGTGAATTTGAGCACGTTGACCGTCGTACTTGAACTCGCAGGCAAAATCTCTGCCTTGAAGTTTGGTAAGCATCTCCGAGAGGTCCCTCGTGATACTACCTAGCATTGGGCGTAGGGGGATGTGAAGAGTTAAATCGCAACGAAGTAGAAGCTCATCGCAGACACCGATTTCCAGCAAGACCGGTACGAGGTCGTTGTAGTTGGGACGTCGCGCGAAGCAAGCCTTGACGATTTCTTCCGACCTACTCCATACTTCAGCCAATTCTTCCTTTTTCAACTTCTGAAGATCTTCGGTTGACCTCAAGGGAAAATCAGCTCCTTGGGGTCTTGAGAGCAGAAAAGCCCGGGAGAGGGCGATGAGCATAGTGGTTTTCACCGCCCCGATACGTAGCTGTTGTCATGTCAGCAGATGATCAAATGAGGAGAAGGACAGCAAAACTGACATGCTGGCACAGCGTCCGGACAATGTATCTGCTCTCTTCACCACCCCGAGCGTCCTGTAGAAGTCGATCCACGATCCTCTGCTTGGCCTCCCCACTTCCTTGACCCTGAGTGTTGGCAATTTTGACCAACGACTGATAGACGGCCTTGATTGTCAAAGGCTTCGGCTTCCGTAAAGTGAAACTTTGCTTCTTCTTCGCTTCAAAGGCAACGTCTCCCGCATCGCCGTACTTGTCATAAATCGTCTTTAAAGCTCGACTGTCTAGGCCGCATGCTTGCTTGAGCGCCTTGGAGATTGCCGAACCTCCCAAACCAAGCTCCAATGAGATGTAAGGGGGCGAGATGGCATTGGTCGCAAGCCATACAGCTGGCAGCAGACTTTCGGGATCGGCCTCGATCAAGATTCTGATACAATTGACAAGTGTATCTACGATTTTGATTCGGCTTTGCGTCGCATTCACCAAAATGAAGCATCGGGTTAGGAAAGCGTAGGATGCATGGCCACCCTCCGCAGCCCAATGGGTCTTGAGCTGGGGAACAAACTCGGACGGATCAAAAGTCAGAGGGCTTTGGTCCAGAGGGATTGTTGTTGCAATGGCATCTTCGGCGTTGGCTATAGAGGACAGTGACAAGGTGCTTTTCTTCGGCGCCTCCGGAACCATAGTAGTTGTCGATGAGAGGTCAACGCTGGGCTGCTTTTTGGACTCTGCTGACTTGTTTGACTGAATTCGAGGACCTGAATCCTTCACTGGCTCCGGACACGGCGTTGAACTTGCCCTTTCGTTTTCAATTTCGGCATCCCATTCCGCTTGCAGCTTCCGTGCAAGTTCCTCGTCTGTCAACGCTGGTTGCTGCTCCCCTGAGCCTGGGTAATTTAGCGCAGCCTCTGATGACAACTCCGGGGTGGTTTCAAGTGCCGATGCATTATTCTGTTTTTGCTTTGAGAAGAAATATTCCAATCCCCGCGAGTGTACTCCAGACGAGGACTGGTCGTTGAGCTTCCTTTTCTTGTGTGGGCTCGGCATGACAATGGCGATATCAGAAGAGAAGTAAATTCATAGGAGATAATATATCGGCATGAAAGCCAGTGACTTTGGCGAGACTGAGGTAGAGGAAGATCGAAACGGTATAGCGACGACTTCACTTCATGTTGTTGAAAGCTGGGCAGTAGCTTCACTCACTTGTCACGACCACCTAAGGTACCTATGTAGGTAGGTAGCTAACCCCTGTAAGACGTCTTAGTCAATGACGGTGTTTCTCCTCCATAACAGGACAAGGGACCCACCGGTGAATCTTCGCCCCCCAGCAACCACTTAGTCATTCATGTAGCAAGGTCGGCTATACCTTTCCCCTTCTGCCGGCGCTAAGCCTCATTCGACGACCCAAGCGACTTCCACACAACATTTGCACTTGGAAATCTTTCGCCAGGGCGGCGGCCTAAGCCCCACCAGCGGCACCGATTTCTTACACCTCCTCCCCCCTCCACGATACCTCTCCCTAACCCGCCGAATCTCGACAACCACCACTCCTTCCACCACACACACCCCCCCACGCCGACAACACCAGCAACCATGTTGAACGGCGAAGATCCGCCCGAGCGGCCCGACTACATTGTCAACATCATCAATGGCCTGGAGCGCTACAACCCTGAGGCCGTTGTTAGCCTTGAGTCGTACCTGCAGGAGCAGTGCGAGCAAAAGTACTGCGACTGCAATGCGAACCGGACACTCCTGAAGCTGTGAGCCGCCCCATCCCCGATGCATCCTGCCACTTCACGTCTGTTGTGCACGCTGTCCTTGGCTTGTCGACCTTTCTTATGGTCCTGTGCCGGTTATATGATGATCATGTAAACGTTTCCTATTACCTGACATGCACTGGCTGTTCCGTCATGAACCTCTCAGTCGCAACTGAAGTCAGCTTATGGTGTTGCCTGAACGAAACCGGAAAACATCTTTGGAATATCAAAGCAGCATGCGATGGTAATGCAAACATCGCTGACCCAATGCGCCTTGGCGCTTCTCTTACAGGTACCAGCTCAACCCTGACCGCATGAAGGATGAGGTCGTCACCAACATCCTTGTCAAGGCCATGACCCAGTTCCCGTCGCCACAGTTCAGCCTCGCCCTGCATCTCATCAACCCCTCCGTCATTGCCCAAGGCGAGCTTGCCGAGGCCGTCGCCAAGCTGCGCCTCCTCAACACCCAGCTCGAGGGCTCCGAGTACGCTCGCTTCTGGAACACCATTGACGGTGACGATCTCTGTGCCGACCTCATCGCCGATATCTCGGGCTTCGAGGACCTCATCCGCACCAACATCGCCAACCTCGTCGCTCAGGCTTTCCGTGAGGTCAGCCTGTCCCAGCTTGAGTCGTGGCTCGGCCTTGACTCCGGCGCTGCTGCTAAGTTTGTCACCGAGGTTGCCGGCTGGACTGTCGGCGACAACGGCATTGTCACCGTGCCCAAGAACGCCGAGAACGAGGCCAAGAAGTCGGAGATCAGGGAGGACGTCAACGTCGACATGTTCTCGAGGGTAATCCGGAGATCATGGGAGGAGACTGTTTAAAGGAGTTAAAAACAGATCAGTACATTACAGGCTGCTGCCGCTGATTGTTCTCGGTGAGAGGAAGAGACACAGGAAAGGGAGAGCAAGGGCGGAAAATTCCCCTCGGCCACTGACAGCTCCATATGGAGTTGGGGCTGGAAGAGAGCATGGCGGCAAAATTACCGGCGTTCACTGTGACTTTTGAGTTGGGGAACCATAGAGTATATCCCTGAATATGAGACATGCCACAAAATTCGAGATATCATGAATTCTTCCGGTTCCAATTGTCTCGTTAGTGTCTAAAATAAAACTTTTGCTTGCTTTTTCGCCCCTTTTGTTGTAGAACAGTACGTTCATCGCTTCTCAATCTCCTCCCACTGAACGCCGCACCATTCCTCAAGATACCCCGCGTCACCGGGCTCGACCCCTCTCTGCTGACAGTCCGCCTCGCAGACCCCCACAATGATCGTGCCCCAATCCATGCCCTCGAGCGACAGCTCCTCGGCCTCGAGCTCCGTGATGGCGTGCGGCGTCATCTGCACCTCAAACACCCTCCCAGCGCCGCAGTTGCCGCATCTCGGCATCTTTCCGCCGCCGCTGAGGGCCTTGCCGACGGCGTCGGCCTTGGAGTATAGCAGCGGCGTGCCGGCGAACTCATAGCGGATGGCCTGCTCCGGGTTCTGCGCCATGCGGTCTGCGAACTTCTGGAACACGGCGTCCATGGACGACTCGAAGACGTCTTTGGTGTCGCCGCCTGCGGCACCGGCGCTGCCCTCGTTGTCGACCTCCATCCGCGCGTTCTGAGGCACAGGCATAGGCTCCGGGTCCAGCGTCTCGAACTCGGCGTCCGCGAGGTAGGAGAGCGGGTATGGCTTCGGCAGGGCGTCGGCCGCGGGCCAAGGCTCCGGTGGAGGGGGCGGGCCGGAAGGGGTCTGCGGGTTGTTGAGATTGAGGGTCTCGGCAAAGGTCTTGGGAAGGGACTCTGCCGGGTCCTTGGCTTCATTTTGCTGTTGCTCGGGCTGCTCAGGCTCGGCTGCCGGCTTGGAGAAGGGGTTCGATGCTGGCGCGGCGGTGTTAAAGGGGCTGCTCGAAGACGTTCCCGTGCTAAAGGGGTTCGCGTTGCTTGCAAACGGGTTTGTTGTGCCTGAATCGCCGCCGAACAGCGCGCTGCCGAGGCCAGGGCCGTCGTTCTGTTTGGACACCTCCTCGACCATCTTTTTCGGAGGTCTTGTGTCGGCCTTCTTTGCTCCAACTGCGGGCGCGTCTTTGGATATCCTGACACCTCTCATGGCGCGGATGCTGCCCTGCTTGCGCCGGCATGTTGACCTGCGGCACGCGAAGACATAGAGGCGGCGCTCATGGCCGGGGAACTTTTCTGGGAGCTCGCCATTGAGTTGCAAGAGCAGGACCATGAGGTCGTTGCACACTTTGCAGCGCGCCAGGGCCGCCGAGGCGGGTTGTTCGGGGTTTAGCCAGTCCTACAGGCAGACGGCGTATCAGTCAATCGTCGCCCATCTCCCGATCGTCGTTTGGCGGGGTCAGAGACCCGAAGCGAAAAAACTTACTGGCTGGCCGCCGAGGCGACTGATGGTGTCCTCGTCGGCATCTTGGGTAGCATAACCAAGTAGCACGTTCGTCTCAGTGAACTCCTGTTCTGACGAGTCGCTGTCGTAGTCCGCCATGGTTTTTGTGAGCTTGACGTGCTGTTCTATGCGACGACGAAGGCTGCGGCCAAATCTACCCAAGCATCTAGTAACCTCGCTACTGTGTGAGTATTTACTAAGCACACTGCCATCTGAACCTTGAGATGAGTCTTATTGGCTGATCTTTTATTCCAGAGCCACATCGTCCAATCACATTTTTGCAGTTGAATAATTCTTTGCGGTTGGTCTCGGATTATATCCGATCCAGAAGCTCGACCGTCTTGTTCAGATAATACGGCACTGTGTGAGAGTACGTGGGGTCAAAATTTTTGGCCTGCTCAAAATATTGCGATGCGGGGCTTATCTTATCGCTCACCAGTCGACCTCCTTCAGGCGAGGGGTAACAGCCCAACTCCCAGTGCCTGAAGCTTTGACTGCTTGATGTCATCTCACTTCGGAGTGCACGCCGAAATATCTTCATGATTGGATATCATTCCATTGCTCAGCTTGACAGGTCTAAGAGCAACACCTTTTGTCTACCGTGCCGATAACTTTTTACATGGGAACCTATCAAACTCATTACTCCTCGGGTCCATCCATACCAGGGCCTGGACCTCCTGCTCTGCCCATCTGTCTCGCTTTCAGAAGCTCGTCACAGAGGAGAAGGTTGGAAGCAATGCTTGAGCTGGAGGCAATACAGTTCCTGAGCACTCTGAAGGAGTCAAAGATACCCTCGAGCTCAGGGTCCATTGGCTCGCCCGTCGCCAGATCCAAACCGACGATATTGCCATCCGCGTGCTCATCCTGCAAAGCAGCAACTGTGACCTGTTAGACCATGCTTTGTGTGATAGAAACTGTGTACTTACGAGCATCCTGGATGTCAAGACCAGCATTGGCAGCTAGGGTCTTGGGGATAATCAAAAGAGCATCAGCAAAAGCCTCAACACCCCACTTGGCCTTGCCCTTCACCGTCTTGGCAAAGGCATCGCTCTTGAGGTGCGCTGCGCAGGCAACCTGGAAAGAACCGGCACCAGGAACGACGCTTTTGTCGACGATCATGTTGTAGACGCTGCGTAGACCGTCGCGAACGGCATCGGTAACCTGGGTGATGGTGTGTGCATTGGGACCCTTGATCAAAAGGGTAACGGACTTGGGGTCCTTGACCTCCTCGATGAAAGTGTACTTCTCCTCGCCTAGAGTCTGCTCGTAAACCAAGCCAGCCCATCCCAGGACATCAGGAGTCAGGTCATCGACGCTGTTCTGTGCAGTACCTCCGCAGATGAGCTGCAGTCTCTCCATGTTTCTTCTCTTGGCACGACGCAGAGCGAGAATGCCGTTCTTCGCCAGGACGTCGAGAGAGAGAGGATCGATACCCTTCTGGTTGACGATGACGAAGTTCTTGTTAGGGTCGTTTCCGCACACCTCCTTCTTCAGCTCAACAATCTTCTTCAGCTTGGCATCAACGAATCTGCGCTCGCTCTCCACCAGCTTGTCCCTCTGCTCCGCGCTGGAGTAGAAGAACCCTGAGTTGATCTCGGACTTCTCGTACTCCAAGCTTACATTCATCGTCAAGATGTAGGCGTTCTCGACACGCTTGGGCATATCGGGGTGGCGGGCACCGTGGTCGAGGGCAAGTCCCTTGATGAGCTGGGTGTCGGAGGCAGTGCGGTGCTGCATCTTCATGATCTCAACCATATGCAGGTCGGGCTTGGCTGGGGCCTGGTAGATCGCAAGCACGGCGTCGACAATATCGGGAGTAAGCTTGCTAGCGAGGCTGGAGTTGAGCTTCGTGGACAACGACGTGCGGGCGACGGAAAGAAGAAGCTCGCGGTCGACCTCCTTGTCAAGCTTGAAGCCGTCGAGGAACTATCACTTGTCAGTGGCATTCCCCATGTCTGTTGGTTCTCACAATGCACACCTTCAGCGCCTCGTTCTTGGCAATCTCGAAACCGTCCGTAATGATTCTAGGGTGCAGGCCTTCTGAGATGTACCGGTCTGCCTGCTTCAGGAGCTCTCCGATCAACAGAACAGCAGACGTCGTGCCGTCTCCGCAGATATCATCTTGTGCAGTCGCAGCCCGAGCAATCATGACGGCGGTAGGATTTTGTATTTGCATCTCGCGCAGGAGAACGTTTCCGTCTTTTGTCAACTTGATCTAAGGACGGCGCACATTAGCAAGGACTGGACAGAAGAGGGGCAGTGTGTCGCACTTGACCGGAGCCGTCAACAAGCCTAGCATCATTAGCAAAAGTCGCGTAGATAGTTTTAATTTGGTGAAACATACATCTTGATAGTGCCCAGAGGGCCGAGGTTGGACTTGAGGACATCTTGGAGGCCTTCGCCAGCGCTGATGTTGACCTTCAGGGCTTCACCCCGCCGCTGTTGGGTCATTAGCATTACAAACAATGTTGCCGGGAAAAGGGGGGGTGCGCACCCTCGATTCGGCCTTGGGGTTGAGCAGTTGCGCTGCAGACATGTTGACTAGAGGTCGTCGAGAGATTCGTGAGGGGGGTATCGGTCGGTAAGGTTATTGGATTAGCGACCAGACGTGGAGTGTTCTCGAGGTTGACCTGGCCCCGGGAGCTTCAGATGCGGGACTGTGGTGGTGACTTTTTTCTGCCTTGAGGTAGCAGGCGGTCAAGCGCTGGTGGAAGGTGCTGGCTCGCCCAGGTGCCAGGCTTTCAATGCTAATGCTCGGTTCTAGGATATACTTTTTAGATGCATATGTAAGAAAGCAGATTACAGAAGCAGCAGCGGTCCCGGTCTGTGCAGCCAGTGGCCGGTGGCGAATGCTACTCCACCACTCAAGAGCGGGATCCAGGGACCTGGGGACTTGGGGTCCTTAAAGGTCCCCCAGAATGAAACCACTGCCTGGAGACTGAACCGCTGCTTTTGAGTCTCAAGAATGCCCCCTAGTGGCTCTCTTCGAAATCTCAGGTGAGGTAATCTGTTCGAACTGAACTCTCGATACTTTGTTCTTGTATTCATTTTATCAGAAGAATCGGTGAATTGACTCATTCGTCCAAATCTTCGCGACTGGTAATCGTGTTTGCCTTGAAACCTTACCTGATCCATGCATGGGAGTTAGATAAGTGAACCACTTCCCCCTGATGACATCGTATGTAATACAAAAGCGGCGATTTGTTTACTCTTGAGTTTAATTCCTTTGGATTTCCCGTACGCAGCTGAATTACGAATCCGTCTCATGCTTTCTCTTCGTTCTTCACATCTCCCAAGTGTGTCTCGAGTAGCTTCCATCTAGCATACTTCCTCCTCACTCCTTTGTTTCTCCTATTGTCCTCATCCTCTACTTATCTATCACATCGACCCGACAAGTAACGATGTGGGGCTCCAAGCTCTCAGCTGTGCTGTCTGCGCTCAGCTTGACACATTCCGCAGCTCCTCCGACCGAGGCTGAACTGGTCACCGCCGAGAGCAACGTTAAGCAAGTCGCCATCATTGGTATGTCAATACCGCGTGAGCCCAAAGATAACGGCCGCGAGCCCTTCGCGTCACGCCGAGCTTCTACGTGCTTGACATCACTACACAAGTATTGACATGACGTTCAGGGGCTGGCGCTGGTGGCTCATCCACAGCGTATTACCTTCAAAAGTTTGCCGATGCAGAGGGCCTTCCCGTGAATATTACAGTTTTCGAGAAGACCGATCGTATCGGCGGCCGTACCTTGACCGTAGACGCTTACAGTAACCCGCTGGAGCCTGTTGAGCTAGGCGCCTCTATCTTCATAGAGGCCAACCACATTATGTATAACGCCAGCCTTAACTTTGGTCTGCCTCTGAAAGAGCCCGAGTCCGGCAACGATGGTTTCTTGGGCATATGGGATGGTGAACAATTCGTCTTCACTCAGGACGACAGCTCCTGGAATTGGTGGAATCTGGCTAAGCTCTTCTGGAAGTATGGCACTGCCCCTTACAAGGCGCAGAAGCTCGTCCAGTCGACCGTCGCGGTCTTTCTGCAGCTTTACGAAAAACCTCATTTTCCCTTCCGGTCGCTCACTCAGAGGGTCTTCGAGCTGGACCTCCTGAAGGCAACCTCAATCACAGGAGAGCAGTTCCTTGCTGACAACGAGGCACGTGAATCGCTGGACTTGGGCTGATCAACGACTAACCTCTCGCAGATCAGCGAGCTTTTCGCTCATGATATCATCCAGGCAGCAACCCGCGTCAACTACGCGTCGAACTTGAAGCACATCCATGGACTTGAAACCATGGTTTCCCTCGCGCCCGAGGGTGCCAAGCAGGTCATCGGTGGGAACTGGCAGATCTTCTCGACTATGCTTCAAAGAAGCAATGCTACAGTGCAAAAGAACACGTCGGTGACCGCCATTGCGTTCAAGTCTCGCCCTTCCAGCCCCAAATACCTGCTTTCCACTAAGGGTGCTCATGCCGAGGCCGATACCGAGGCAGAAGAATATCCAATCGCCTTTGACAACGTTGTGATTGCTACTCCGTGGCAATATGGCGATATCAGTGTCTCGGAGGACCTGTTCCAACAAAAGATTGACGAGATCCCGTACACCAAGCTTCATGTCACTCTGTTTGCTTCTCCCTTTCGTATCAGCCCAGAGTACTTTGGTCTTAAACCTGGTTCCAAGGCCCCGGATTCGGTTCTGACGACGCTCAACCCCAAGGACGAATCGAAGGCCGGATCCGAGGGCGCTGGGAAAGCGGGCTTCTACTCCATTAGCACTTTGAGAACCGTCACCAACCCAGACACTCTCAAAGATGAGTTTCTGTACAAGATTTTCTCACCTGAAAGGGTCACGGCAGAGTTCTTGTCAAAGTTGCTTGGTGTGGAGGTTCCAGAGTCCATCGTCCTGCCACACAAGACCGAAGAGGGTAGCTCGCATACGGTCAGCCCCATTTCTTGGTACTACCCTCATGTTTTCAATTCCTACCCGATTGAGTACCCACGTGTGACTTTTCAGGATCCCATCCTGCGGGACGGCCTCTACTATCTGTCTGGTATTGAAAGCTTCATCTCCTGCATGGAGACCAGTTCGTTGATGGGAATGAACATCGCCAAGTTGATTGCCGATGACTTCTCTGATTCTAAGGAGAAGATGGAGAAAGTTGAGACAGACAACGCGCAGGAGGTTATTGGGCAACCAGAGGAGGAAGCGCCGGTTGCTGATGAGCTGTGATTTCTTTGTTTTTAAAAGCGTAGTAGGGCTATGCGCATACATTCGTTTTGTCAAAACACCTATCCTGGCTCAAAATCTTTAATGGAAAACATCACGTATGTTACCCTATCACCGGTTCAATCTATTATCCCGTAGACAGGTGTCACAAAGTGAGGCGCTTGATCCGAGGGCTCGCACGATATCCAGCTCTCTGGTGATCTCCCTTCTTTTCCGAGTTTTCCCAAGTCCATCCACCATATCTTCCAAGGTGGTTGGGATCACCCGTTCTCGTCTCCTTGTCTGCGTGTCCTTCCATCCCTCTCTCCTGCCCAATGAGCACCCAAAGTTACCCAAATATGAAGGGTGGAATAAACTAAACGATGCTGCAGGCAAAGATGTCGCGAAGAAGCGCCTGGCCGGAGGCTGTTTGGGCCCTCATCGACTACGCCGTTTGCTCCTGCAGGATTGTACATGTTTTTCTATGCAGGCATCTCATAATCTTGCTTGTGAAATCCTCCGATATAATCATAACCTGCAATACGGAAGCCCACATCAAACCCTATCCCAGATTTGTTACAAACTCGTCATCTTTTGGGTTTAATCCTACAACATCCGCTGTTGGCAATCAAGACGGCACAAGTGTGTATAAGGAAGCTATCGGTATATCACTATTGGATGCGTGGCAAGTCTCAGACCATGATTCGGTTGATAAGGCCTCCTGGTGTCTGCAGCCGTTTGCTCCCTGGTGCTGGTTGGTTCTGGTGCTTTGGGGGCGAAGGCAAGAAGGGGTCCTAGGCCTAGGCCAGCCGTTTGCCAGGAGCTCCACGTGATACCCCGGCACTGTGGCGCGTGACCAGAGGGGTACCTGCCTGCCTAGGTATTATACCCTGTGTTGCCGCGGCAAAGAAGAAGGGCAGGAAAAGGGACGTGCACAGCCACAGGCCATTTCACCCCTCCATCATCTGAACCGTCCAACCCAAAAGTTACCTTGCCTGCCTGCCTACTTATGACGCATTTTCTTCCCTAGTGCCTGATTGCACTCTCGTTTCGTGGCCAAGGTCTGGGACTCTCCGTCTCTTTGTCCTTCTTCTCACCCCAGTGGACGGGACAGCTTTGCAAAGATTCATAAACACCCGCAAGAGCTCCCCGCCTGCGAGCGACTTGCTGCCACAACAAACCCCAATTTCAAGATGTTTGTCCTTCGAAACGGTAAGTTTACCCCGCCGATTCCCTTCGCAAGTAACTTCTGCCCTCGACTGTGTGGCGCTACAAACGGCAAGGCGCATGTGCGCTGTCGGTCGGGCCTCCTTCGTCATCACACGTTTGCAAACAAATGTCTTCTTCCGTTAGGATCGATTTGCCGCACCACTCTATCAGACACGCTGATACTGACATTTTCCGCCTCCTAGTTGGCAAACTCATCTTTGGATCCAGCAACCAAGAGTCCCTGATCGAACTCCCTCAAGGACAGCTTTACCTCGTCCGCCCTCTTTCCCCGAAAGGCTACTCGGAACTCATCTTCAAGGACGCCGCTGCCCGTATCCGACGAACCGCACAGGATTTCCAGTACCAGCTCGTAGTACAGAGAGTCTACGAGGAAGGCGAGGCTGAACTCCTAGCCGAGGAAGAAGGAGAGGACGCAGAGATTGACGCACTTGCCGCCGCTGAAAGAGACGAGAAGACCTTCCTGCTCGACGAGGCTCTGCACTTTCGCGTCGAGATTCGGCAAGGCTCCGAGAAGGTTCTTGCCTGGAGGGATCTGAGTGGTGACACCGGTGACGTCTACGAGTTTGTTTGCGACAACGTTGTTTCTCCTGGCCAAGTGACGCAATTCGAGCGCATTGCAAAGGAGTGCCAATACGAACGCAAGTACCGCAAGCCGCACACCACCGCCTCCGACTTCGACCTCAAGCAGTTTGAGTTCCAGGACGAGCAGCCGATACCTCCCGCCAGTCCGATTCACAGCCCGACAACTCTTGTACGATCGATAGAGTCAGCTGACAGCCTTTTCGTGCCCCAAAGCCCGGTTGGCACTCCTACCAAGAAGGAAGATCGGTCCCTTGTTCAGACTCCCGCCAAGACGCCCGGAAAGATGCCAGTCACGCCCGAGAAAACCAGGGCAACTGGCCCGCCTAAGGCTGGCGAGGCCCCTGCAGCTCTCAGCACGTATGCTGCTGAGAGCGCCGAGTTGCACTTCTTCGACTTTCCGTCCGGTTCCTTTGTCCAGCAGGACGCTGCTGTCACCGCTACCGTCACAGAGATTGGCAAATGGGAATACTGGCTTCAGATTGAAACCGAGGATCGGGCCTGGCTTGGCATTCCGATCGTCGCTGACATCAACCCCGTCTTCAACTTTGAGTTCCTGTCCTTCATCTTCAATCAGTTCTCTGGCGATGGTTCAGCATACTCCTGGCTGCTTCGGTTCAAGGACCAGCCGACGCTGGAGCGTTTCCAGGACGCACTTCTCCGCGCTCTTTGGGAGCAGCTGAATGAAACCAAATGGGAGAAGATCAAGGAGAGGGAGCAGGAGTACGTCACTGACGCCTTTAATGATTTGACCATGGAAGATACCCCGGAGGAACAAGAAGAGGAAGAGGAAGAAGAGGACTATGAGGATGCTGAGGAAGATGCTCAGCGCAGCGAACATTACGATAGCGACGAGGAGGAGGATGATGTTGAGACCAAGGACGAGGATGGCAACGTCAACTCCCAACTTGCTGTTGGCTACAAGCACGACCGCTCTTTCGTCGTGCGCGGGTCCAAGATTGGTGTTTTCAAGCACACGGCAAACAACAACCTTGAGTTCTCCACAAACATTTCAAGGGTCGAGACCCCCAAGGGCACATTGTTCAGCCCGAAGAAGGTCATGCTTCACAACGAGGATCGCAACATGATCTTGCAGAACGAGCAGGACCCCAACAAGCTCTATCGCATGGACCTCGAGTACGGCAAAGTCGTCGACGAGTGGAACGTTCACGAGGATATCCCCGTCCTCAACTTCGCACCCGAGAACAAGTTCGCCCAAATGACCCATGAGCCTACTTTCCTCGGTATCTCGAAGAATGCTCTGTACCGTGTCGACCCTCGTTTGTCCGGTACCAAGCTGGTCGATTCTCAGCTGAAGCAGTACGTCTCCAAGAACGACTTCTCGGCCATCGCCACCACTGAAAAGGGCTACATCGCCGTCGCTTCCAACAAGGGTGACGTCCGTCTCTTCGACCGTCTGGGTATCAATGCCAAGACTCACATTCCCGCTCTTGGCGAGGCAATCCTCGGTTTGGATGTGTCTGCTGACGGTCGGTGGGTGCTCGCCACCTGCCGGACGTATATCCTGCTCGTCGACGCGCTGCAGAAGTCTGGCAAGAACGAAGGCAAGCTCGGTTTCGAGAAGTCCTTCGCTGCCAGCGACAAGCCTCAGCCGCGCCGTTTAGCCCTCACACCTGAGCACGTTGCTCAGTTTGCCCATGAGACTGGCAAGCCGGTGTCTTTCACACCTGCGCGCTTCAACACTGGTGAGGGCACTGAAGAGACGAGCATCATCACTGCCACCGGTCCGTATATCGTTGAGTGGAGTTTGAAGAAGGTGCTTCGCGGCGCCAAGGCTGCCTACCGCATCAAGCGCTACGCCGAGGAGGTCAAGGCCGACGACTTCAAATTCGGAACGGACAAGAACGTCATTGTCGCTCTGCCCAACGAAGTTAACATGGTCGGCAAGCAGGGTCTCAAGCGCCCCACACGCGAGAGCATTGCCGGTAACTTCGCGCAGCTCAGCATGGGCCGCAGAGACTCTGGACGCATCGGCACGCCTAGAAGCGGCCGTTACAAGCTCGGCAAGGAGGACATTGTGGCGTCGCCGTACTGAGGAGGCTCCCACGAGAACTTTTCGTTATGTTCTTCTCATGCTTATGGTTTGATGTTGAAACGTTTTTTTTCAACGAGGGCGTTTTCCAGGTTTGGATTTGCGCCACGCAATGATAGGGGAACAGAAGGGGATGGAGGATATGATGGAATTACAGCACAGCACGTTAGTTACGTCTTCTTCTTGCTTCTCCACTGAAGCCGTTTGCCTTCATTTTAACCTCCGATTCTGAAGTGTTTGTTTTGAGTCAGATATAGACATTTCAACCCCGGATATCTCAAGACAAGTTCTGTAAACACACAGGACCCCAGTGAATTGTTTTAGTACTCCTCAACACTTTACATAGGCATGCAAAATAACCAGCTCCTTTTCCTCATGGAGCGGAGAGTCTCCGATTAATGATCGATATGCGCTGGTTTTGCGAGACCGTTCTGCTTGCGGGTATTGCAACACTCAAGGATAAGGACTCAAATACCAGTTTGGAAGCTACCAGATCGTGCAGCTGGCTACTTCGAGCGGACCGCGCCCTGTCAGTTTCGACTCGTCTCACCAGGCAAGATCGCACATTTGTCAAATATGTAGATAGTCTATCTAATGCTGAACCCAAACGCGGACTCGAAATACTAATTGGTTGGCCGTCATGTACGACACAATTCCCTTTGTGTGAACCGTTCCGTACGTAAGCTCTTCTGCCCTCGGTCAATGAAAATAACAATAAAGAAAAAAAAGAAACCGCAATAATGTAAAATATCCCGTAGAACTCCGCCCCCGCCGGCTTGATGCCTTGTGCCTGAATCATCATGATGTCGCCCCGCTGCCTTTGCTTCCCCTGCCCTCCAACGGCGTGGATTGCTTGCAGGTTGAGTGACGTAGCGAGGTGGGTATGATTTATTTTCTTCATTTTCTTTCTTCTAATCATGCCTTCATCAAAATGGCGTGCAAAGAAAGTCAAGACGAAAAGAATATGTGACTGGTATGCAAGTCAGGTGCGCAGCGGCCGTTATGCTTCTTGGTTCTCCTGCTTCGTCTCCTGCTTCATTTCCTCTGTGCCGTCGTTGGTGCCAGTTATTTTCGAAGCCCCCTCGATGGCGCCTTGCAACGCCTTGGTGACCTGGCCGACTACGTTTCCGCTGATGTTCCTCAGCGTCTTGGGCTGCATCGTCTCCTGGGACAGACGTGTCATCTCGGCGACGAAGGACTGGCCCCACCACGAGGATGTGTACTTGAAAACGTAGCGCTCAAGCTTCTTGTAGTTGGTCTCGCGCTGCTCCGGGGACATGGTGACGGCGTCGTGGATCGCGTTTGCCAGCTCCTCCGTGTTCCAGGGGTTAACGATAAGAGAGCCGTTAAGTGACTGGGCAGCACCAGTGAACTCTGACAGAATCATGACGCCGTGGCGCTCGCGCTGGGTCGCAATATACTCGTATGAGACCAGGTTCATACCGTCGCGGGTGGAAGAGACGAGGCAGACGTCGGAGACGGCGTACAGAGCCGTGAGCTCGTCGAATGACACACTCTGGTGCAGGAAGTGGATGGGCATGAACTCGATGGTGCCAAACTTGCCGTTAATGCGACCGACGAGCTCATTGACCACAGCGCGTAGGTTTTGGTACTCCTCGACGTCCTGCCGCGAAGGCACGGCAACCTGGACCAGCACAATCTTGCCGATCCATTCGGGGTGTTCCGTCAGGAAAACCTCCAGGGCATGAAGCTTCTGCGGAACACCCTTGATGTAGTCGAGACGATCGACACCGACGATGAGCTTGACTCCATTGAACTTGCGTGTCAGTGCCTCGATTCGCTCCTGGACCTTGGGCTTCTTGAGACCCTCGACAAATTTCTCCGGGTCGATACCGATCGGAAATGCGCCGACAGTAACGAACTTGCCATTGTAATCGACTCCATTGGGGGTTGTGGGCGTTCCACTGAGGACAAGTCAGCAAGAGACCAGGAGGGGTAAGATGTCTGATTTGCCTTACAGAATGCGAGAGCAACTGCTCAAGAAGTGGCGAGCATAGTCGTAGGTGTGGAAGCCGATGAGATCGCAGTCGAGCACGCCGGTCAGGAGGGCCTCGCGAACAGGCAAGATACGGTAGATTTCGGAGGAAGGGAAGGGGGTGTGCAAGAAGAAGCCGATCTTGACATTCTTCTTGGTGTTGCCGATCTCCTCGCGCAGCATCTCGGGCAGCAGCATTAGGTGGTAATCGTGGACCCAGATCAAGTCGCCATCTTGGACGTCCTGAACCACGGCCTTGGCAAACAAACGGTTTACTTCACGGTAGGCGGCCCACGCACTCTCGTCAAATGTAATTTCACCGGGATGGTAGTGAAAGAGCGGCCAGAGGATAGAGTCTATCAGGAGGCACTCATTAGCACGGGGTTACAAAGGTCCGAGTAGGGGAGGATCGTTCGTACTGGAGAAACCATTGTAGTGCTTGTCGGCAAGCTCGTCATCAATAAAGACGGGGTGGGCGTCATACTCGTCCTTGAGACGCTGCTTCATGCCGGCAATCTCGTTCTCGGGAACCTCAAGACCTGGCCAACCGTACCATTGGAAGCTGGTGGTTTTTGACAGACCGCTCAGGCCGGTAACGAGGCCACCAGAGGACATGGAGAAGGAGTAGCTGCCATCTTCGGAACGCTTGATGGTGATGGGTAGTCGGTTGGAGAGCAGCAAGAGGCGTCCAGGCGCGGTCTCTTCGTCGACGAGAGCAGGCATCTTGGGCGATGAATTTGCGCGAGGCGATGAAGTGGCAGAGAAGGTTGTTGGTAAAAGACGAAATCTTCCGCGGAGCGCTCGTTCGAGTGGGAAATGGGGGAGCACGGCAGCTAAGCTTGGTGGTGCTGTGGCGGGAGGGTACGGTTAGCTGAGTTGGGCTGGGATGAGCTTGCTTGCGGGGGAATGGAGGGGTAAATGTAAGGAAGTGGGCGATCAAGTAAAGTACCTAGACTACCTACCTGAGGCTGAGGTAACAGAGACGCAATAGGTGTGCAGGGGTGGAATGCAGGCTACTTGTATGCGGAGATGGTGGGACAAGACGGCAAACAGTGCAAGTCAAAGTTCGGTCGGACAAGACAAAAGAGAAGAAGAGAGGAAGAAGAGATGGGGAAAGCTCTCAGTAAAAGCGGCACAATGGAGGGAGACGGAAGACTGGCGGCTAATCGGTGGTTGGTTGTTTGGTTTGTTAACACCGGGAGGCGTGGTGCTTCTTCATGGGCCGGGGTGGGACGCACAGGAGAGACGAAGAAGGGCGAGGAGGGTGTCGAGGACGCAAGAAGATGCCAATCCGGCTCAGAAAGCAATTGGGTCTGATCCAATCCAGACCGGCAGTGCCTATCTACCTAGTGAGGTACAATGACAGGTAAGTGGTGTAGGTAGTGTAGGGTGACAGTCTACGGGCAAATAGACAGACAGATACCCGGCCAAATGGATGTGACGCTGGAGCTCGGGATCCCCAGAAGTAGAGGTACTTGAGATGGATCCGCTTCGGCAAGGCGACAGAAGAGCAGTAAGTACTCGTTTGTTTTTCAATAATAGGCACATAGTTCGTCTTGAAATGAGGAGTAGAAAAAACAAAGGCTAGGATGAACAGGCAGGCAAAGCAGCGAGTTTCTGTGCTGACACTACACTACCTTACCCAACAGGGTGGCCAGCTGCAGTGCCATCTACGTAATTTCTGGCCCTTGATCCATGTCATGTAGCTGCGAGAAAGGCCCGGCCGGCCCTGTCACCTTTTGGAGGGAGTATTTCCAGTTGTCGTGCATGACTGCTTCCGTGCTCCTCCGGTCTGCGCGTCTCTGCAGCCCTTCTTCGCCTTGGGTGTACCTGTACTGAGGTCCATGTTGCCGAAGACCTTGCCGGAGAAATAGACGGTCTGACCGAAGCCTTGGGGTGAGCGATATTCTGTGCAGGCCCGTCGAGCCGAATGCCCCCCAGCTCTTGGCAGCACGACGAGTGCATTGTTTACCTATGTGAGATCACTCAAATACTCTACAAATACATGGTAGGTAGTTACGGCGCACAAATGGACGAGGACATGGCAGGTAGCGGTACATGAGGAACCTCAACCCAGCCCGCTAGAGAGTGGGGATTCGGCCCCGAAGAGTGGGCACTTCACCGGCAGTACGTAGTGCGCCAGAAGAGAGAATGTTCACGATGTCTCTTGAAAAATTTCCTGCCTTTCCATCCGCCGGCTCGACGCTCCACCGGCCGACGCAAGGATGATGGCGCATCATATGCGAGGCCCATCCATCCCTGTAATAGTGGCTACTCTGTAAGTACGGATGCAGAGCAAGCACTCAACATCCTCAATTTGGCCCGAAACGCAGGCAACTTGCGGACAGGTTCAAGGCTTCGTCGTTTCGGAAGGCAATCTTGAAATAACTCCGTCTGGCTCGTACACCATACACATATGTGTTTTATTTCGTTTTACTTATTGAGCCTGGAAGGAAAAGAGAAGAGCAGCTCGAATGGATTCACACAAAAGGTTCCCGCCTCATACCCTTCTCCGTGGACCTACGTAGTTTACAGGCCCAAAACGGGGTCGCATACTCGTCAGGTGATGAATGCTCCGTTGAGCGACGCAACCGTGCCGTCATTCTTCATCCCAGAGCCGTAGTATGTAAGAAAAAGTGACTATCGGGGAGCTCCCTTACACTGCACCTACTATGTAGGGTATTCGAAAGAAGAGCCCCAGCCCCGGCTGCGTAACGTTTCGACAGGCCTGGCAGCCTTTCCGTTGCGACGCCCAATGGGGATTCATCTAAGCGTCCAAAGAACGCTCCAGCCCAATCATTCAGCCCACAAGACTAGACAAGGCCCCCCGTTTGGCTACCGCAGACTGACATGGCAGACCCCATAACGTCCCGGACCAAAATGTCCTTGACTCTTCGCTCAGGGGTGCGCTGCTTTGAGCTTCCGGTCCGAACTGAAATGGCTCTCGGGCAACGTTGAGGTTCGATTCCTCAAGATATTCTCGATTCGAGGTGGACAACACCGTGGAGAACGTATCCCCATCAGCAGCACGGTGTATCCGTACAGGTGTATCCTCCGCAAATGCCAAACAACCCCACACCCTCTGTATCTTGTGTTTTGCGAGAGAGCACCGGTCATCCATCCATCTTAAATAGTTGCTTCTTGGCTTGGCTTCTTCTGCGCAGAACTGCTTTCCAAATTGTAGGAACGAAAGGCCTATGCGGCCTACTTTTCTCAACTCACACTCAAGAAACACTTTTCCGGCGTGTTGGCATCAAGAGATTGCTGTTCTCCATTGTATCAAATGGCGACAGCATCGCATATATCTCACGGTATTCGATATTCACCAGTCCTCGCGCTGCTGTTTATTATGGGAGACGCTCGGACCAAGTGCGAGGTGTGCGGCAGTCCAGTGACTGCCGCCCCCACTTCGGGCACCCAGTCGTAGCTCGGTAGCTTTCCACTGGCTGCGATTGGTCTACTGGTAATTACCTACTTTCCCGCGCCGGCTTCGTTGCTTGCGACGCGTTTTCAACCGCGACAGAGCCCTCAAGCTCTTGCAGCTTCCCTTCCATCCTTGACCCCCGTCACCGTTGAGCAAACAATCATACTCCACGCAGAGTCGCAATCAACATTCAAGTCACAACCTGAGCCAGTCTATCCTTGTCGTTTTGTGAAAGCATGGCCCCGTCAGACGCGAAGCTCGAGGCGGCGCTTCTCGACGCCGTCCGCAACGTCTTTAAGACGGATTTAGACAACCTCACCGTGAACTTCATCCGTAAGCGCGTCGAGTCTGATCTTGGACTTGAAGATGGATTCTTCTCCTCGGGAGACTGGAAGGATAAGAGCAAGAAGCTCGTTAAAGAGCTTGCTGTAAGTGATCATCTATCCCTGATAGGCGCACATTGTGATCCTTGCCCCACCCGCCTAACTGATGCCGGACCAGACTGCTCTGATGGAGGGCAATGCCGATCCCGGACCAGAACTCAAGGAAGAGAAAAAGGGCGCGAAGCCGAAGAAAACAGGCAAACGCCAGTCAACCGATACATCACCACCGGCAAAACGTCGAAAGCGTCCATCTGCAGAAGATAGCGACTCGGGGAGCGAGAAGCCCAAGACCAAAGCCAAGGCTAAACCGAAGAAGAAGCCCGCGCCACGTAAAAAGAAGCAAGACACTCCCGTGATTGACTCTGATTCAGAGCCGAGCCCCGCCAAGCCGAAACCATCGAAAGCTCGTAACGGACGCGCGAGCAAGGTCGAAGACAGCGGATCAGATGACCTGAGCTCGCCGCCGGACAGCGACGAGGAGATGGTGGACAGTGAAAAGGAGAAACTAGAAGACGAAAAACCCAAGGCGCCCGAGGAGGAGGTTCAAGTTTCTATCGAGACAAAGGAAGACGGATTGGCTGAAAAGGAGAACAAGAAACCGACCGTTGTTGACGACACAAGTAGCGAGCTGTCCGACGTGATAGACGAACCACCCAAGCCGAAGCGGAAGAAGAAGGAAGCCGGTGCTGGCAGCAAGGTGCCCAAGCAGAAGAAGGCGTCTGCAGGCCCGGACAACCTCGACGATGCTGAAATAAAGAAGCTGCAGTCTCAACTGGTCAAGTGCGGCATTCGCAAGATCTGGGGGTTCGAGTTGAAGCAATACGGAGACAACACAAAGGCCAAGATTAAGCACCTCAGGGACATGCTCAGGGGTGTCGGCATGGACGGCCGCTTCTCAGAGGCCAAGGCCAAAGAGATCAAGGAGCGTAGAGAGCTCGAAGCGGATCTGGAGGCCGTTCAAGAGATGAACGCAAACTGGGGCGTCGGAGGCCGATCATCAAGGAGCAAGGCGCGCGGACAACCGGCGGCGGTAAAAGCTGTGAAAGAAGACGGTTCCGAAAGTGAGCAGGCTAAACAAAACGACGAGGATGATGACGAGGAACAGGAGTCACACATCCCCTCACGCGCGCGGGGCAAGGCACGAGCAGACCTGGCGTTCCTCGGAGACGACGACGAGGAGTCAGACTGATGTTATGACTGTTGGAAGATATTGCAATTTGTTCGCGGAGCATTGTTTTTTGCTGATTGCACTTGTTGCAGGTTGTATTATATACCGTGGCGCGTAATGCTTCCCCCACCGGCGCCGTTGCGGAATCTCGTCTGAAGCGACTCGACCAGGGAATCGTCAATGGCTGGCAAACGATGCACTAGTACGGGACTCCAGTGGGTTTTCCGTCATACGGGACATGTTGGGCGCACTGATTCATCAAAATGTGACGGGCAGCAGGTTTGATTCCATTTTCCGTCTCACTCAGAAGCGGGCTTCAAGTTTACGAGTATACATGTACCAACCCCTCGGAAGTCGGATATGTGCTTCTCCAGAAGCTAGAGTCACCAAACAAAGTCGTTCGTATTTAAACGCACCAGTCAGACGACAATATGACCGCTCGGGACAAGGGGGTCATGCATGTGGCGTTATGGTGGGAAAACGCAGCGAAAGAGGGAAGCGTGGCTTTCTGGGCAACCCAAGCTTTTCCCGTCATTGTTTCTGCGTCTCCAATTTACCCCGCTGCTGGCGAGTAGTCCCCGCAGACGCTTTCATTTCCTGCACTGGTGTTCTCCCCTCCATCCTCCTCCCAATACCCACTGTACCAGCCAACAAGCGCGCGAGTACAAGCTATAATAGCCTGAATTGCAAGCCTCACCACATCATTCATTAACGGGAGAAGCTATCGCGCTTACAGGGCAACCATAAAGGAGCATAAGTCCCTCAATCCCCCTCGCTCAGCAAATTTCGTGACTTCGATCTCATCTCATCGTCGTGATTCCCCGCCTTGAGCTTCGTTTTCTGTGGTTCAACATCTCATAATCACCTTTATCGAAGAGCCCCAAAGCGCCACCAGACAGCTCCTCCTATCTATCTACAATGGCCGACGCTCCCTTCGAGTTCTTGCCCCTTGGTGCCATCCTCCAGTCCTTCAAGGTCAAGGGCGTCAACATCGTCCAGGGCTTCCCGAACCAGGAGCTCTATGAGAAGCACAACTCGCCCTACTTCGGCGTCACTGTCGGCCGCGTCGCGAACCGCCTTGATTCGGCCCAAATCAAGTCGCTCAACGGCGGAAAGACATACAAGCTTGCCGCCAACGACGGCGACAACAACCTACACGGCGGTCTGAAGCCCTGGAGCTCCCTCATCTGGGACGGGCCCAAGCCCGTGGGCGTACGCGAGATCCCCGGCGTCGAGGGTCTCGAGGGGGGCGAGAGTGTTGAATTCTCGCTCACCAGCCCCGATGGCGACGAGGGCTTCCCCGGCACCGTCAAGGCCAAGGTCATCTACACGGCCGGCACGCATAAGGTCGACGGCAAGGAGGTTTCCGTCCTGGGCATGGAGTATGAGGCGCAGCTCGTCGACGGCGCCGACGAGACGGCCATTAACATGACGAACCACTCCTACTTCAACCTCACGGGCGACGAGACATTCGCAGGTACTATAGCGACGCTGACGACCAACGCGTATCTCCCCCGCCAGAACGGTATCCCCACGGGAGGACCCGTGCCGTTTCCCGGCATCGAGGGCGGCAAGCCGTTCGAGCTGGGTGTCGAAGGTCCCGAAGTGGACGACTGCTTCGTCGTCACGGAGAAGCCCGGGTCGGTGCCCATCGACACGCGCAAAGAGGCGCTGACGCTGCATGTGCACGCGAGGCACCCCAAGAACGGGATCAACCTCGAGGTCCTCAGCACGGAGCCTGCGTTCCAGTTCTACACAGGCGAGGGCATCAACGTCCCGGCTGTCGAGGGCGCGCCGGCGCGGGGCAAGAGAAGCGGGTTCTGCGTTGAGCCCAGCCGGTGGGTGAACGCAATCAACGTCCCCGAATGGAAGGACCAGATGCTGTTGAAGAAGGGGGAGACATACGGTACGCGTATCGTGTACAAGGCCTGGAGCGATTAGGTTTAAGCTCAACTGGGGTTGACTGGTTCATGGACATAATGGGGGTTGAGAAAGATAATCATAATGAATACGGATGCCTGTTGTTTATGGAGCAAACCGAAATCGACCGTGCTGAAGACCAAAGCGTAGCTTTTCCTCTGAAGCACACACTTCGTTCACTTTTTGCAACCTCTGATGAAGCGAATTCCATTGGAAATTGAGTCTTAGCAATCACTGCCCAAAGTTGGGACACTATACCAAGATCTGTCCCCCCCCCCCTCTCACTAAAGTACGATGATTAGTGGGTGTATTCATGCAACCCATTTCTGTCGTGTCTCTGTGAATCACGGAAATGATCCGATTTGACGGCGCTACTTATATAGATTGAAGTAAGTAACAAGACGGATGCGAGATTAGACGAAAGAGATGACCGGACCGGACAGTTCACTGAGGGGCTCTAGCTTCTGTTTTAGCGTTGTAGGTAGGTAGTTCAGATTGGCTTATCACACCACTGCGAAGATCGGCAGGCAGGTGCAGGTGCAGGGACGCCTCTGCGGCTTTCCAAGTTTGCACTCCTTAACTACCTACTTACCATCCATCCCTCAATGAACCTAAGAAACAACTGCCGGGCCGTAGGTACCTACCTAGTTGTCCGCGACCGCGACTATCCAACCATCTGATCGAACCGCTTTGCGGTTAACCTCTCGGGGAGGGGAAAAAAAAACCCCCAGCACGTTTCTCCCGCCTACTACGCACAGCTGCTATTCTCGATACATTCCAACTCATATCCATATACCAGTACGAATTAACAGTCGTCGCCTTGTGTCGTCAGGCCTGCCAGAATCCAGCCGAGTCAGGCACCGCATAGAACCAAACCCCATTACCGCCAACGGCGGCATCTCACGTAGTCATGACTGAACCCTTCCCGACCCCAATAGCGACGCCGAAACGCAAGCGAGACGAGCAATTCCCGTTGTCTAAGATATACACAACCTCGAGCTTCTCCTTCCAGCCACCCGATGCCCAGAGCGACGAGGATGGAAGCTGGAGTCCGCATAGCAAGGTCGTCCACAAGTTTCGTGGGTTGGCGTTGAATGGAGGAGGAGGTGGTGGTGGGGGCGGGGTAGCCCAGCAACAGAACCGAGATGGACCGTACGACCCTACGCGGGAAAACTGTGAGGACGGATACAATGACGACCCTTTCGCAAGCCGAAAGAGAGCCAAGGTCCCGGAGCTGGAAATGAAGGACGTTAAAGCAGATGCCGCAGAACCAGTCGTCATTCCCGACCCCGAGATCAAGAACGACCCGGTCCCTGCAGCCAAGTTCAAATCGGTTACCGTCGACACAGATACAACCACGGAGGAGATTTTGCAGCCCATAGCGATGACTGCCGCTGCCACGAACCTGCAACGCCCGCAGTCCTTGATTGATCGACTACATGACTCCAAGTCTAAAGGACGAAGACGTGCCGGCACCCCGCCGCTGAAAGGTCGCAAGGGCAAGGTTGCTCAGGCACAAGACGAGGATCGGGAGATAAAGATCGTGGATCCAGTTCGGGCTGCACTGACATGGAAGGAGGAGGAGATTACGATTTATGACCCTGAGGATGAGGACGACGACGGCACTGGTATCAACGGTGTCGGCTTCATGCCGACAGCCGCCATGGCTTATGCGCGAACGCAGAAGCGCCGGCTTCAGCTGGCCGAGTATAAGAAGCGAGAAGAGAGCGAGGCCAGAGCCCGACGCAACCAGCGTAGACGGGGCAGCACCGCCGGCCTAGGCCCTGGTAATAGCGGTGGTGGCAGGGGTGGCGGCGCGCGGAAGGTTCGCTTCACAGAAGCAGAGCCTAACCCAGTTGTGACGAACGTATGAGCATGGCGATTATGATGACCTTTTTGATGACTGGGACTGGGACTGGGACATGGTATATTCGCTGTTCCTTGTTATGCGTGGCCTGACCGAAGGATGACCATGTGGGAGGCGTTGACTGGCGTTTGGGCGCGTACGTTCATAACCGCAGGCTTGCACTCATCATCTTTGCAGCCAAGATTATGGATGCGAATGCATTTAGACGACGACGAGTATGACAATGTTTTGTTCTGTTTCTTTGCACGCCGCGAAGCCAAGCTGCGGACGAATCGGCATGGGAGTCACGGAGGCGACAGGACGATTCAAATAGTCTTTCTTTTATACCCCAGACTGGAATGGATGAAGATGATACAGGTTCCACCTCGCTACGCACACCGTGTCCAATGCTGCTGATGCTTTTGTGAAACGGAACAGAATATTCTTATACAGGGATGGATGCAGGCAGGCAGACAGGCATGCTCAACAGCCTGTGCCAACCGACGTTTTGGAGACAGGAGACAAGCGACGTGTTTACCAGAACTTGTACCAAGCTTTCTGGCTTGCCTTGGCCGCCTCCTCGGCCTGCTGCTGCTGCTTGATCTGCTCTAGCTCGCGGCGCCTCTTCTCCACCATGGTCTCCTGGTAGACCTCAACCGTCCTCTTCATCTTGATGCGCTCCTGGCGACGCAGATACTGGCAATACTCGTATTGCCCGGCGCTGCCCGCCACAAAACTGGCAACGGCCCAGTTTGCCGCTTTGCTGGGCGAACCTAGGGTGCGGGTGTGAGCTGAGATGTCGTTCCCATGCTTGAAAGCAAAATCATGGGAGTGGAAAAGTATGGGGGGTAAAGGGGTCGGCTGTGCATGGGAAGGCAACCTTGGAAAGGCAAAATAGGAGTGGCAGCTCACCTCTCATAACCATTCTCAAGCCTCCAACAGCAGCACCGACAATAATGCCGGTGATAGCGCCGTCGCGGGCGCACGGCGTATTGAAGACGTCAAGGAAGTCGGACCACTTGATCGTCTTGACGGCCTCGCTGATGGACGGATACCCCGTCTGGGCGTTGCGTTCTTGCGGCGGGAAGTTTTTCTGGAACTCGGTCGGATCCAGCTTCTTCTGCTCCTGCCCCGGGATCGCGGGCGCTGCCCCGGCAGTCGTCGTATCCGGGCCTGGCACTCCCTCTCCGACGTGCGCCTGGCTGGACCGGGACCATAGGTACAGTTTCTGTCCATCCTTCTTAGGCGCTGCCGCTGCTGCCGCAGCGGCAGCGTTATCTGTTGAATCCTGCGCCATTTATGTGCTCTGTGTGCGCGAGTCCTGGGCGCATCCGGTGAGAGTTTGACTTGTGTTCAATTGTCGGCTTCGACTCATGGCTCGACTACGTCCCTCCATGGGAAGCTTCACTCAAAAATCTGCCCGTGACCTGAGATAACATGACGTCCACCGAGTTCGTTCCGCCGTTGCTGGGCCGGGCGCATGGTCTGTGCGTGCATATACCCAGTCAGGTCAGGTACCTTTGCGGGTACTGCGTACTCTGTACGGAGTACACACGAGGGATGTTGGTTAATTGATGTGGGTCCCCCTTCACTGCAGAAAGCGTGCATTTTGTCGCGTAAAGTCGCGCCCGGGACGCGTCGGTTCTGCTTGTGCCTGCCCCCCCTCCCGTTGCTACACCCGCGATTCTAGTGTAAAGATTGCATTGCACCCCGGGGCAACTAACTTCATTACTCTCTTTACCCAAGTTGACCAAATCCCACCCTCCCACTCGCCCAATTTCTCGCGTGGTCGATACCCACCAAGTTTGTTTTCTGTCTCTTCTGTTTCATACAGCAGACTTTCTCTTTTCCTGTCAGAATTCTTTGATACCCACCAAAGCCGACTTTGACGAACCTCCTGCTGCAAATCCAGGCATTTGTTCACCAATCTTCTGTCTTATGACTCTCTAGACACAACTCAAGTCCCTCGAGAGTCATCTGTCGCCAGAGTCCCTCGACGGGCATCTACCTCACGAACGACGACTTGTCTCTACCCAGCCGTCATATATCCCGAGCCAGGCGACACCCACAGCCCAAACAATGCCCAACACAAGCCTGCGGCGTCCGCAAAAGGGCTACCGCCGCGGCGGGAAGCAGGCCTACCATGGCCCCAGCCGCAAATCTCACACCTTTGCCGCTTCGAGCCGCACCGAAGCGACCTCTGCCGACGAGAAGTGGGAGCGCACGCGGCTGGCGCAAGCCATCGACGAGAACATGGGCTTCGCGCGCTACGAGGGCGGCAAGCGCAAGGAGGGATGGCTCGTCAATGTGCAGCCGACCTCGGTCGAGGACGACCGGATACCGGGCGGCCGCGCGGCGCTCGACTGCTACTTCATCGAGGACGACGGGTCGCATTTCAAGGCCACGGTCGAGTACGATCCCTACTTCCTCATCGCTGTCAAGAAGGGCCGCGAGAGCGAGGTCGAGGAGTGGCTCAAGCGCGTGCCCGGCGATGGCGTCGTCAAGACGATCAAGAGGGTCGAGAAGGAGGACCTGAAGATGCCGAACCACCTGATGGGCTACCGCCGGACGTTCCTCGAGCTGAGGTTCGCCAACGTCAACGACCTGATGGCAGCGAGGAAAGATATCATGCCCATTGCGGCCAAGAACAGGAAGAACCTGGATGCGTTGGACGCATACGCTGAGGTCCAAACGTGAGTTTTGCTGTTGGAGAGCGAAAGGGAGAGAATAGCTGACCCTGACACTGTATCAGAACAAACGGCGACTTTGATCTTTTTGACGACTCACGAGATGACGATAGACGAGCCCATGCTTCTTTTGCCGACGCCAGCGACTTCATTGTCGATATTAGAGAGTACGACGTACCGTACCATGTAAGAGTAATGATAGATATGGGTGCGTCTGATCCGCGGGAATGGGTTAGGCAGGCTGCAGCTAATAACCATTGCAGATATTCGGGTGGGGAAATGGTATTTCATCGACGTTAAGCACGGCGTCACCAAAGTAACAATCAACGAGGACCGGTTGGCCATGGCGGACCCCGTAGTCATGGCCTACGATATCGAGACAACAAAACTGCCCCTAAAGTTCCCCGACGCCGCCATTGACCAGGTCATGATGATTTCGTACATGATTGATGGGCAGGGTTTCCTCATCACCAACAGAGAGATCGTCTCGGAAGATATTTCCGACTTCGATTACACCCCCAAGCCCGAATACCCAGGCTCCTTTATGATTTTCAACGAGCCGGACGAGAAGGCAGTCCTCGAGCGGTTCTTTCTACACATCAAGGAGGCGAGACCCACGGTTATCGCGACGTACAACGGTGACTTTTTCGATTGGCCCTTTGTCGATGCCCGCGCTAGCGTCAACGGCATCGACATGTACCAGGAAATTGGCTGGAAGAAGGACAGCGAGGACCAGTACAAGTGCAGCTACAGCGTGCATATGGACTGCTTCCATTGGGTGAACCGTGACTCGTATCTGCCTCAAGGATCTCGAGGTTTAAAGGCCGTCACAGTGGCCAAGCTTGGATACGACCCCGACGAGCTCGACCCTGAATTGATGACGCCCTATGCCGCTGAACGCCCGCAGACTCTGGCCGAGTATTCAGTCTCCGATGCCGTGGCGACGTACTACCTATACATGAAATACGTCCACCCGTTCATCTTCTCTCTCTGTACGATTTTGCCCCTGGGTGGCGACGACACGTTACGAAAGGGTACCGGTACTCTTTGCGAGATGCTGTTAATGGTTCAGGCTTACCAGAAGGAGATTGTGCTACCCAACAAACACGTCTCGCCGAGGGAAGCGTTCTACGACGGCCACTTGCTCGACTCCGAAACGTATGTTGGTGGCCACGTCGAGAGTATCGAAGCGGGCGTCTTCCGTGCAGATATCCCTGTCAACTTCGCAGTCGATACGGGCGCAGTGGACGAGCTATTGAAGGATCTGGACGCCGCGCTCAAGTTCAGTATCACAGTGGAAGAGAAGAAGTCAATGGACGACATTGAGAACTATGACGAGATCAGGGAACAAATTGCTTCACGGTTGCGCGCTCTCAAAGAGACGCCGAACCGTAGTGAGCGGCCCCTGATTTACCATCTCGACGTCGCTTCCATGTACCCCAATATCATGACGACAAATCGACTGCAACCCGACTCCATGATTCAGGAGTCGGACTGCGCGGCGTGCGACTTCAACCGACCTGGCAAAACATGCGACAGACGGTTGCCTTGGGCGTGGAGAGGAGAGTACTTGCCGGCAAAGCGTGACGAGTACAACATGATCAGGAACGCGCTCGAGAACGAAAAGTTTCCGGGCAAGTGGCCGAACTCCCCGCAGCGGACGTTTCAGGACCTGTCTCCGGATGAGCAAACGGCCCTGCTGAGGAAGCGGTTGCAGATCTTCTCGCAAAAGGTCTACCACAAGATCCACGACTCTACGACGACCATCAAGGAGGCCATCATCTGCCAGCGTGAGAACCCGTTTTACATCAACACCGTCCGAGATTTCCGTGATCGTCGATACGACTACAAGGGCAAGGCCAAAGTCTGGAAGGGCAAGACGGAGGCTCTCAAGCAATCCGGCGCGGCATCTTCCGAGGTCGACGCCGCGAAGAAGATGATTATTCTCTTCGACTCGCTGCAGCTTGCCCACAAGGTCATTCTGAACTCGTTCTATGGCTATGTCATGAGAAAGGGATCCCGGTGGTACTCCATGGAAATGGCGGGCGTGACCTGTCTGACAGGAGCAACGATCATCCAGCTGGCCAGATCGCTTGTCGAGCGCCTTGGTCGCCCTTTGGAACTGGACACGGACGGTATTTGGTGCATGCTTCCAGCCACGTTTCCCGAGAACTTTGCCTTCAAGATGAAGAACGGCAAGAAGGTTACCATCTCGTATCCTTGCACTATGTTGAACCATCTGGTACACGCCAAGTTCACGAACCACCAGTACCAGACACTTGTGGATCCCAAGACACTTAAATACGAGACCCACAGCGACAACTCCATCTTCTTCGAAGTTGACGGTCCATACAAGGCCATGGTTCTGCCTACGTCCAAAGAGGAGGACAAGAACTTGAAGAAGCGTTATGCCGTTTTCAACGATGACGGTAGTCTGGCGGAGTTGAAGGGTTTCGAGGTGAAGCGCCGAGGAGAGTTGAAGCTTATCAAGATCTTCCAGCAGCAAATCTTTAAGTTCTTCCTCGAGGGAGAAACCCTCGCAGAGTGTTATGCGGCTGTTGCCAAGGTTGCCAACCAATGGCTGGACGTCTTGCATGGCAAGGGCTCGACACTGGCCGACGAGGAGCTCATGGAGCTCATTTCTGAGAACAGAAGCATGTCCAAAACCCTTGAGGAGTACGGTTCGCAGAAGTCGACATCCATCACCACAGCCAAGCGTCTAGCGGACTTCTTGGGTGAGCAGATGGTCAAAGACAAGGGTCTCAACTGCAAGTTTATCATCTGCGCAAGGCCAAAAAACGCGCCCGTCACCGAGAGAGCCGTGCCTGTCGCTATCTTTTCGGCTGAGGAAACGACGAAGCGCTTCTATCTCAAGAAGTGGCTGAAGGAGGAGCCCGCCGACACCGACCCCAGAGCTCTCTTGGACTGGGACTACTACCTCGAGCGTCTGGGGTCCGTCATTCAGAAACTCATCACTATCCCGGCCGCGCTCCAGAAGGTCAGGAACCCCGTGCCTCGCGTTCCCCACCCCGACTGGCTCCAGCGCAGAATCAACATCAAGGACGACAAGATGAAACAGAAGAAGCTCACGGATCTGTTCACCAAGGGGCCCCTGGAAGACATCACTAATCTCAACGGTCGCTCTGCTGCCGATATGGAGGACTTTGGCAGTCAGCTTCTCAAGCCGAAGCAGGTGACTTCTGTGGTGGCTTCGTCACAGGCCGCGGCTCCCACCTCTCAGAAGCGGAAATCGCCCGAGCCTGCGGAGAGTGCTGATCCATTCGCTGCCCTTCCCAAAGAAATGCCCTCGCCTTCAGACGACTATGTCGGTTTCCTGCAATATCAGAAGCAGAAGTGGAAGATCCAGAAGCAGGCACGCATCCGTAGGCGACAGCTTTTCGGAGACCGACGGGGCAACATCCAGAACAACATCCAGAACACATTCATGAAACAGGCTCACTTGACCTTCATGAGCACCTGGCAGTTGTTGCACCTCAAGCCTACAGAGACACCTGGCATCGTAAATGCCCATGTTCTCATCGACGCGAAGATCCACTCGATCAAGATCAAGGTCTCACGACAGGTGTTCTTGAACCTGAAGAGCGGGGACATGCCCGATGTCGACATTCCGGGATGTGAGGTCGAGCAGGTCAACCACACGCTGCCCAATGGGCATTCTTCTGTTCACCTCTTCAAGCTGACCGTCCCCGAGGATATTTACTTCAGCGAAGCCGAAAAATTCTCGCTGTTGTTCAACCACCCGAGTGTCGAGGGTGTGTACGAGAAGCATCTGCCCCTCAACATCCGTGCTGTGCTTCAACTGGGCAACTCGTGTACCATCGACGAACAACAACACGCAGTGCTCGGTAAGGGTCTGGAGCAAGGGTTCGACTTGCTCGGTCTCAAGCGTCCCGTGAAGCCTAGAACTTACCTCGATGCCTCGCCTTTAGCATATATCTACATCTCACACGTCACCGCAGGCGACAGGCAAATATTCGGAGTGTTTTCAACACTGAAGGATGAGGCACACATCATCATCCTGCAGAAGAACAGAGACTCCGGACAGGATCTCCCCAATATCTCGCGAATCTATACCGAGCTGCTCGCCCGAAGAGGAGAAGAGGCAGCCGGCACCAACTGGCAAGACTCCTTTACGTACCAAGAGAAGCTCAACTTTAGGATCACGCAGGTAACGACTCGGCGAAAGGCACACTTGGAGCTCAGCGATGTTGTCAAGAAAATGAGAAAGGACGAACTGCGGCCACTCATGATGGTCATCCAGTCGTCCCAACGCAACATGCTCATCAACGATGTCCCCATCCTTGGCGAGTTCCCCGTGCTGCCCCTCAAGTACGACCCCGCCGACAGCTCCCTCCCACCGCTCGGCTGGCAAACAGTCGTGGCCAGACGACTTGTCGGACACTACCTCGGCCTCGGCTCTTGGATCGTGCATCTCACTACTCTCGCGCGGTACGGCGAGGTCCCTCTTTGTAACCTTGAGCGGGAAGACCCGCGCTTTCTCATCGATATCGCCTATGCCAGGCGACTCCAGAACAACAATGTCGTGCTTTGGTGGTCTGCAAGCCCCAGGCCTGATCATGCCGGCCACGAGAAAGATGACATCACAGGACCTCTGGAAACTGTCCAGATGCCCGCTGTCAACAACCCTGGCACGTTTTCCTCGGTCTGCATTGACTTAGAAGTCAGGAACCTGGCCATCAACACCATTCTTACTTCATCTCTGATCAACGAATTAGAAGGGTCTGATTCCATCTCGTTCAACCCCGCCGGTGACGGAAATGCAGCAGGTGACGAAGTCATTTCCTCAGAGGGCACGTTCGCCAACGCCGGTGTCCTGGTACTGCGAGAGATGGTCAAGAGTTGGTGGCAAGAGGCTTGCAAAGGCAGCGCGATGGCGGACGTCATGGTCCAGCATCTCGTTCGCTGGGTCGAGAGCCCCGACTCCTTTCTGTACGACCGCGCTCTGCACTACTACGTGCAGATGATGTCCCGCAAAGCTTTCCAGCAGCTCATGGCCGACTTCCGTCGCGTTGGGTCGCAGGTCGTCTTTGCCAACTCCAACCGTCTCCTTTTGCAGACGACCAAGGCCGAAGTGGGCACCGCCTACGCCTACAGCCAGTACATCATCAAGTCGATCAAGAGCAAGCCTCTGTTCCACTTCATCGACCTTGAGATCAAGGAATACTGGGACTACCTTGTTTGGTATGACGAGTTCAATTATGGAGGCAAAGCCTGCCAGGAGGTTGTGGAAGCGGAGCAACAGACTCTCGATACCGTCATGCATTGGCAGATGGCCACCTTCCTCCCCATCCGCCTGCAGCCAACGTTCCAAGACTGGGTCATCGAGTTCATCCAGCTCATGCACAACCTCAAGCGGCCTCAGAACGGAGATTTCTCCTCGACGCCGCGCCTCACGCAGCTACCGCAAAAGGCTCTCGCCGAAGGAGCTGAGGGACAGATCATTCTCGGCAAGGCCTTTGAGAAGCCCTTGAAGAAGGAGATTGCCAATCTCATCAACCTGCAGAAGCGTGAGCTCCTTCATCCAGAACTGGCGGAAGACTACTCCTTCCCGCACCTGCCTGGTTCGCATCTCACGCACCTCTCGTCGCGCAACGCCGTGCTCGAGCTCGTCAAGGCACTAATGCAGGTGCTCTCTCTCGACAAGAACATCACACTCGAGGCGCGGCTGCTGCGCAAGGAGCTGCTCGCCATGTTCGAAGTCCGCGAGTTCAGCAAGGAGGGCGCGTTCCAGAACCCGAGCGAGAGCCTGAAGATCATCCAGCTCAGCTGCGACAGCTGCACAATGGCGCGGGATCTCGACTTCTGCCGCGACGAGGACCTGATGCCAGAGACAGGGCCGGACGGGAAGCGCCTGGGCCCGGAGACGAGGCCATGGCGGTGCAGTTTCTGCGAGGCCGAGTACGACCGCAATGCCATCGAGGAGACACTGCTGGCGCGAGTGGAGGCGTTCGTGGTGGAGTGGACCACGCAGGATCTCAAGTGTGGCAAGTGCGGCGCGCTGCGGATGAATGAGTTCATGGAGCACTGCACGTGCAGCGGCGAGTGGGTGGAGAGTGTGCAGAGGGCGGACATTGTGAGGCGGTTGAACGTGTTTCGGAACGTGGCCAAGTTTTATGGGTTGAAGATGCTGTTGGAGGTCACGGAGGGGCTGAGGAAGGGGCTTTGATGGACGGAAAGGAAATGGCACGGCGCACAAAGGACGACATGATATCAGCGGGGTTGTGGGACGAGAGTTTGCTTTTCATAGTAGATGAACATGGCGTATATGAACGATTCCCCCGAATACAAGAACATAATAATGCATCGCCCAGCGCACATCATAGATACTCTTGCACTTAAAGGGGGGGACACACCCCGTCCCATTCTGACAAAAAGGTGGTGACCAAAGGAAGTTTCATGAGCAATGCTGACCACGGGGGTTACAGAGACAAGGCGTGCTCGAGGAGGACGCCGGTAACGATCTGGATGATGAGAGAGTATGGTACCAGAAGAGGAAGAGCTCGTTGGGGGGGGGGGGGGTTGGTTTGGGCCGGTAGATGGGGCCGTAGAGATCACTGAAAGAGAGCAGGAAGAGGGAGGAGAGGAAGATGAAGGGGAAGAAAAAGGAATGGTCGAAGAATATTTCGAGCCGGAAGCAAGGATGGAAGAAAAGGAAGTTTGAATAGGCGAAGAAGAAGTGCTGGGACTTGTGGCCGAAGGAGGCAAGACCTGCTAGCAGTCGAGCCACCTGGCAGGATCAGACCAGGTAACTGAGAGTTTCGAAACCTGATAGGGCACAATCGGAGAGCTAGCTGGCGGGATCTACTAGAGCATACCCAGTGTACTCCACTTTCAATATAGAGAGAGGTACTGGTGCCTTTCCACATCTGACGATGGTGGTGCAGCGTCTAGTGAAAGCACGGGATGAAGTAGAAGAAAGATTATCTGATTTCCGGTTTGATCCCGCTCCCTGCGCTGTAAGTGTCACAGTCGTGGGCACAGTTCCAGTATCAGACTCCGTCAGTGCGGTATAAGGCACGGCAAAGGGGCTCGGCACAGCAGAAGCGGATGTCAATACAAGCTATGTTCCGACTAGGCGTGTTTCTTGCGGCGGTAGAATGATAGTTGTTAGAACTATGCCTGTCTACAAGCCAGCGACAGCTGTATAAGGTCCGGTGAAAGAAGGAGAGATACGAAGGGATCCTCGCCAGGTTTGCTGGCATGCTGACAAGCTATCGCAGCTAGTCATTGCTCCACGTCCACGGTGATAACATGAACCATGCGGTCTCAGCGGTCTAAGAAAACTCGAAGAGCCAACGGTTCACCTTGCCGATTGAAGACAGGCAGAGCAACAAATGCGTCGCTGATAAGCTGGAACGAGTCCCTCGTCACCCGACACGATGTGACAAAATGTACGAGTTCTATCTAGATTCTAAATCAATACGTAGAGGTAGAAATTAAGATATGCTTTTGGAGCGGAACAGATTATGTTGGATGTTTTCTGTATCTTGGGGTGCTATTGAATTGGAAATCATGTGAGTATTTCGGGACAAGCTACAAGAAGCTAAGGACGAAGAAACAGCTATTCATAACAAATGCCACAGAAATTCATTCTATCCCAAAAAAGAATGGCCTGGGATTCTATTTCTCTTCGTAATCACGGCATCTCTATAACATTATCGGCGGTTTTGCTGTTCGAATAACGCCATCAAAAGGGACGGAGAACACAACTTCTGTATAGCCACCCCTGTCGTGAGATGGCGTCACAACCTCATGGCACTGTCGAGGGGTGCATGCTCTAATATTTATACCTTTAATCCGGTATTCCGGATTTTGTTCTTTTCTATGCTCTGTTCAGTCTGCCCCTGAACTATTCAATCTTTCATCCCTTGTTTATTGGTTCATCCGTCGGGTATTAGTTGTACAAATACTCAAGTCTTAGCTAGGTCGAGCATCTTGGCAAAGCTTTCCGTTATCGATTTCAAGTATAATGCTAAAGCCCAAAAGTTTGTACAACTCCCGAGCAACAAAAGTAGATACAGCGAACACATATATTTTGTCTGCGCCGTGTAGCACAGAAATCTGCGCCGTTTTTTTTGCCTCGCTATATGTGCGAGTGAAAAGTAAATACAATGAAGTGACCCGCCTGGGGGCGAGAGAAGAATGAAAGATGTGAAGGATACAGGCAGCTTGCAGTCCACAATGGTAGACGTAGAGATCTCCACCTTCCAAGTTGGGATACCAATGTCCGTCCTCATGTTGATATCTGACACCTTAATTTGAAAAAACCAACGACCAAGAGCTTCTTATTTGCCAGAGACAGTGTAGTGGGACGAACCACCAGCGCCGCCCCAGCCCTCGGTGGAAATGGTCTGGTAGTTCATGGTGCCAAGGTTCATGCCAAGCTTCTGCCAAGCAGCAACGTGGTTGGCAAAGGTGATGGTGCCGCCGTTCGGGCGACCGCTTTTGCGCACGGAAATATACTGAGTGAAGGTGGTAGTACCCACGATGGACGGCTGGTTGACCTGGGTGTGCTTCCAGATATCGTACTCGGATCCGTCGCTCGTGAGTGATCCCACCTTTTGACCCTGAGCAGCACCCTGCCCGTTGCTGTACTCTTGAACGTAGTACTCCACCAGCGGGTTGGTGGACCATCCGTACAGGGAGACCAGAACAGTGCCACTAGTAGCTGAGGTCGAGCCGGAGAAGGTGACAGATCTATAAAGATTAGGCAAGGACTCAAGGTGGAACAGCAGTGTCTGCAGAATCGGGTAGCAAGATCTTACCTCGACTTAGAGCCTGTGCTCCAGCCTTTGCCGACTACGAAATCCTGGGCACCTGAGAACTGCACAGAGTATCCGTTGCCGGATGGGCTGAAGTTGACGTTGCCGCTCGTCTTGTAGTTCTGGGTGTAATCCTGGCGACGAGCAAGGCTGGTGGAGGAGCTCAGCTCGAAGTCAGGAGTGTCGGGGTTGGCGACAGGGGACGCGAAGACGCGGATGATAGCCGAGGCGGCGAGAGCCAAGTGAGTGAAAGAGACCATGACTGCGGTATTGGCAAGATAGATCGAATAGATAGTGGATCAAGATTCAAGGAAACTTGTGGCTGGTGATGGCTTCCAGATGAGCAAAGGGAAGAGAGCAGCTTTAGCTTTTATAACCATCTCACAGCTAACCATCAACACCAGTCTCGTCCCCGCCCAGGAGGCATTTTGTTATTTCAGCCAGGAGCTCCAAGTAATGCGGTATAGCAATCTATTGAAGATTGTAGTGAAACATCATTCGGCGAATAAACAGACCGCCAACAGAAGCTTTTGCCAAGTCGTGGCTACGTTCTAACCCTGCTGCACATACACCCACCGCACCGCTTGCGGTCCAGTTCATGGCTTTAACCGTGAGGTCCCACCAATCACCCCACGCCAATCTATCGAGGATCACTGTGAAACGGTACTAAGAACGAACAACTGCCGTAAGACAAGCTTTCGCCAAGCCTGGGCACACTGCGAATGCCGGCTTCCGTACCCGGCTAAATGCACCTTGATATGTGATGAACACTAGATCTAAATGGACTAGTGTACCAGTCTTCCATAGTCACGCCCTTCGACGTCCTCGCAACCTAAGATACTGTCCTGTGATGTTGGGGAAACATGAACATATCCATTACTGACGCGGCTCGGTAAATTTGCGGCTTGTTGCACGTTCTTGTCCCCAATTATTTCTTGGTGAAACGGCTAATCGGAAACAAAACGAACTAAACTCCACTAACCACATAATTCTCCGTATTCGCAGACCCATAGCAGGGCCTTCGCTTTTGGGTACGATACAGGAGATCCTTGCATCTACCTGACCTACCTGGCCGGTTAATATGGCATATTTCCCGGCGAGTTCATGACGGCTTCTCCACATTTCCCAACATTTATCTAGAGGACAAAGGGGCTGCGGCTCACCTGATCAGGTCCTTCGCCTTCGGAGCTTCATGGTTCCGTCAGACCCCGCTTGAACCATTGTTACTGATGATATTAAGATGATAGAAATGCTACCTGAGCCTCTCGGGTGTAAGGGTAAAGACTAGAGATTTAGATTCTAGGGTAGACAATTTAGGCATCGGATAGAACGGCAAACACCCCAAGCAGTAAGAACAAAAGTGCATAATGTGTAATAACCTAGTGTCTACTACAAAGAATGTAATGTACTCATCTATCTCAGTTCCATACATAGTGAACTGCTAGGTAGAAACACCTGTTATACACGTGGTAAGCTATATCTTGTGGCAATCACAACTGGTATTAGCTTTATGAAGCTATTCCAGCTTCACGACACACTATACATACAGATTTCAACAAATGAGACATTGTTCTATCCCTTGATAAGAACAAACTCCTGGTTTTCCGTCTTGAGGTGGGTTTAAGACGGTTAATTTTGATGTGCCCTGTGTTTACTGGTACCTGGTATGGGGGTTAGAAGTTAAAATGCCGCGCCATTCATCCGCAGATTGTCTCATCCCTTTCTAAAATGACGTATGCCCGCGCTGACCCCATAAAAACAACACCCCTATGCTTCGATGACCACCAATCAACATCAAACACACCAGTTGGGACGAAAGTCCGATGGCCTCGGAAAATGGAGGTGATCTCCTCGCTACCTGCTAAGGCGTGCCTTGGACAAACCGAGACCAAAATCATTAAGAGATATTAAGCCATTAATGTATATGGCGTTTCGAACAGGCTTCTATCTGCACTATAGTGCAGATTTTGTTTCCTAAAACCCGTGGCATGGAAATAGTGCACACCCCTAAGGTTGGAGAGCGTGCAAGGTCGCTACTTTGGGAAGAAAAAAAAGTTTAAAGAAACTTCAAATGACGGGAGATTTGCGTTTGACCGAATGTCATCCCATGTCTAAAGGCTTGACTAGACATTAACATGCTTAAAGTTACAGGAAGCGCTTAAAATGGCTCGCTTTACTAGCTTCTGCCAAATCTTCTTACGACGACACATCCTTGACCACACGAGGATCAATCCAGGCTCTGACCTTAAGACTAGTAACAATAGTAGCGGATAATCAGGTACTCGTCTCTGCGCGCACTAACTTATACACCTCCGGCCCTGCCTGCCAATTGAGTAGCTTCTCCTTGCGTCTCTCAAGTTGAGGGTTGCATTGGTATACGCGCTTTTCAGCCATGCTCTTCTTTTCCTCTGCCAAAAGTTCGAGATTCTCTGATTTCTCAAGATTGTTTCTTTTCTAGCAAGATCCCATTATCAAGTGAAACTAAACGCCTTTTCATGCGCTTGTTCGTTGTGGGCTTGCGGAGATGTGATATCCTTTCCCCAAAACAACATACATATTGCGAGAAGACCGGGCGGCAGATGCACCTGTCTTGGAAATATCGTTCCCAAGACTTAGCTTTCTGTGGCAATAATCTGTGAGATGGGGATAATATACCCCGATTGGCCCGGTCGGATCATATTTCGATCTGCAGCAGCATCAGCAGCAGCAGCAGAGTCTTCGCGATCAACTTGCATCATGGGGCCATTCGCACTTGCAGATTACTAGCATAATCCACTCTCTCACACTCACTGCAAGATATATGTTCGCCTGGAGCACCTGAGTCCATTATGTCTTGTAATTACAGGCCCGCCATGACAGGCTCCTTTCAGGCCAGTGGCTTTCCTCTGAAGATGTTCCACGGGCCTTTAGTACTTTAGAGGAGGCCTTAATTGCTTCAGTCTCTTTCTTCGAAGGCGTGAAGTTTTATTCAGGCTATGTGTCTGTCCAGGGGCTTTCTGTCCTAGCAGCGATGTTCTGTTGATATAATTAGCGGCTGGAATACAAATTCCCCACAAAACTTGAGGATAGACCACCTTATATAAGACTTTTACGTTCTCTGCCGTGTATCTTACAGCAACCCTCAGATGGTTCTTGATATAATATACGGGAAGCTGCGTTTGATAATTGCGTTCAATTCGGAGAAGATACGAAGCAGGATCCTCAACAACCTACACGAGGAGTTGCCTCGGTCGTTGCATGGATGACATTGCTGTCACATTCCTGGGCATGACAGACGATTGGTGTCTCGAAGAGAGTCCTGCTATGAGCCAGGGTATGTGGGCGGATGGACGTGTCGTGACAGACTTACAAGGTAGTAGGGTTCATGAGGGATATAAAAGCACAACAGAACTTAATGTAAGAGCGTAGGCGGCATGGGATGAACCGTATCTGACGCTAAGCCGGATGGAAAAAGCGTGCACCGGGCCACGTATACATAGAGATACCTACTCTAAGGGGCAACCCAGAAAGTGAGGAAAGGGATGACGCTTGATAGGGGCAGCCAAGAGAGCAGATTAAAGCCGGATGAACAAGGCATTGATTATTACCTAAACTATTCATGTCTTCAAATGAATCCCCCGTTGCACGTCACTTATACTCGTACACTCTGGATACTCAGCTCAAGGAGTAGCGGCCATCTCCTACCTAATAGGGGCTAAGGGTGCAAACGTTAATTTTAAGATCAGCTGGAGTAATGTTGCACGGGCAAGCACAAGATCTCCAACTCTATGTAAAGAGCTTTGCGATTAACCTACGTAATAATGTCATTCGGTGTCGGCCTAGTCGTGTTTCTATGGCTGCTTAGACACCAAAGCAGATAGCATGAGAAGAGCGCGTGGATCAGCGCAGAAGCTAAGGTAGACCTTCGGATTAGGATTCAAGACTTGTGGAGCAAGTCGTATGCTATAAACTCTCATAATAGCTTTATGTATTCCCAACCTCTGCAATGAACTTATTAGGTGCTGTATTATAGTGCCTTTTATATTCCTTTCTGTTCAAGTGACTCTCTCCTGTCCATGAGAGCTCTTACGCGTAAGTGGCTAAGCAAGTATAGGGTGAACCAAATATGTATCATCCGTGACTAACTTCCTAGATACAAGACTAGGCTATTGTACGAACAGATATACCTTTCCTGTATCATAGAGTTGGTTCGGTCTGAAGTTGTACGCTTGGTCCATCCATTCATAACCGAGGTCTGAGTATCCAGTCTTCACCTCTTTGTCTGCAGCAATACTGAGTCACAGGGTTGTCGTACGGTCATATGATGTTTTTATTCAAAGACTTTCCCTATATATGAGACCTTAGTTTCTGTATTCTTACTTTTATAGAATTTAAACTTTTAGACCCGACTTCTCATATGCCCTGCTTTGTGCTCTACCTCGTGACATAAGCCTATCGTTTGTCAAACTTACTGCTGCCAGCTTACCGATGTACTTGTTGATGTACCAGCCCACCTGATTGACTGATGGAATTAAACGAATTACCGGCCTTTACACCAAGCAGTCACGGTCATAACAGGTATGTTGGGCTACCAAAATGCACAAGATTGAAGGGATTCAGGACCCATGGCATGCTTCGACGTTTGCAATTTCCGGTTTGCGTTGCCCTACCTATGGAACAAGTCTAGAAAGGCAATTCTGAATAAAAATAATGGCTGGGAGGGCTTTAAGTATTAAATACAATGAGGAAAGTGAGAAGTGAAGTTGTGCCAGGCAACTAACGAGTCGATGATGGAAGGATATGCACCACAAGATTCTATTTGATTCAGGAATACGATGACTTTCTGCTGCGAAATCTTCTCAGCAGCCTAAGCAGTGGGCTTGCCGTTGTGATATGTACTGCGTTCCCTGAAGTACCTAGGAATCGCATCATATCGATAGCGTACACTTTTCCCGCCAGGTAGTTCATGACTTGTTTCAGCCCCTTGGGCCGCAACGAAGATAGCTGCAGAAAGTTTTCGATTGCATGGGCAATGGAAGTAAATGGGATTGTGACACATCCATACGCAATCACAAGACTTTTAGCGACCCATGCTTCCTGTATAATCCACATGCGGTTCCACCAGTCACTCGTAGCGAAGAGACGGATCCTCTCGGCCATCAACTGAATTCTCTGATCTTTTAGTCGAATTGTTTGTTGAGAGCGAAGTAAATTGGTCATCAACGAAGCTGTCGTTCAGGCTGTCGAAGCTGAACGCTACTAAGAAGCTGAAGAGAAAAACAATTTCGTTGTTCTCCGACGTCGATCCAGGGGGGGTTTTCTTCCAAATATCGGCAAGGTATTGATAGGCCAAGGCTTTGTCTCTACAAGTTCAGAGAAATGAACTGGAGAATTCTGGCCAAGCTTCTCAAAACGACGTTGATAGTCTTTCCGGCTGCGTCCAAGCCGTCGCCCAAGTAGGCGATCACGTCTATGGCCCGGCCGAAGATGCCGTGAATCGATCCAACCTAATGGCTTTTCCCCACGGCTTCACACTGATTGATGCAAATCGAGTCGATCCAGAGAACGACAGGTTCTGTCTGTCGCCGAACCGCGCGCAAGGCCCTCTCAAGATTGAAAGTGATCTTGTGAACCTTACCATTGACGATGATCTGGCTAGAAGTCCTGGTGCTGCCCCAGGCACAGGATAGGGCAGTATATTGCCCGGATCGGTCAGCCACGCACACCGTTGCCTGTAGACCTTCCAGCCATTTTCCAGGATGAAGTTGGAGAAGACGGATTTCGGAGTCTTTGAGCTCCTCTGCATACTGAAAATTCGATATTACTTTTCAAGTTATGTGATGGGAGAGTGTAGTGGTAGAATATCTGCAAAATATGAGCAGATCTGAAAAGGGCAATGCATGGTTAATAGGCAGACGTCCATGTCAGGCTGCAGCTCTGGACGCCATTGATTGGCGGTTAGATGCATTGTCAAGACATCGTTGAGAGTCCATAAAATGTATTGGGAGACATGCATCCTCGCTCAGAAACGCGCATTTATCATTCCGTGGTAGTATCTTAACTGTATCATCGTTACTGCGCATAGTGCCTGATTACTTGCATCGCCGTAACTACGGTCAGAACGATGAAGAATCGACGCCGCAATAACACAAGTATTCGATGTTGACCATGTCTGGGTTAGGCGGAGACGTTGACAGGGATTGGAAAGTACCCCTCCTCAATTACATAAGCCACGTCAGGTAAGGCCACAACTGAGTGGTCCGTGCCCGGGGAACATCACGAAAGGCTGCAATAATTTTTTGGAGCTCCAGAAGCTTCTTGGGCCACGAACAGCACGTACAGCCTCTCCTCTCCCGCGACGACACACGAACTCCGATCTGTACGCCGAGCGAAGCAATTACAACGTACTTTTCGCCCAATAATCAATATTCAAAATGTCGTTCGGAGGCCAAACTCCGACCATTATTGTTCTGAAGGAAGGTCCGTTACCCCACCGCCCTCTATCTCCCCTCGGCGAGCCAGGAACCATTTGACTGACAACTGCCTGTTGCGCAGGAACCGATACCTCCCAGGGCAAAGGTCAGATAATTTCCAACATCAACGCATGCTTGGCTGTACAGGCCACGATCAAGTCTACTCTTGGTCCCTATGGCGGTGACCTCTTGATGGTTGATGCCAACGGCAGGCAAACCATCACCAATGACGGTGCCACGGTTATGAAGGTTGGAAACTCCGTGTTGATGGTGTTGGAAGGTGAAATTCTAACGTGCTTCTAGCTTCTCGACATTATTCACCCCGCAGCCCGAATTCTCGTCGATATTGCGAGGTCACAAGATGCTGAGGTCGGGGACGGAACAACGTCTGTCGTTGTTTTGGCCGGAGAGATCCTCAAGGAGATCAAGGAGCACGTGGAACAGGGCGTTAGCTCTCAGGTTATCATCAAGGGCCTGCGGAGAGCGTCGATGATGGCCGTCAACAAGATCAAGGAGATTGCTATCGACACCAACGAGAGTAACAGAAGAGAGACCCTCGGCAAGCTCGCCGCCACAGCCATGACGAGCAAGCTGATCAAGCGCAACACCGAGTTCTTCACACAGAGTTAGTGGCCTTAGATGCTTTCTCCGATAAGGCGTTGCTAACCATACACAGTGGTCGTGGACGCCGTTCTGTCCTTGGATCAGGACGACCTGAACGAGAAGTTGATCGGCGTCAAGAAGATCCCCGGAGGTTCCCTCACCGACTCACTATTCGTCAACGGTGTTGCTTTCAAGAAGACCTTCTCCTACGCAGGATTCGAACAACAACCCAAGTCGTTCGAGAAGCCCAAGATCGTCTGCTTGAACGTCGAGCTGGAGCTCAAGGCCGAAAAGGACAACGCTGAGGTCCGCGTCGAGCAGGTGTCGGACTACCAGGCCGTAGTCGATGCGGAATGGCAGATTATATACAAGAAGTTGGAGGCTATCCACAACACTGGCGCCAAGGTCGTGCTCAGCAAGCTGCCCATTGGTGACTTGGCCACACAGTACTTCGCGGACCGTGACATCTTCTGCGCTGGCCGCGTTGCGTCCGAGGACATGGAGCGCGTGGTCCAGGCCACCGGCGCGACTGTCCAGTCGACATGCTCAGATATCCTGGCGGAGCACCTGGGCACCTGCGGCAAGTTCGAGGAGCGTCAGATCGGTGGCGAGCGCTTTAACTTCTTCGAGGGTTGCCCCGAGGCCAAGACCTGCACGCTTGTCCTCCGCGGTGGTGCTGAGCAGTTCATTGCCGAGGTTGAGCGCTCTTTGCACGACGCCATCATGATTGTCAAGCGCGCCATCAAGAACCACACAATCGTCGGTGGCGGTGGTGCCGCCGAGATGGAGGTTTCCGCGTACCTCCACCGGTTCGCCGACAAGAACATCCCCCACAAGCAACAAGCCATCATCAAGAGCTTCGCCAAGGCTCTCGAGATCATTCCCCGCCAGCTATGCGACAACGCCGGCTTCGATGCGACCGACATCCTCAACAAGCTGCGCGTGGAGCACCGCAAGGGCAGCACCTGGGCCGGTGTCGACTTCACCAACGAGGGCGTCGCCGACATGATGGAGCGCTTCGTCTGGGAGCCGGCGCTGGTCAAGATCAACGCCATCCAGGCCGCGACCGAGGCAAGCTGCCTCATCCTTGGCGTCGACGAGACGATCCGCAACGAGGAGAGCCAGCAGCCCCAGGCTCCCGGCCAGCAGCTGCCTCCCGGTGCCGCCCAGCGCGCCCTGAGAGGCAGAGGACGGGGCATGCCTCGTCGGTAAAGGGTGGTCACGACCGGGAAATGAATGGGAAAAGGAATCAAAAAAAGGAATTCGATGAATGGCGTCTGTATGATACCTAGAATTGGCCCCCAGGGGCTTTGGCTTTCCGAAGTCCGAATAGACTGGGTCATTTGTCGCTTGTCACGAAGTGTGTCAATTCTGGAAGTATCTCGCCAGCTTCCAGATACCTTTCCAATTTGAGCTGAACCAAGGTCGAGATCTGAGGAACTGAGCTGACTCAACCGCGGGCACGGCATTGGGAAATTCCAAGGTTGAAGTCATGCTGCATCTTTGTGTGCATGATTCACCCATCTTTTTTGTCTTGCAAGTAAAAATTGTTCTATTAACGACGACCCCACCTATGCAATATGGACAAAAACCATGCACGTCGTCTTTAAGAGTAAGCCGCACAAGGATATTTCAAACCACGACTGATCTGCACTCAACCAGGGCTGTGCTTCGTGCGTATTGAATCAATAGGTGTCATCTGGTATGCTCTCTAAACGACCCTCCCAGTTGCCAACCCGGAGGTTTAGTGTGCTGCCTGGCTGGGCTCTCGGAGCCGGTGGGAACCCTCCCCGCCCTAGCCTCTACTTTCTATCGGTGACACCCCCCGCACACCGGTGAAGATACTATGTGGTCCGCTGCTTGCTGACCATCCTGGAGTGACGGCACTACTTGGAACGGAACAAGGCTGAGATGTTGTCGCTGTGGGAGGATTGGGATAAAGTAAAAACCGCGCTTGAACATCTTGGGATCAGAAATTGATGACAGCTTACACCTGCGAGAAGGTTGGGCTTCGTGGCTGGAGCGAGGGCAATCACCGATTGGTCGATATTCCGGAAGCTTCACCGGCAGGTAGAGAAATGAGATGGCATGAGCGTTGCCGAGAGCTTCCCATCTAACACGCCTATCGTATCCTTCCTTTTGGTCGGTTGCCCTATGTCTCCGTGGGATCCCAGCTTCGCCCCCCCCGTTGCGAGGGGCCACGGCTGGAACGAAAGAGCCTCCTTGTCAATTTACGCCCTAAAAATAAACGCGGTCCGGCTTCTTCCTGTTCCTTCTGCTTCGCCACTGTTGCTGAAGATTTTTTGCATTCCTCGGGGTGGGTTCTCGAGGTTACACACTGCGGACCTCGTGACGATTCTTCTTCGCACAGGAATGTGATGAGAAGGCGATGGGGAGAGAAGTCACATACGTCAAGGGTTTTGGTCATACACATCGAGATTCATAGTCATCACACACACACTGCAGGTTGAAAGTCCATTCCAAATTCAATTTCATCGTATCTCTTCTATCGCGTAACCTAGAACCAAACTGCTGCAGTGGTATACGCGGTTGCCCTGCGCCCAGGGTCGGGCCCATTCCCAACCCATGATGAATGCCAACCCGCCACCGATCGCCAATACCCGGAAGCCAATACCGAATTAACCGTGAACCGAAACGTTTTGATTTCCCTTGTGGTGATACATCCGCCCCGCGAACGGGAGCGTCCCGAGTCATCGTTGTCATTATAAGGTCCAGGGCAATGCTGCGAAAAGACCAAGAGCAAGCACAAACGTAAAGCGTCATAACGTACAAGTTGCCGAGAATAAGAAGCCATAACATCGTTCAGTACTCATTCGAACGAAACCTTTTCGCCAAAGGAAAGAGAAGAAAAAACCCAGTCGTGTTATGAGCTGCCGAAGAAGACGTCGTCGTTGTGTGTAAACATGTCAACCGCATCGTCAAATTCCTCGTCAAACTTGCTCATCATGAGCATGCTTTGGTCGCGATCGAATTGGGTCATTCCTTCCTCGGCCGTGAAAGCTTTCATGAGGAGTTCATCGTCGGCATCGCCCAGACCCAGGCTTGAGATGCTAGTATTACCGACGGGGCCGGGATTGCCTCTCATTCCAGCCAGCAGTGAATCGTCGCTGAAGCCAGAGTTGTTGGGCTCGGCATCAAAGAACTGATTGGGCGGCGGGGACGAAGACTGGGAAAGTTCCGGTGGCGTGTTGTACTCGCTCTTGGCTGGCGATTCGGGTTGCTGGGGCAACGAGATCGGTGCCTCCATGAGGGCCTCGGGCGATACGTATCCGGAATTGTGGCTCGCGGCCGGGGAGGGTTCCAAATGCAATGCCCGCAATTCCCTGTGGACCCGGGGAGGCGACGAAGGCATGGGGGCGGATGAGACCGTGGTGATTGGAAGGGGCATGTCGTCGATTCCTGGTCGCTCGATGCTCATACCGCCCATTTCAAAATGGTCGTCTGACATCATGTTGAAGTCGTTTTCCGGCGAGTTGGCCGCGGAGCTGTCAGAGTACCCAGATTGTGACGAAGTGGAAGTGGTGGACTTGTTCTTAGTCCTTGTGCGAGCCGACTTGTTGACGCGCTCGTCCATCTCGGGACGGTGCTTGCGGGGGCGACCGCGTTTGACGACCTTCTTGACAATGCCGTCGAACGCTCCAATGCACATGCCGCGCTGGCGATGGCGGGTGAGAGCGTCGTGACGGGCAAAGCTGTTGCCGCATTCGCAGGGGTAAGGCTTGATGCCAGTGTGGATCTTTGCGTGGCGCTTCAGGTCGTGCTGGCGGACGAAGCACTTCTTGCAAGTAGGGCACTGGTATTGTCGGTCGTTGAGATGCGTCTGCACGTGGGACTTGATATTTTCCTTGCGTCCAAATTTCTTGCCGCAGTCCTCATACACGCAAGTCCACTTGCCGTCGGTGGGATCGGGTCCTGTGATGTACATTGCAATCTCATCGATGGTGACGCCAGTCTCAGTCTTGGTTTCCTCGATGTTGATGCTCGCAATGCTGGCGGCGCTGGCAATACTGGCGAGAGACTCGGTGCGACGGTGGGGCGAAGAGCGGCGGGAGTTGTCAAAGGATTGGCTCCGAGAGGAAGAGCCCACGGTCATGTTGGGATGGTGGAGATCGGGCCTGTTGTCGAACGGGCTGTGAAAGCTCATGAGAGGCGTGTGGGGAGTTGACTGCTGGGACAAGTTGCCGGGCACCTGAACATCGTCTGAGAGGCCGTCGTAGCCACCCTGGATCTTCATGAACTCATTGTTGAAGTTGTTCATGTTCATGAAATCCGGCGTGGGGACCACGTGGTCGTACAGACCATCAGGCATCTGAGCGGGTTGCTGGGATCCGGGCATGACGTTCTCTTCAGACTGTCTCCGCAGCTCCTCAAAGATGTTTTGAGCGCGCTGGTTCGGCCGTCTGACGGGCTTCAGCGTCTCCTCCATCGACTCATCGTAGCCCTCGGTGAACCGAGCCGGCCTTGCAGACATGGGCTCGTGCTTCACAGCCCTGCCGTGGGGCGTCTCCATAGGGGTAGGGGGGAAATAGTCTGGTTCGTGTAAGTGGTTGGACGCCTGTAATAAGATCGGAACCGACATACTTGTTGCATCCTGGTCAGGTGGCGTCATTGGTCTCTGCATCTCCATGCCCATCGTCTCGAACTTGTTAACCCGGTCCATGATGCCGTTGCTGATTCTTCTCGAGGAGCGCCTCGTGCTGGCAGTTTCATCCTCGGAGATCCAGCCCTGGGGTGTTCCAGGAGCGTCACTAAAGTTCATAAAGGATGGGGTCGAGAGGGCGCTGTCAGAGGCAAAGAGTTCGAAATCCTTGTTGCCTCCCATGGTACCGGCGTAATCCTGCTGGTTCTTGGCCATCATGTCGTTCATCTGGTTGCCATACTGAGTGTACTGTATGGGAGACGAGTCGAAGCATGAGGGGTTGAAGCGCTGGGCGTGAGGTGTACCATGGGGGGACATGAGGTAGGGTTCATGGTCGCCGGCGGCCATGAACATTTGGTGATGTGGGTGAATTTGCTGTTGTGAGTGTTGTCGAAGGTGTGCTTGCTGGCGGGGGCCCGGGCGTGCTTGGATGCGTTGCTGCTGCGCTTCTCGCAGTACATGCTGCGGTTGTGCTAGTCCTGTGTTAGTAGTCATACTTACCGTAGTAAAGTCCTGCCGTCTTGTGTCCAGGCTGAGGCCTCGGCGGTGGCCGATGGCTCGTTGACGCTGGACATTTTGAGGCAAGGGCTGGATCTTCACTCCTTCGAATGCCGTCGGTGTCGAATTTTGGCGCCGGTGCGCTCTGTGACGGGCATGAAGCTGGTTGGTTGGGGGGTTATTGGACAGCATTGTGTCGCAAGGTCGAGTCCGGAAGGAATTGTCGTCGGTCGGTTATTGTCAAGGGAACCTATGGGTCCGAAACTGGACCGTGTAAGTTAGCATTTGCGTCGAGTGTTTGCGACGTGCCTCACATCGATCGCATCAAAGGGGGCAGCGACAGCGAACGACTTACCTCACGCAGTGCAAGCAGAGCTGCCGGGCTAAAGGGGGGGGGAGGGAAGTTGTGCTCAGTCGGGGTCGACTTTGCTGGTTAAAACAGATGATATCTGGTTTGTACGCCCTGAGGCGAGGTGAGAAGTCAAGAGAGCTTCGAGAGCGGGCTCTCTACCTAGGCAAAGGTAAATTTGTCAATGGCAACAGGGTCTGTAAGTCAGATGCGCAAGAAGATCTGTAGATTCAGTTTCTTGAGCAGCAGGAGTAGAGGTTGTGGTTGTGGTTTGTGGGAGAGGGAGGAGAGGTGGTGTAGTAGGTAGGTAGTCGCAATGGACGGGTAGAGAGGTTGTTTTCCGGCTGCAGTAGTGGATTTGACGGGAGGGGAGGGGAAGAAATTCAAGATTCCACTCTGGATACAATGGGGGTGGGTAGTAGTAGTAGTAGTTTGTTTCTAATGGCCGTAGGGAATAATAGTACTTGTGGTGGACGAAGGAGAAGAGGAGGACGGACGGTAGCGGTAGTCAAACAGATAGACACGGACCAGGCAACGACGCAAGGGGAGGGAACAAGGTGAGGCCTGGGCTGAGAAGAAAAGGTGGAGGAGGAGTTCCAAGTGCTGTAACTGAGGAAACCATCTCACTCCAGACGATGCGATGGGTTGGCGCTGGTAACCAAGGCGGCGTGGGTTTTGTTGACACCGTCTCCACAGCAACGGGGCCGCTCGCGCCTTCCATTTGCGCCTGCAGCCATACCTAAGTACCTAGGTAGGGTAGGTACGTGGTAGCGTAGCTCCAACGGTACGTACCTGCCTTCTTACACTACTGCACCTTGACACCTCAACCACCCCCACCTCCCTCGGTTTCCCCCCAACTCATTCATCCCACGCCTTCCTTCTTTGCTTGCTTTACGGATACCTATTCATACTTTGTATGTATTATTCCTCCTTCCCAGGATGCATCCCGTCATAGTGGGCTCCTTCCAGGCAGGTCCTTTTAAGACATGTCGTCGTTGGACAAGGACCTCCCGGCCCTAGGTACCTACACCCTGCCTGCCTGTCTGCCTGCCGTTCCTGGCGTGGGTAGCCGGTTTCTGCAACAAGTTGTCGTTCTTGTTGCCCTTCCTTGTCGAAATCTGGGTTTTTAATTTTTTTACTTTCAACTCTCTGCTCATCCTCCTCATATGCCGAACGACAAACGCTCGATGGATGATGCATGCATCACCCGTCCGGGAGCCTTGACTTCATCCATGCATGGTCAGAGTTTGGTGCGCTACCCATCGTCCACGTCGGACTTCGAGGATACCCAAGGCCACCAGCCTCGAATGCGCTTACACCGCAACAATGTCGTCGTGTCGTCGTCTTCGTCGCCGGTCTATGACCCAGGCGGCGCAGGAAGAAAGTGGACACAGGAACAAACATCCACCCGCCCACCTCGAATCAAGAAAGATACACCCCATGCCCTCGTACTTTACACATGTAAATGTACCTCAGTCCTATAAATCCCGTCTCCGCAGTCAAGAATCGAATCAAGGACGTGCTCCCGGCCCATCCATGATCCATCCACCAAGTCGATTTGATCACCGATCGCAAAACCCCGGCAACCGTGCCTGTGGAGAACAGCCGACGGAATCGTCCAACTGCCTTGTCTCCCTTCAATCCCACACCGTCGTCTGCTGGTGTCGTCTCACCTCACCATTGCCGCAAACCACACGGTACCGACTACGCACCGCAGCTGCCGGCGCGTCTTGGTGCAGCCACACTGTCGAGTCAATGTTTCATCCGCCCTCGCTCGCCTTCCAAGCTGCCATCCCAATGTTAGACAGCTTGTTTCTGCTGAACAAGACCGGACGATAATCACCATCTCTTCTCGTCTAGTCCAATATGCAAATGTGTCCTTTTGCACTCTCATCTCGTTAATTGCCAAGTCACCGTCTCCCTGTCCAGAACTGCGCCCGAGCCGTCTGTACACTACAGCTTGCCTCGATGCCTCTCCGAGCCCGGCAACGCGGCAGCCATCCAGCCAGAGTACATGCATGCATGCATGGCAAGCTCCTGCACCTTGGACCCTGACTTGACCGAGCCAACCACCATCGACTCCGACGACTGACTAACTAACTGGCGGCAGAAATAGAACATTTCACTACCGGTGTTGATAACAATGTCGAAGGTTGAAGCTCCAGAGCTCTCGGAGGCACCAAGACAAACTTTTTGTCGGCGAGGTCTACCTCAGACGTTGTAGCGCCTTTCGACTCCAGCCACTTGAGCTAGACAGAAGATATCTTCATCCCACAAGAGGCTCCGCGACCTCTCCGGCCGAGAGTTACATTGGGCATCAAGAGAGTCCTCTATGATAGAAATGATATGCGCCAAAGAGCCTGTCCTTGGCCAGAACCCGGGTGACAATGATTGCCAATGCCTCGATCGGCGTCTTCTGTCAAGTTCTGTTCGGGACGGCATCCTGGATCCGGACGGCGCCTTTGAAGAAGAGCCGATAGCCGAGACTAGTTGCAGTCTCCCTCCCGCTCCGAGGGTGCTGCGGGAGGCCCCAGTGATCATGCAGGTCGAGACTATCTTGGCTAAGACTTGCCATCGTCTCTCGGCATTAGCGCGATGTACATGCAGATTTGTTATGCGACACGGAAACGAAACTCGAACGTGCAGCCGCACCTTTTACTCCTCCACCAGCTTCGGATTCTCGTCTTGGCGTCGACCCTTCTTCCCCAGAGCATTCAAACATATGGCATTGTGGTAGGCCTGGTTGTGGATGCGTTAATAGGAGTAGCCATATGAGCGGAGCCGCGGTACAAAGACCTACAGGCTCTGGCCTCTCTAGTCACCTCGGCCATCACTGTTGCCGTGTATATGCTAACGTTTTATTCGGGTTATACGTGAGGTTTTCCCCTCCCTTTTGTTACCCAGACTTGGGCTCTGACCTCCAGAGTTTTTGACATGTAGTCGAGCTTCTCGAGGCTAACACATTTGTCCCAGATTCATCGTCCTTCCTGGCCGGTGGATACCTTGCACACGTTATGCTTGAGAATCCTATCATATGATAGTACCAATCCGCTCCGCCAGCATTCACCACTGTCCGTCCTGAATGTGTCTTTCATAGTCCGTTTCGTCAGTCCAGCACCGATAGTCCAGACTCTGATGGTCACATTAGAAGAGACATGACGATCAACGTATGCGAGATGCATTTCCATAACTACATGATGCACCATCCCACGTCATAGTATGAGAGAGACGGTGCTCGAGCGAGATAACGATGGGCAATAGCCGAAAAATGCATGTTGTTATGCAGGACTACAGGGCGGAGGTAGATGTATGTGTGGAGCAAAAGAGACATGTCAGAGGAAGACGCTTGAAGGCTGGGGAGGGCAGAACTCTGGCTTTCCGTGAATAATGTGGCTATTGACTTTACGACACACTGCTACGGGCTCTGCTGAGCCTCGCTGCCTTTGTTAGTAGCTTCGAAGTTATGTACATTACCCATATGCGAAAAGAACGACTTCGTTTTAATCCACCGGGACTCGGCTTTGCTGGGGGCATGATTCTCTGTCAATCATCCTCGCAAAGCCGATATGAGGCCTCTGCCAACACGATTATAGCAAACGTTGAGCGCAGACGATGTGAACTCAATCACAAGTTCCTCCGACCCTTAAAGTTGTCGGGCCGGCCACTTTTTTTCAGCCCAATAGGGCAGTGATGGAGGCTCCCGCCGCTTCGTGAAGTGGCGCCGTGAGGCAGTGAGGCAAGCGGCGACCGAAAGAGAACCGGCGGAGCGAGGAGCAAGTCAGATAGGTGAAGCCAACTATGACCACCCATGGCTAACCTTCTCTAGGTAGCATTCAGCCACCCTAAGGGAATGGACATATGCTCTATGGGCAGCTAGCTGTATTCTCACGTACAAGCAGTTGATTGTCTCGATCCGTTCGTGGCGCAGAAGTTCTAAAATGATGGTGTTTTCAGTGTTCAGACGCACTTGAAACTGAAGGTGTCTTTGGGAGAGATCTATAGAATGCCATTGGTTTGATGACCCAACGAGTGAAAGGCCTGACGAGCAGCCAACGGCAGAGCGGTACTTTGAGAAACAGGTTTCTAACTGCAGCGACGTTTTTACGGCAAGAGCATTTGCTCAACCGCACATGGAAGACACGTAGTATGCTGTCCCTTTTCATGCCGACTTCAAGTCGGCAGTCCTGATCGGGGATGAGGGCTGCTAGAGCACGTTTGGTAAAAAGAAAATGAGATGATGTGAAGGTTTGGTTATAGCGACAGGAACGTGGTGATATGTCGTTGTGATCATAACGATTATGAGGGGTGACAGCAGGCGGTTAATATCGGTCAGCACGGAGGCAGGTAAGATGAGATGTTGGGCAACAGAACTCCACTATCTAGAATCGCATAACGTGTGCATGGCGGCGACAGCGGACAGAGTGGCGAACCCTTGTAGCAGTATCTCGGAGCCGAAGGAGGCCGGGGCCGGAGGAGGATGCACGACGTGTTCGCGGAAGATTCTTCCGGGCGTCGGAGCAGTAGCGATGACAGCAAACTACGTAGGCACAATCTGCACGCCGAAACAAGACGTAATAATGCCTCAATATACGAGTCAAGTCTCGAACCGAGTTTTTTCACACGAGGGGGGGGGGGGGGGGGGATGGTTAGGCGATATTGGCTTGTCGGGTCAGGTGAGGCTAAGGTGAGGCTTAAGTAAGGCGGGGGGAGGAGACGAGCAGACCCGTCATTTCGGGACGGAGTGAGAGGTGGCGGCCCAAACAAAGAAGCTCTCCCTCGGTACATATTTCATTTGCGAGTTTGGTATTGCGTTTTGGGGTGGATAGGGAACGAGAACGGGAGTGCGGTTGTGTAGGTACGTAGTAAGAATGAGTCGACGATGAGAATGTGGCGGCTTGTTGCAGACGGTCTGGTCTGCCTGGACTGGTTATGAAGATCGGATGACCTGCACCCCGACTTGACAGGGTTCGGGTGTCTTATTCGAGACAGTTATTCACCGCTGGCCGCCGCTGGTTTGGGTTCATGCGAGGAGAGCCGGGGGTCGGTATTTCCTTGCCCCTTCCCAGACGTGCAGAACGGAGGATCTTGCCTGGACTTTGTTTTGTTTGCTTTACCGAGGGAGGTTTCCGTGGCAATTGACTTTCTTTTCTTGCGGCGGTCAAGAGACAGGCGGAGGCCAGGTATGTCACGTATACATACATACGGTAGGAATCAATCAATCCGAACGAGCGGGTATATCATATCTCTCAGTCTTGACGATGATGCCCAACCGACCACACACGAACGGACAGAGTATTGAGAAGCATGCCGAGGATGAAAAAGGCGGAACGAGGTCTCTCACAGATGACACGGCGTCGGAAGCTTCAGGGAGCGACCAAGTGGAGGCCCTCGAGACAAAGGGACAAGACGATTGGTGAATGGGGCTTGGCGAGAAGATTACATACGGTGTACGGTACGTATCCGTAGCATAGTAGTAGGTATTCGCACCTCCTAGTAGGTACCTCAGTATGACAGCTGGTTCCGAAGGTGGCACGTGCACGATATACCCCTGTCCCCACGACAACCGGGGTGTCCTCCTTTCCCTTCCTTTTTTTATTTATTTATGGGTTTTATTTATTCGTTCAAAAATGCTTGGGGGGGGATTCGTTCCTGCTTCTCTGTTTGCTTGCTTCAGCGGTGATAATTGCACTCTACTCACTGGCTGGTGTCCTTGCGTATGTAGACGAAAAAGCCATCGGGGGCGCCATTCCGACCACCACTAGAAACGTAGTCCGCCAATTTGGGTCCCCCATGACCATGACCACAGACAGCAGCCAGACCAGGGACAACACCAAGCTAAGATACTTCCTGGTGTACCTACTGTACAATAGATAGGCTCCGTAAACCGCGTTACCGTAGGTAGCTGGAGCACTGGAGCACTGGACCTTGACCTTGGACGTGGAAATAACTGACCCGGTCCCTCCCCCTCCCCCCTCCCCGTCCGTCCGTCAAATATTACCCTTGGCCTGCACCCGAAGCAAAGCACTCACTCACTTCAGCTTTCTGCAACGGCTCTCTTGCAGTGCATGCTTTGCCTTGCATCCTCCAGAAGAGACGATACCAGATTGCGGATACACCTGTTGCCTCCTGTCCGATTCTTTGTTGCCCGCCCTTTGTCTCACTCCTCCAAACATCTTGTCTATTTTCTCTCTCTTTTTCTCTCTTGATCCATCTCCCTCCGTACTACCTCCATCTCTCTCCATCTCCCTCTCTGCCCTGCAAACAGTCGGAGCAGACGGCGACACCTACTTAACCTTTGTTGACAAACCCCCGACTCTCCGACTCGCGCACGCGCCGCTCTCGGCACCCACTCTCCCCCAGCTGCCAAACCAGTGGGCGAAGCAGGAAAAAAAAAATAGCAACCTCGCATCAACACCGCTCATATTGCAATCTGACAAGTTCATGCAATGTCAGGCAACACCCTTAGAGGCACGCCCAATCGCGGCCAGGCCCGTGGAGGTATCCCCTTCACCCAGAGCCCCTCGGTCACCGGCCCTGCTACGCCTAGCACTTCTTCCGGCATTCCTCGCCCAGTTCTAGAGACCCAGGCTACCCAGAGCGAAGTTGGTGGATCGGGAGTCAGTGCCAGCCGTCAGAAGCAGACCAAGAGAGATGAGGTATGAATCCCTTTTCTGCTATTGCCCCGCGATGAATGCCTCCTGTTTCTTTCTTGTCGACTTCTTGGCCGAGAAGAGAAACAAATCTGTCTCGTCTGTCCGTTCTGCCTGTTCTGCCTTCGTTGTGTCTGCATCGTGACAACCGCGTCTTCCCTCGACCACCAGAACCCACACCACCCCCCTCCGTCAAATGGCTCGACTTACCTACGGCGAGCTCGAAAGAGCCAGAATGCTCGACACGATGGATACTGACTACTATGTCAAGGCGATCCGCAAGAAGATGGAGAGCGATCTCTCCAAGAAGAAGCACCTCACGAGCCGAGCCCGTCACTCGCGCAAGGCCCCGCCCGGCACCGTCCTCGCCTTGAAGCCGAGCCAGGCCCTGCAGATCAAGCCTGGCACCTCCGTCGCCGAGGCCGCCCAGCTCATGGCCGCAAAGCGCGAGGACTGTGTCCTTGTCACCGACGACGATGACCGCATCGCCGGTATCTTCACCGCCAAGGATCTGGCCTTCCGCGTCGTCGGAGCCGGTCAGAAGCCGAGCCACATCACCATCGCCGAGATCATGACCAAGAACCCCCTCTGCGCCCGCACCGACACGAGTGCCACCGACGCCCTCGACCTCATGGTCCGCAAGGGATTCCGCCACTTGCCCGTTATGGACGAGAACCAGGACATCTCCGGTATCCTCGACATCACAAAGTGCTTCTACGACGCGATGGAGAAGCTGGAGCGCGCCTACTCGTCCTCGAGACGCCTGTACGACGCCCTCGAGGGTGTCCAGTCCGAGCTCGGTACGAGCCAGCCTCAGCAGATCATACAATACGTCGAGGCTCTGCGCTCCAAGATGTCGGGCCCTACTCTCGAGTCCGTCCTCGACGGACGCCCGCCTACGACGGTCAGCGTCAGAACGTCGGTCAGGGAGGCAGCACAGATGATGAAGGAGAACCGTACGACTGCCGTCCTCGTCCAGGATCAGGGCGCCATCACCGGTATCTTCACCAGCAAGGACGTCGTCCTCCGTGTCATTGCCCCTGGTTTGGACCCCTCGACCTGCAGCGTAGTCCGCGTCATGACGCCCCACCCCGACTTTGCTCCCATGGACATGAGCATCCAGGCTGCCCTGCGCAAGATGCATGGTAAGTATTGCCCGTGACGCGCGGCCTTCGGGAAAACACCAGCTAACCTGCCGCAGACGGCCACTACCTCAACCTCCCCGTCATGAACGACGGTGGCGAGATCGTCGGCATGGTTGATGTCCTTAAGCTCACCTACGCCACCCTTGAGCAGATCAACACCATGTCAACCTCCGACAGCGAAGGGCCCGCGTGGAACAAGTTCTGGCTCTCGCTGGACGACGGCACGGAATCCATGATGTCCGGTGAGGGCAGCCACACCCACCACACAAATCTTGGTTCGCGCATCATGTCCCCCGACATGAGCCGCGAGCGCATCGGCGACAGTGTTGCCCCCGGCGACTCTGCCTCCCATGTCGGGCTCGAGTCGCCGCCGCGGTCCGCCGTCACCGGCCACAGTCCTGTCCATCAGTCACCCGCTGAGCTGCCGTTCCCCTTTAAGTTCAAGGCCCCATCCGGACGCGTGCACCGCCTGCAGGTTATCGCCTCGCAGGGTATCGCCGCCATGGTCACCAACGTGATCTCCAAGCTTGGAAGTGAGGTGGACTCCATCGGCGGTGCTCCCACGGTCGAGGAAGGAAGGATCTCTGGCGGTTTTGCGCTCAGCTACCTCGACGATGAGGGCGACTCTGTCTCGATCACGACGGATAACGATCTCCTCGAGTCTATCCTGCTTGCACGCCAAGGCCACAGAGAAAAGGTTGATCTCTTTGTCCACGACCCTGAGAAGCCCCCCGTCTCGGCCGCCCCCCCGACCATCGAGCCGGTCGCCCTCCCTACCCCCCCTATTTCTGCCACCCCCGACCTGCGCCGGAGACGAGCCTACGACGACGAGGATGACGAGGCGGAGGATGAGGACGACGACGTGTCCCACGTTCGTCGGTCGCGCCGCGCCAGGCATGCGCCCGAGTCAGAGCAGGTCATTGCCGGCGTTCCTAATGAGCTGTTGCTCCCCGGTGCCATTGTGACGTTAGCGGTTGTCATCGTTGGTGTCTTCACCATCTCGCGTTTGACCAGTAGGTGAGGGGTTTTCTAGAGACCGAGGAACACTAGAAGGAAAGGACCTCAATCACGACTTTACGAGAGTCCCTGGGCGAAGCATTGTAGATATGTACCGAGTATTGTTGTCTTTACTAGACTTGAGTACCCCGACTTTAATTAATCCACCACACAACACCGTTCTGCAAGATTTTCTCCCAACTGTGTCTCCATGAGTTTAGCAACAAAAATTCTGGCGGTTCGCCATAAAAAACTCCAATTCATCTATAGGCAGAAAACCTTATCAGTTCGGTTGTAAATGCTGCTGGGAAGCATTTGCTTACCTAATTGCCTGAGCGGTAGGGGGAGTGGGGCGGCTACTTCCGTCCAGCTCTCCGAAAGCTCCAAAAATTGTTCCCGACGACCTGCAGCGCTACCACTCACCCGCAATCACGCCGCAGCCGACCAGGTAGATATGATTGTTAGAAGCATAGTCAGCCGGCATGGTATGATTCTTCTTGGTTCCCGATCAATTGACACCATGCTGACCGCACTCTCCCGTGCAGGCTGCCGAGCTCTCGCGGCGCCAGCCGCCCGATCGTGCCACCGCGCCATCACCACGTCCTCCTTCTCAGGCGTGACCCCCGAGCAGCTCGCCGGCTTTACCGAGGCCGCGGCCCTCAGTCAGATCGCCGAGGACCCGCGGGCGGCGCGGGAGCGTCAGCCCCAGGGGCTTAAGGCCATCCGAAAGGCGTACGAAGGCTTCCGCCGCGTGAAGAAGGCGACGGCGAACATCGGCTCCGTCGTCGAGCGCCCCTACGTGCCCTCAGCTCTCGTCAACGACCCGCCGGCGCCCAAGGACATCACGCTCGAGCTGCTGATGGCCTCGCAGACGCACATGGGTCATCACACGTCTCTGTGGAACCCGGCCAACTCGCGGTACATCTACGGCGTCCGCCAGGGGATCCACATCATCTCGCTCGAGACGACGGCGGCGCACCTGCGCCGCGCGGCGCGGGTCGTCGAGGAGGTTGCGTACCGCGGCGGTCTGATCCTGTTCGTCGGCACGCGCAAGGGCCAGATGGAGATTGTCACCAAGGCGGCCCGGCTCGCGCGCGGCTGCCACCTCTTCACGAAGTGGACGCCGGGCAACATCACGAACCGGGACATGATCAGCCGCGGCAAGGAGATCAAGGTCGTCGACGAGAAGGACGCGAAGCTAAGCGGGTTCGAGAGGCTGGAGAGGACCGGCCAGCCGCTCATTCCGGACCTGGTGGTATGCCTGAACCCGCTCGAGAACTACACCTTGCTGTACGAGTGCGGCCTGGCCAGCGTGCCGACGATCGGCATCATTGACACGGACGCGAACCCGGACTGGGTCACGTACACCATCCCGGCCAACGACGATAGGTATGCCTTCAAAATTCCCTTGTTGAACCCCCCACTTGTGTCAGCTATTCGATGAGAGCCCATGACTTACTAACCACCTTTACTCCCAAACAGCTACCGATCCGTCGCCGTCATCGGAGGCGTCCTCGGACGCGCGGGCGAGCAGGGCCAGAAGCGGCGCCTCGCGGATGCAGAGAACGGCGTGGCGACGTGGCAGACGCCCGTTGAGACGGAGCGGTACATGAGCGGCGAGATCAAGCGATACACGCAGGAGATCAGGCGGTGGGAGCGCGAAAGCGCGGCCGAGGCGAACAAGGGCCCCAGCGGCGAGCAGCAGCTGCTGGAAACGCTGCAGGTGGAACGGACCAAGGCTGTCGACGGCGAGATTTTCTAGAGAGGGAAGATGGGCCTGATGTGATGGCGAGGGGAAAGTATCGTCTCCCTGTCGGATGAAAGGAGAACGAGAAGGAATATCTGAGGGAAAAAATCGCGAGACGGGAACGAGAGGCATCGTCTTTGTACTAGATACACCGTTGTATGAACATGTACCAGTATTTATAGAATCTGCACCTCGCTTGTCTGCGGGTGGCTGTCACTACATTGGGAGAGCTCTTGTGCGGCGTGGTGGCTCTTGGCTGTGTTCACTCGGGCATGGATGAATCGTCTACGTACTAGAGGCACCAAGCATATCAACTCGTGTCAGCGAAGGCGAAAACCTGGTCAATTATTATCTCTATCGTCGTCCATCGCTGTCCAGCAGCCTTTTCTCCGCCGGCGCCAGACTAGCGCTGTGATCTCAAACCACTCGTAGGGCTTCCCTACTGTCCGAAAAGCAAAGTTTAACAATATAGGTATTCCTATTCACATTAGTGCTCTTTGAGCTTTCGCTACGGCGATTTGTGCCATACTCCTTGCGACGGTGTCTTCTCACGACCTACGTCTCGAGGGGTAAACATTCTTCGTCGGATCGTATATAACCAAACCCCCCCCCCCCCAACGAGATACCATGGCGTGAAGTTCAGTCTTTTCTGGTGTGCATGGTTAGACAAAATGTGTCCTTGCTACCTAGGTCATGTTCGGTAGTTTCCAGTTGAGTGCCAGCGGGCAAGCTTCCCTACCAGCGTTGTGAAGTAGTACCAAGAGGCTCGACTGCCACCGACTTGCAGCACAGACGACAGTAGAGCTAATCACGGGACGACCATCCAGCGGTGCTCACACAGTGAGAGGGAGGAGCAACTCACTTGGGTTTGTCTTTTTCTTGGTCCTTCTTGGGTTTTCGCGGGCGCCCAGAGCGAGGCTTGACGGCGGCCGACTGGGCACGAACAGCGTGGCGGACCTGGCTGAGAGTGTAGCCCGTCTGCTTCGCAATAGACTTTGGGGGCATGTACGCGTCAAAGTAGAGGGTGCGGATGCGCAAGCGATCGGCTTCTGTGAGATGCTTTGTGTGGATGCCTTTTGGACGGAACTCCATCGTGGTGATGGCGGCAGAGGTTGAAAGTCTGAACTGTTCCGTTAGGTAGGGTACGAGTGTGTACAGAAAGAAAAGGCCATGGGTTATATATAAAGTATTTGCATACATATGAGGAGAGTCTCCGGTTGATGCCACTTACAATGAATAATGAATGCTCTTATGGCTGATGACCCACCTGCCTGAATGTCACTTGGAGCGAACACTGGTAGAAGATGCTAGTATGGTGCCTACGCCACGAAGAGGCTTGTGTAACGCCCACGTGGTGGCGTGGCTGCGACTCTAAACTATCGTACTACTCGGTAGGTAGGTAGGTATGCATTACATGCTTGCTTATCTAAACCCCCAAACCCCCACCAACCCATGTTGAAAACTTCGCACCTGCGCATTTCCCCTCCCTCCAACCATCACCAACGAACATTTCAGCACGGCACAAGCAGCAGCACAGCACAGCACAGCGCCAGCCAGCCAGCTCTGGTCCCGTTTCCCGCACCGCACCACACCCCCCGCCAAGGCCTGGCATTTGTGCATGGTGTAGCCGTGGTGTCATTGCAAAGCTTAACGCAGGGCGGCGCCGGTAAACAAAGCGCAGCGCAAGCCACAACCACACGCGCTTTCATTTGCAAGTTGACACACGCGTATCGGCATTTTGGTCGAGGAGAAGCCGTGTATCGCATTAAACCAGTCAGCGGGGGGGGGGCCAAATCTTCAGACCAGACTCGGTAGGCTTACTTGCAGCCTTTCCTTACAAATCTAGACTTTCATACATACATACTCCCCTCCTCCGTCCTATTCCCAATATATCAGATGCCAACAAGACGGAAGGAGACTGAGCTCGCGCGCAAATGCCATGCGCTGCCCACTGATTGCTGCTCTGGTTTTTCCTTGTTGTTTTCTGCTATACCATGTGAAATCACGACTAACTCTCAATTCGACACGAAGTTGGTAGAGCCAGACTCGGTGCAAAGGGCAACAGCAGCTATCCCCCCCTTCGTCCCACGCCACTTACAACTCGGGGAGGGAAAAAGGCCCCTGCAGTGCCGATCCCATCGCCGATTCAGCACAACATGCCGGCAATGCTGGATGATCCGACCAGTCCCACAATTTACCGGGTCTCCGGAGCGCCGCCGTATCCGGATCCCAACAAGCCCGAACTGCCCATCGATATCGTCCCGCGTCAAGTGACGCTCCGGGATCGCCAGACGACCGCGACCATCATCCCATTTGCATCGCAACATGAAGTGCCTCAGTCCCTCGTTCGCTATCTCAGCGATCAACTGAACAAAGAAATCGAGGGCGGCGATACGTACCCGATGGTGGACCCCATGCCGGCCGCCAACTTCGGCGCCTACTGGTTCCAGAACTTCGGCGCCATCATGCTGCTCGGCAACATCGAGCGTGCCGACCTCACCGACGACATGGACTGGTCCCGGGAGTGCCTGGGCAGCTTCTATATCAAGCCCAACTACCCCGGCCGTAGCAGCCACGTGTGCAACGCGGGCTTCCTCGTCACAGATGCCTCGCGCAACCGTGGCGTGGGCCGGCTGATGGGCGAGTGCTATATCGACTGGGCGCCCAAGCTCGGCTACACCTACTCCGTGTTCAACCTCGTCTACGAGACCAACGTTGCCTCGTGCAAGATTTGGGACGCGCTGGGCTTCAAGCGCATCGGCCGTGTCAAGGGCTGCGGCAACCTCAAGTCGCACCCGGGCCAGCTCATCGACGCCATCATCTACGGGCGCGACCTCATACCCGGCGAATCCGAGGAACTCGTGAGTGAAGAGCGTTTCGACAAGATCAAGTTCTACCTCAAGTACGGCAAGTATCCGGCCGGGGCTGACCGCGCCGAGAAAAGCAGGCTTCGGAGCGCCGCCACCCACTATAAGCTGCTTGACGACGACCGCCTGATGCTCAAGGACAAGGAGGTCGTTCCCGATCCGCGCCGACAGTACGAGATCGCCCGCGAGGTCCACGTCGCCCAGCACGGCGGCATCAACAAGACGACAGCCACCATTGCCGAGAAATACCACTGGAGCCGCATAAAGGAGACGGTGAGCGACGTCATCAGGAACTGCGTCGAGTGCAAGGAGCTCAGCAAGATGCCTGCCTCCGGAGGGAACGGGGGTGCGAAGGCGAGGGCCGCTGCAGTGGCCGCTGCCGCTACCGCCTCCTCCTCGCCGGCCAACATTTCTACTTCCATCTCGAATACTACACTTTCGAATCCCTCATTCACAAACACCTCCGCATCAACGTCACCTCCCTCGGCCGCAGAAGTCAATACTGCAAACCGCATCCTCGCTCTGCAGCATCACCACCTTTCTCCCCTGTCCCCGCCAAGATCGTCACCGTACGCCGAAGTAGCATCCATACCACCGTCGCACACCCTGCGCGACCCCTCCGCCTCTCCTCTGCCCCGTCACCCGCACCACAACCCCATGCTGCAGGACGAGTCCTTCCAGCCCATCGACCCGCAAATCATCGGCCCGCCGCCGACGTCGCACGACGACCCCTACAACCACTACCACCCACATCACACGGATTTCCAGGCGCTCCTCAACGCGACCGAGGCGGAGGAGACGGCGGAGGAGGCGGCAGCTGTGGATCGGGACCTGGACATGCTGATCGAGCAGGGAGACGATGACGACGAGGACGAAAGGGACGGGGATGTGCCGATGGGGGAGAAGGACGGCAGGGATAAGGACGTATACTCTATAGGGTTCATCAACGGTTGAGAGAGGGGAGGGAGGGGGCGGTTCGCGTGCGTGTCATCTGGCGTTTTTGGGCTGGGTTACGGCGGGAGGGTTCTACCATTTCTACTTCCCGGACTTCTTTACACGAAAGGCAGGGACATCTCGGCGTTTTTGAGGAATAGATACATACATAACAATAAAGCTCATAGACACCATTGCGTTCTCTCGTTCCCCTGTACCTGTAGATAGATATATGCTGCACTCTTAGGAATTCTCACGAACGGGCGATATGCACCTGAAAGCCCGTCGAGCAAGGACGAAAAAAGCAAAAACATACAACACCAGGTATTCGCTAGTCGTCACCGACCCAACTACTAATCCGGCCCTTATGAAGTCTTAGCTGTGAGAGCCTTCGAATTCCTATTTTGAAGCCTTGTACTTCTATCATCGGAAGGCGAAGCTCCCTTTATTGTTCCACTTTGCGACATAAAGTCCTCGCCGAAACGGTGTTCTTCCGTTTTGACCGTTCCAAACTCTACTAAGCATAGCAAATCGAGCTTAGCTATGTGTACGCTCCACCACTGACCTTGAGGCCCTGCACTTCTTATGCTTCTAAAAGAAAAGACAAAAACAGTATTTCGCTTTTAATTTAATCCCTTCTACCTCGCGGCCCCCTTAACACTCTTCCCCTTTCCCCCTCCTTGAAACATTACCTACGTTAGCCTTAATAGCGATACTAAGAGTAAATTAAAGCCCTGTTAAGGCAACCCCCATTTCTTATCTTCTTTGCTCTCTAGGTTTTCTTCGCTCCATTCTTTGTCTCCCCAGATACTACCTAGAAGGGAGACACTTTGAGTTTGGATCTCGGCTGCTGACCGTTCTTTTGCGCTCTTCATTCTTTCTCCATCGCACCTCTTCCTCTTACCCCAATGCAGACAATGAACATTGATTTAAGAGAGACCCGGATTTCCCTCTTCAGCATAAAACTTCTCCGTCCCATGCCCCTTAATCTCGCTCTGGTCTTGTTCGGTTTATTGCAACAGACCAAAATCATCGTTGATCTCACTGCAATAGATGAATCCCCGTCTGTTGTCTTGGTCCTCTTTAAATTGTTCATAGACCCGACTTCATGAGGATGGTGCGGATCCTGGCTTTGCACGCTTTGGAAATGCAACGGCATCAAGAGCAAAGAATGCAAAGTTTTGGGCATTTCTGATCTTTAGATCATCTGGTAGAATGGTGCAGCTAAACAGGAAAACGTTAGCTATAGTTGTAAGTGTAAAAAGATCACAACGGTGGCTCACCAGCGTGCTGAATAGCAACCCTCGCTGCTATCACGTGGATCCGCTACGTCGTCAGCAGGAGGACCAGGAGATGTTGCTTTAGGCATATGCTGAATCTCATGAAGCAAAGCAAAGCCTTTTGAATGACGACCCTTATCAACATTCTTTCGATAGGATTTCACCATCTGGGCGTTGGTTAAACGCTTCTTGTCGAAAAAAGCCGGGCATGCTATGAGTATAGTAGGCCCTACGCGCTGCCTATCAGCGTTACGGGTAATTACAATGTGAGCCACAGGCTGCCCACCATCGCTGGCATTACAGTGATCATTAAGTGGCTTGCCCTGAGAAGGACACACATAAAGTAGAGAGTTGAGTCCCGGTTCAGGTTTATCTCTAGGCACTGCATATTGAGTGTTTTCTCCAAACGAGATCCGTATTAGAATAGTAGGGAATGGGAGATGCGTGTATGCGGTCATATAGTGCCGTTCAAGGAGCGTATTAATCACTCTGGGAGAAGCGTTACCTAATGCCTGTATTAACATTCTCTCTTTATCTTGTTTAGCCTTTGCATTAGATACTTACTTTTGCCAAACCAGGTGTGAAAAGCTAGTGATGTTTCACTATTTTTAACTCGCAATACTTTAGAAGCTGCATCGGCGAGTTGTCGTGCCTCCTGAATACCATCCATAATTATTCTCATTTGGGCATCGTTGCACGCCACTGAACTTTGTACTGATTGGTAAGCGTAATCGTATAGGTCGGTGTAGTCGCGTTTCTGATGGTCGTGGGCCGTTGAAATTGCAGTCACATGTTTAATGGTAAAAAGAACCATACTCCATACAAGGAAGAAATAGGACTGCAGAATAGTAGAGAGCATTTTAATGATTCGTCAAATCCAAGTACATGTCGTTTCGTAGGCAGGAACGGGGAAGTACGAATGTCAGTAAGTGCGAAACATTGAGACAAATATAAGACGTATGTTGGAGTTATATCTAAGATAACTTGTGACCGGGCTTCAAAAAAACCTGAGCCGCCTGTGAGAGCGAGCAGACTCCTCGGCATTCGATTCGTGACACGCATGAATAGATTAATGAGATCCCCACTTTCCTTCACTATTGACCACCTAACGAAATCACAGTCAAGGGAACGCCGTTGGCTTAACAGTATTAATAGGGAAGGAAGACTCCCCTCCCTATTACATACTACTATACCCTACCGTAGATACGACCCACCCCTATACCTAAGCCACCTAAAAATGCCTTCTACAACGTAGCCGGCGTCCCGTCAGGGTTATACCATTGCCTACCTATCAATGATTGCGGGAGGTAGCAGAGTCCTGATATCTACAGCTTGAAGTGCATCGCGTGCCAGATTGCCCGTGGTATAAATGTAATTGATCGAGCGGGTGCTCGGTTACACCAGCGCTAAATGGTTGTGATTTATCGCTTAAATTCCACTACATCATAAAAAAGCAAATGCATACAACACCAGGTATTCGCTGGTCGTCACCGACCCAACTACTAATCCGGCCCTCACTGGCTTATCTATGGGAGAGCGGACGGGATCCCGAGTTCTCCAGTGGGTATGGTCGTATGTGACAATATCCTCTTCGAAATCATTAGATATAGTCACGTTGTTGAGCCAGTCAAGGCCTCTGGCTGTTGCTGCTTCTCCGGAAGGCGGGGCCGGCAGTTGCGATGAAGTTCAGGCCGGCATGAGGCCGGCATAGCCGCGCATGCGGTCTTTCTGTCACGACATTAGACAACAAGGTCAAACCGGTACGTGTGCTCTTTTGATGGTCTGATGCCAGGTCTTGTTACTATATCCCCTGGCTTTTCGGTTTCTGCACTGGTCAGTTACTCTCTGTGTGCGGTGGGAGGTGGAGGTACAAGATGGAGCAGCTACCTTTAAAAGCCCTTGTTGGCAGGAATATTTAGCTATCGAATTCTGCTATGTTGTGTTTCTTGTTCAAAGACCTCTTGTTGTATTGTGAAGTAGGAAATGGTAACGTATCTCCTTACAATATCAATATATTATTCTGTATCTGTGAGACCGCGCAACAATTTCGACTTGGCTGCGTATCTCAGTTATCATCGCTGGGTCCTTAGTGACCAGATGAAAGTTGACTTTATGGAGCATGGAAATTGCGAGACTACTATCAATCACTTTCTGGTTTGACTGCGAGTCGTGTCCAAGTTGTGGGTGATCAAAGCCAGAGTAATATAATATATCCCTTGGAGAACTGTTTAATGGCATACCTGTACCTCTATAACGGAGCACTAAGGGCCTGGCAGAGGATATCTTGAAATTGCTGTCGTTGTATTCGTCTGAGATATAACTCAACTACCCCACTTGCGAATATACCCACATCCGAACATCCCGAAAATCCCGCATCCATCAGCAACATCACCTTTTTCAAACTATCACAACATTATCTATCTACAACCAAATAACGCCATATTTTCAGATTACCTTCTTTAACCTATCATAAAGCAATATACCGAAGATGAGCTCTAACGGGCCCTTTATGATGCAACAGATGGATACACTATCAGCGAGGCTGCTTGCAAATAGGGTATCCCCTATGCCACTCTTTATCACCGATTCTATGGGCGACAAAGCAAAAATACTGCCTATAACCATATACAGCGATTATCCTAAGCCTAGGAGGATTATCTGGCTAGATGGGTTTAAATCCAGGATGCCCTAGGCGCTGCCCCTACCCATTAACAACTAAAGGGCCTGGCAGAGCGTATGCTGGGCGATACCCATCAACCTCTAGGCAAGAGTTAGATACGCCGATTCTTGCGGCGAAACCCATCAATTAGGACCTAGCGATCTAGAGCAATAGATTCCTGGCGATAGAAGGCCTATTCTTCTGAGGTTATCTAGGGGTTTTTCTAGCGTCTGACCAATATCCCTGCCATCTAGGGAATCTATCTATCTAACCGATAGAATATAGATGAAACTGGTATTATAGAGGGCAGGGAATCTAATAGGCTAGTGTTAGGCTCTACGGCATCTCGGTATATCTAAAAAAAAGCAGCCAGGATCCCAGGCATAGGTATCTATTATTAAGTGTGTGGCTGCCGATAGGAGGTCCCTATACCTACTGGTTATATATAAGGGTAAGTCAGTCTAGGCCTAGTGGTTTTTATCTAACCTATCTAGATATAAAGGATAGCACTTTATATATACAGATAATAGCTAGACGACTGAAAAAACTGCCCTTAAATAGTTAAAGAAGGTCTTTATCCTAGGCACTATACCTAGTGAACTAGAGGCAGCCAGACTGCTGGTTCTAGATAAGCATTACAGCTATATATCTACAGACTTTATGTAGGAATACTTCTAGAATAAGATATATCTACTATATCTACCGCCACACTCCTCTGCTGTCCTCCAGCCACTAGATATATCGGTCTTCAGCCAATTAAAGCATGCCTATCGAAGGAAGGTTAGATATCTAGATGACTAGGTTAGTAATTTAACTGTTACTGGCAAAAAGGCATTTCTGGCCTGTTATATAAGGGCTAGAGATACAGCTATAACAGTCCAGAACGTTAGAAGTGGCTGGAGGTCAGCTGGACTATGGCCAATATCTATACAGCGACCTCTATCTAACCCCTTAGTATCTAAGGCATTATTCAGCCAGCCCAGCCAGCCCAGCCAGCCCAGCCAGCAGCAGCCCAGCAGCTAACAGTGGGATAAAGCCGTATCTATCGTCCTATAGTCAACCCCTCATCGGTCTGTCGATCTACAGCATCAATTACACCAGTTAACCCAGCTGGCCAAGGATGGGTTGGATACCTATACTATTCGTCACCTATCTAGAAAGGTGCAAAAGGGCTATGATGAGCAGTCATCCAAACTGGCCCTTCTAGAAAGGCAAGTTAGCGCGTTACAGGCCTAGTTAGAAGACCAGCGGTTACGCAAGAGGAAAAAGGTCCCCCTATCGCCTAACAGCACCTTCGCCACTATATGGGATATCCAGCGGGCGCAAAGTACGGATATCGGCGATATAGATAGTCCGGATGAATCCAGCGCATACGAATTATCCAGTGAGGCCGAAAGTTGTATATGGGTGGGCGGCAAGCCTGAGGAAATAAGTGGTGATAGTATGGGTGATGGCAGGTGATATGGTTGTTCGGATGTGGGTATATTCGCAAGTGGGGTAGTTGAGTTACCGGAAGCACCGGCCAGCGGACCAAGCTTCGATCGCTTACCATAACTACCCTTGACGACCTCCTGAATCTGCAGCCTCGATTGCTTCTTGAGAGCGTCCCAAATGAACGGTAAATAACCTGTCACGAGATATAAGGCGTCAGTTACTGTCTGCAACCAACGATTTCGTTTTGTTGCGTGACATAGCCAGACTGCAAAGGGGGGGGGGGGGGGGGGGCTTCCTATTGTTATCCGCGTCACAAAACTGAACCCATCTGCTCCCCTGTTGTTTTATTTGTGGTTGAATGTCTCTTGTGTATAACCGCTGCGATGCAAGACGTTGGGAGGATTCCGGCGCCGGCATAGAATAAGACCATATTAGCTAAAAGGCCAAGAGGCATGAGGTCGCGGGTCAGTCTGAGGCGGGGGCACCGTGCAGGGATCGATCTATCTGACACAAAGATAAAACGTTTTGGACCTTTGAATTAGGTGTATTTCATTAAATTCTAGGTAATATAGCCTAGTTTCTATAGGGAGTTTGTTGTTATAGGCGTTATTTGTAGTATAGCCCGATATAATACATATAGTTTCCTTATACATAAGTTAATCATTACCTGTAACTTACAGCTTCAGTTTTATAATACAATTACATACATAGTCACTACATCCCTCACTAAGAACTAATTTACTCCATCCTGTATAAGAGCCCCTTTACCACTATACTTTGTGTGGTTCCTTTTCTCTCTACCTTTTCTTCAACCTCTTGATATACAGACTACACAGAACTACATGGTAGCTATGAAAGCCAGCATTATCTCACTAGCTGTCACACTATCTCTTTGCGGGCTAGTCGCTGCAAGACCTCAGTCAAGCTCCGCGGCATGCGCACAGAAATGCGAAAAGAAGTGCGGGGTATGTATACAAAGTGCAGTCACAGACACATAACATATTTGTCAGTTAAACACACTTTCCCTAACATACTGAATAGGGACCATCATTGGGGAGCATTTGTGATGACAGTGGAACCCCTACGAACTGCTTATGCGCAGGATCTATCGGGGAATTCTGAAGACAGGCTGCTGCCGACCCAGACCAAATAGAGCAACCCTAAATAGATCAATGCGAAAATAACTGTAAGAACGCAGGGAAAGTATGTTACAGTGTTATTCCTAGTATTTCATATCCATTAGCCTAGAGACTTTTACCTAACATACGTAATAGAGCGTGTATTTTGTCAATTACGTCACGCTGCCCGAACGCGGCGCTTTCGCCGCGTTTTCGGTGGCCCGGCCGTCGGACCCGTGGTGCACACGGGCTCGTCCGCCTCTCCCTCGCCCTCGTGGAAGACAGAGCAGTCCGACGCCCTGGAAGGGAACCGACGCGGACGCCGAAATCGCGTGCCTCAAGATGGCAGCCTCGGCCCGCAACCGTTGAAGGAGCTGGTGCCGCTCGCGGTGGCGGCGGCGGCGAGGATGGTAAATGGCTATTTCCAGCGTGAGAGGCTGGTCAGAGAGGTGACATTGGAAGGGACGCAGCGGGTTGACGTCGGCCGTGTGCCGACATCCTGACAGACATGTTAGCTCTTCTCCTCTCCTACTGATTTTGTTATTAGAAAGCGTATGAGTTTTGTATAGTCATTGAAAGTACTGGCATCTTCTATCCGCCAAAAGCGTCATGATCTTCTAGCCTGCGACCTCGCGCTCCGGTTGTCAGGTCTTCAGGTCCGTGGAAACACCGTTTGTGCCGCATCGCAACACAAGGATGTTGCATACAAGTGTAAAGCTTAGCGCGAATAATGGGATGTTCCATATCCCACATTCGGGTCTTCTATAGCCTCCTTTTCGGAATAAAGGTCCTGTCAAGAGCCCTTGAGAATATGACGATGGAACGGTAGATTACGGAGAGCAGTTGGTTCGGCCCAGATGATGGATGTAGCGAGATCGGAGAGCTTACGGACGCTTTCCGATGGCTGACGGGCAACGGTATATCAAGGTCGAGGTGACCAAGATGTCCAAGGTCGGCTGCCTCCCGAGCGGGACCGAACCGGTCCCCGCTTTGGCATCATTGCCGCTCGGGTTTAGTCGCATGTCGGCCTCTCCTGATGCCATGGACGTCGTCTGCGAGCAGCGTCAATCCGGTCCTCTCGGGATTTCGTCGTGAGGATATCATGTTATTCTCTAGGGAAGAGATGGGAGGGAGGCGAGCAGCAGAAAGCACACGCCGACCAAAGCAAGACCCAGGAAAAAAAAAGAGAGAGAGAGAGAGAGACAAAAAGCGATAATGAAGTACCGGCGCGATTTCCACATCTCAACCCCGCCGCCCTGCCTGCTGCCCGAAGTCAGCCCAAAAACTGGGGTCCAACCCACATGTGATGTAAGTGATCTTCGAGGGGGAATAAAAACGGAAACAAAGGGCCAATGAATGTAGGGCCGCGAGGGACGTGTGTCGCCCGGATGGGACTTCTGTCAGCGGCAATGAAACAGTTTGCCGGCTTGCCATCGAGCCGCACTACCGAACCCAACCCCCTCCCTCTTCAACGAAGGACTGGACTGGGTTTGGGCCAAGATGAGGAGACGGACAGGGCCGTCATCAGGGTCCCTCCTTCGACGACACCCAACCTCCTCTCACTGCTTGCTCGCTGACCCAGAAGTTCCTTTCGAAGGGGGTTACATTTAAAAGTTCAAACCCCCAACCACTCCCCGATGCGATACGGCCAGAGATGAGATGTCCCTCCCCGAGAAGCCAAGAACCCGAGAGCCCCCCCCCGGCGCGTCAGAGAATGGGCGTCTGCTTCGAGTGATGCTACTGGTAGGGCTCTGGCTAGTGTGTTTCCAGAGGCTGTCCCAATCCGGTGGATTGGCTGGTTGGTCAGTCAACCAGACGTACTACTTACACAAGTCTACATTGCCACCACGTACGTGCATGTACATGTGCTACACATTGTTGCTGTAGTGTGCAAGTACACTACACATACATATGAAGTGGGAAAGTGCCGAAGAAATGATCGTCAGGGGCCTTGAACGTGACACGCGCCCGTTTCCCGTTTTACGTTCCCCCAGCGCACCCACCCTGCGCCGCCCAACCAGACCACTTGGAGCTCGAGAACGCTGTCTCCCCTTTTGTTCCCCCTCCCCAAATCCCACGTGCGCTCGAAGGCCCTTTTTTTCTTTTTGCCTTATGTAGCACAACGACTACCTACCTTACTACCCATCTTTTTGCAAGATGTGGATTCGACCGAGGGGGCGAAAGAGCGCGATTTAAAAATTAAAAAAAGGACCGGAAACTAGGCCGATTCCTTGTTTTCGGTCCTGGAAAGTGTATTCGTAAGGCTTTCTTTGCTGATGTTACCAGGGCTGGCGAGAGGGTTTCCGAACCAGTCGAATAATCTTGGGAAAAAGGTCATGTGACCTGACACATGGCCATCCGGCACCGTCACAATTCTCCCAAAGAAAGCGGGTTGTTGGTCGGCGCTCGGAGGAGGCGACGGCATTAGACTCGGCTATCGGAGTGGTGTCTACGGCAAGTTCACGGCCCATATGTCAACTCATCGCAATGTCCCTGCAGCAAGTCAAGCAGTCAATGCGATCTGAGAGCAGTGTTACGATGAGGTCATTTAATGTTCGATTACTATGCCGACTTCCTTCGAGTAAATCGAACAACGCTTATCAAAGGAGGGGGAAATTCAACACTACAGCCTCCAGCACTTCGTCTCCTCGAGAGCTTGTAGGCATATAACACGCCCGAGCTCGCTGATACGCTCCCAAAATACGTTGGTGGTCTCTCGCGCACATGTTACTGGGGCTCTCCCCCAAAGGGGACGAGTCATGGTATCCAACAGTAATATTTCGAATAATTGCTCAGTTGTAAATCCCCCAGTAAGGCCCCCCGCGCGCCACATAATATTAGGGACCATGTACTACTATACACACAAGATGGGTGAGGGGGTAGAGCGTGGAATATCATACTCCGTCGCAACTCTCCCATCAAATGTCTTTAAATAAAAAAGGGGGTATTCCCAATCGCCGCCGTTGTTTTTTTTTTGTATGGAGATAAACATCTCGGCCGGCCAAGCCCTCCGATGAAAGGGAACTGTAGAAGCGAAGATACCCCCAGCGGGGGGTGGTTGGCGGGCAGGGGACGTTTTTTGTGATTGTACGAGTCGTCTGGAGGTGTGGTATGATGTGATGTGCGGAGTTGGCGATGCGATTGGGTGAGAGAAGGGGGGGTACGTTATTCCGTCTCGAGACAGGTCATATCCCCCCGTTGGTGATATCCAACAGTTGTTCTAAAATGGAGTGCAAAAGGAGTGGACGGCGGATTTTAGGTCCCATAGATAAAGAGATGTGAATCCAACGCAAATCCATATCATAATTCCGAGATATGTTCCCTACACCATGATACATATGAAACCCGACGACACTGGTCGCTTTCGGAAGACGCTCCCAAGTGAGCCAGCGCCGGGAGATTTGAACACCTCTAAACGCCATCGATGCCAGAATGTTGAAAAGTAAAGTTGGTAGCCCAGTGGCCAAGTCGTTCGTCGTCATGGACGTGAGGGAAAGATGCCCGCTCATGCGTTGGTAACCTATCAATTGGGGTTACCCAGATTAGCCTCATGTTCATCCCATTATTCATCCGAAGTCAAAAACTTACTCGGAGAATCTTCCGCGAGTAATCTTGGTTGTCGGCAATGCTGCCGTCGCTCATGCGTCGATGAGCCAGGGTGGGATCCATGCGGGAGTCGCTCATGGACATGCCGCTGCTGCTAGGGGGCTTGGAGCCACCAATGAAGGCATTCACGGCAGCGTTGCGGCGGTGCTCCTCCTCGATCTCGGCGTTACGTCTCCGACGGATGAAGAAGAAGGCGCCGCCAACGATGGCAGCAATGACGACGACGCCGACGACGACGCCAGCGGCGATGCCGGCGGTGTTGCTACCGCCGCCACCCTTCTTCGAGTCCCCAGTCTCGGTGGGTATCGCCGTTTGAGAGGGGGTCTCGATGATGGTCTCGACGGCACCGCCAGACGTCGATGTGGGCTGGATGGCAGCTGATGAGGTGGTAGGCGCAGGCTGATCGGCAGGCACGACGAGTTTGATACCGGTGTTGAAAACGGAGTAGTACAAGGAACCATCATTACCGACACCACCACCTGTAAATGGGTCAGCACTGGCTCGATCGGCAAATCTCAAGAGGTTGGTTAATCAAGTTGGGTCGCAACATACATGCTTCGGCGGGGTAGAAAGGGCATGGGAAGTTGCACTTGGAGTCGTCGACGACGGCGTCTGTTGGGGGATAAGAGTCACCGCAGTAGCAGTCCTCGCCGTTCAGTGCCATGACGTTCTTGCCCTGGACGTCCTTGCATTCGACATTGCAAGATCCACTGCTGATACCCTGCTTGGGGATGTACTTCTGCCATGTTGTGGCATTCTGGTTGTAGCAGCCGTGCGAGGTGAGGGCAGATGGTAAAGGAAGGGTGCTGGGCTTCTGGACACCTCTAGTCGCTGACTGGGCAGAGGCGAAGCCAAATGCCACGACGGCCAAAGCAGCTACTGAGTTCTTCATTTTTGCGGCAAGGAATAAAAAAAATCGACTGGCTTCGAGGGTATAATGAGTGCGTGAAATAAGAGGTCGAATGGTAAAGGCGGGTGTCGAGTCGAATCGGTTCTCGTGGAAGTCGCCGATTGAGACACGTCGCAAGGTTCCCGAGATCCAACCGGTTCAAAGGAGGACTCGATGCACCAAAGGTCGGTGCGGTTTCAGTCAACCACCGGTAGTACCGAATCTGTCAAACTCCCAACGTCGTCGAGAAAACCCAAGCCGTTCGAGTGATAGTTGCGGATCGATCGAGTGGCGATACGGTCGATCGATGGTTGATGAGCGAGTCTTTGTCGGATGGTTGTCGGGTCGTCCGGGAAAGAAGGCGAGTCCTAATGAATGTGTGGGCGCCAACAGCCTCGTAGTAGTAGTTTTCTTTTCCCTCTATCGTGTCGGGCTTGTTTGTAGTGTCAAGCTTCTTGTGCGTTTCTCCTTGGAAATCCTCTCTTTTACTGCAAAGGGAAAAGAAAAAGAGGATATCACGGAGAAAATGGCATCGAGGGAGAGGACGAATGGGCAAGGGAAAGGAGGCGGAGCTTGGCGAGATTGAAGATGAGTAACCAGGCGATGGATGAGGGAGAGACTTTTGGGGGGAGGGGAGGAAATGAACGAGTGACAGTGGGTGGAATTGGAGGGAATGGCTTGTTTTGTTGAAAAGAGGGAAACGAGCACGGAGTGGGTTGAGATGAGGAGAAAAAGCGAAATTACGAGTCCACTTTGCGGCATCCCGGTGGTCGTGGCAGGGTGTGGTTCCAAGAAGGCGCGCACACACACCCCTTTCCCCAGTCTCGCTTTCCATCTTTGCCTTCGACGACACCCACCCATGCAGGCACACACACGCACACTTGTTCGGAATTGGGCCACCCGCTCTCCCCCCCTTCTGTCTCTTTTCCTGTTGTCCAGCTCTGTACTGTGCCTGTGGATGCAGAATGGCAGGCGGGCGTGGCATAACCGGTCCATCAGGGGACCGTCTTGGCTGCTTACTGCGTAGGTACGTATCTCAGTTGCATAAGCAGTCCGTCCGAACGAGGAGCGAAGGAAACGCACAATTAGGGCAGGCCAAATCAGGCTAGGCCAGACACACTCGAGGGGGAAAACGGCTTCCTGTCCTCCCATCCGGTGTGTACGTATATGTGAGTTATGGCGTGTGTTTGCATAACTCTCCAGATTCCGTAGCGCTTACTTGAGAAGAAAAGACGCCTCCCGTTTATCACTACTCTTCTGTATGTACACTAAAGAAGCGAACTCGTGCTGGGAGAAGGCTCGGGAAGTGCGCTGCGACCAGCGAGTGTAGCAGGCATTGGTATCAGCCAAGGGGCTCCCTGTCGTCATCCAAAGCCCCGGAAAGAGCACAGTACGCAGTACGAAGACTTCGTGGGGAGAGAGAGAGAGAGAGAGAGAGAGAGAGAGACAAGAGTCGAGTCTTAGGGGTGAAGGTGCCCGCTGCTCCAGGCAGGCAATCAGTCTTGGAGGAAAGCTGAGCTGAGCGACAACAACTCGACACGACCACGGTCCAATGGCAGCGTGCCGCGCCTGGCGACAAGAACGGATTCTATTGGATGGCATGCTTCGATCCGCTGTCCCACGTCGACGTCGATTGGATATCTCTGCGGTCGTGCGACAGGGGTTCCGCGTTTGGGGTCCTCCTGGTCGAGGATTCAGGAACAAGAATTATTATCAGGGGCGCAGTTGAACATGCAGATCATGAGCTGTATCGGGAAGATTGGCAGCATTGAGTACAGTCTGAGAGCCGTTCAGTAGTGCAGACTACATGATTGTGATGGTTTATGCTAGCGATTGTGGCTGGGGTGCCAGCAAAATCCCTAACACAATATATCGTTCTTGGTACGCGCTATCGTAAGCCATCTGCTTACCTACCTACTTACCAGATACCTGCGGTAGGTATCTAAACTATCTTGGAGGCACGCCTGCCACTCTCCACAAAGTACCTAGTGCACCATAAGATAGAGTGATCAGATCCACTTTCCAATTAAATCTTTCGCCAATGCAACACACCACCGCCAACTTTTTTCGGCCGCCCTTGCAGAGGATATCGCGCGGACCCTTCATAAATCGCCGTTTGTGCACGGAAGAGGCGAGGCAAGGAAAGGGGGAGGCGGTGAATAACTTGACACACACCCGCTACATCATCGTCGCCATGTACAGTTACACTACCACCCACCCCCGGGAAAGAGACAATACTACGAATACCTTACGCTGCCCATCCGAACTGACATAGTACACCACATTGTGAAACCTTCTTTCTCACGGCGACAGACTGAACGAAATGGCTGTTTTCATTCGATCGAGGCGGACATCCGATCCGCCGTTGCTGCTCAACCGTTGTCGAACCGTTGTCGACCGCCACCCGTTTCCCACTTCGCATTGTATTCGTCGGGCGTCTGCCTTCTAGCTGCCACGCGCGAACCCAGAACGGCGGTAAATCTTTTCCCCCAATCGACGAGGATTCCCCTACCTCCTCTCCCTCTATCCTGCGACGACTGGGACGACCTGTCGGCGGGACTCCAGGGACCGTGTGTTTGACGCTGATTGTCAGGGTGTCACGCGCATGGGCGTGCACATGGAGCTGGCTGGCTGGCTGGCTGGCTCGCATTCAATGGTGAATACGCATACAAGAGAGAGACGGTACAACATGTGCGCTGCACCGTATGCGTCTGCACCAGGTATCCGGGGGAGGACGACGCCTGCGCACCTCCGTCAGTTGCATCTTTTGGTGCCACAATTACCTGACAGGATGAGCCTGACCAGCCTTCGCCCTTCGCTCGGCCGTGCCATTTCCTTCCAATTCGCCTTGCCTGCTTCTGACAGCCTTTCTTTCCTTATTCGACTCAATTTGTCGCGAGCTCGCGGACCGGCTGGGCCTGCATGCATGCATGCAGTCCAACCATCCGTATATGGGACAACTACTGAACGAATGAACGAACAGACGGCATGCGTATGACGCCTTCCCGTCCGACTGACTGTTTGGACGGAGTTTTTTAGTCTTTCTGTGCCGCTTGGATCCTCCCCCTAAACGGCCCAGCAATTTGCAGCGTGTTCCCTGTAATGACCGGATGACAGTGGACGACGATAACAACTTCTGAGGGAGACTAGGGATGAAGGGTTCTGGCCGGGTCGCTGCTGATGTTTCTGGCCATCGTCGCTGGGCAGCAAGAAATCTCGAAGCCGTTGGTCCCTCGCCCCGAAAACGACGAACTTGCGAAAACGAAACCCGCCTAGAGCCAAGCGGCCGCCTCCAAGTCGCAGATTGAAACGTGAAACGAAGAGGGCTAGACGGTGGCGGAAGGTCCGTCGCCTTCTACTTCTTTTCTTCTTCGTCCTGGCTTCGGCAACACCGTTCATTACGAGTGCTGCTTTTAGTGCCCAACGCCAAGATGGACACTCCCGAGGCTCATCATTGCCCCGTTGTCAGCGCTCGCTCTACGCCCTAGAGCCAAGAGCGATATCCTCCTGTGCTGTGCAGGAGAGAACGGCCGTTCGGGCTGTGGCTGTCTGATAATGCTCAACCAAAGAGTGATTAGTCACATTGCCTCACGGTGCCTACCCCTCGTAGTCACCCCTCCTACCTAAACTACATAGTACATTTACACTGTATGTGTGCCGCCGCGTGCACTCAGGACGCGAGAATCAGCAAGGAGGTCATTGGCGGATAATGACACTCCCTAGTTTCCCCAAGGGTATTTGCACCAGCATATGGCAGGATATGAGGCTAGGCGTCCGGGCCAAGAGGCTCAGGAAAGGCTTGCAGAGCGAGGGAAAGAGAGAGGCTTGCAGCATGCCAGTTCGCCGTCCTTAATGTCAAGGTTGCCTGCGTGCCAAACCTGCCCGAGACAGAGTACCTAGATAGAGTACTGTACGACTTGTCAACGCAGGTAGGCCAACGGACAGAACCTGTTGATCGAACGCGCATAGTAGTAGGTATCCCGTTCCGCGAAACGGAGGGTGGAGTGTTCACACGAGGAGAGAGAGAGGAGCCTCCTAATGGAGAGAAGCTTGTCCTTAGTTGCATCCGCAATCCCGGGCATCCATCCCAGCATGTCCTGCTCCCAGGTTGCATTGCCTTTTGCGCTAGGGGATTCATATTGCTGCCCCCCTCCCCTCCCCCCAAAAGCACAGCCTCATTATTCAATTAAGAGGCCTGCGTCATGTTGCTGTTGGCCGCTGGGAGTCCTTGAGGCGAGAGAGGAGGGTGTTTGCTTGCCGATGATGATTTATCCTCGAACGCCCAAGAGCCCGAATGCGCCGTTCTGCGTCTGGCAAGAGGAACGAGATGGGACGAGGGGCCGGGCATGAGGTTGAGCCGGGTTCTATTTCCATCCGTCCAACGGACAGACACTAAGCAGGTGTCGTATCCCGGATGGTTTGCCGAGAGGGTTGGCGAGGAGCGCAAAGGAGATGATGTTGGATATCTCACCTCGAAGCCACTGGCATGCCTGAGCGACCCGTTTGCCGTTGTGGGATGGGACTAGGAAAACCCGGTATTCTTCATGGCGAGAAGTTGATCGACATTGATGTGCCCAAGCCAAGAGAGAGACATCAAGAAAGCTGCATTCTTCGAGAAGACCAACTGGTTAGCTCATTGCATAAGGTAAGGTAGCAGCCTCACTCTGCAGGTCAGATGTCGGTGATGGTGGCTGTGACTATTCCTGGCACAGAAAAGAGGTGTGTTCACTAACGATAAGCTCCCCCCACCGCCGGGGCTTACCTCATATATCTCTTTTTTATGTACTTCGTAGAGAGAATGGGGAAGCAGCGTTAACAGAGAACAACCATATGCCTGCCACAGCGCCAGGGGCGGGAACATGGTATGGCGAGCCGTGTCTTCGGCGTCCGACTGGCTGTCGTGAGTTGATTGAGGGCCTGGAGCACTTCGCACTATCTAGCAACGTCCTCCCTGCCCTGAACGTGAAGCCGCTCTGCGTTCTGTTTTCCCGAATCCTCACCATGAGCCAAACCTCTCTCCACACCTCTTCATCACAAGCCTTTGCGTCGGGAAAAGCAATGCTCGACAGCATTCCGACACAACGGACTCTCGACGTTTATTGCTAGGTGAGGCTGTCTACTATGTACGGGACACACCAAAAAAGAAATGATGCGCTGCCCTGCCGTCCGTCCGTCCGTTCGCACGCAGAGGCATCCGGCACTGCCGTGGAGAAAAGGACCTTGCAGCGTTCCAACCGGTCCCATCGGTCCTTGATTAATACGAGCAAAAGCCACACTGACTTATTGGCCCAGAAAACTCATTAGGCGAATAGGCGCCGGCCACAACAGCAGGTCAGGGTCCCCCCCTCCCAACGATGGCTCTCAAGCACTCGACTCCGTTGATCGGCTTGCCGAGCTTCCTATCTCGAGTCGGTACCCGGGTCCCGGTTCCTCGTCCTCGCCTTGCCGCCTCCCGACCAAGGAAAGCAGACACCGCCCGCCCGCCCACTCCGAAGGACTCCATCTCTTCCCACTCTCGGCTGCGACGCCATTCGGGAACTCTTACCCCTTCTGCACATGGCATGGTTGGCGTGTGTTTATTTCAAGAGTCCGAACCCCGCCAGTCGCGCAAACCCGCCCTTCTATGCGGCATTCGATGTGGATGCTCTGGAGAAGGTCGAGTCATAGTCCAGCTTTCCAGCCGCCCAGGGCTTTTTTTCAATAGAGACATGCAGTGTTGTATCCGCATTGGCCCAAGACGTCACCGAGCAAGGCACTTACTGTCAGTCAGACCCTTTGGCACTGGCACTGGCACTGACACGGGTCGCCCCATCCACCGCGGATTGCACAAACTCCCATGAGCTCGGCCACTCCTGTTACGGGGACCTGTCAACCCTCGACCCTTACGGAGAGCGCGGAATATGCCCCGGCCGCGGGTTTTTTCGTAGTCATCGAGATATTGACCGGGAGCCAACGACCCTGTTTTGAGCAGTTTCTTTTCTTCTCCCGCGTCGCCTACTCAACGAGGCCGAGGCCGCCACGTAGGAAGGTCTCCTATCCCCCGCCCCTATATACGGTGTGACCGTGTTGGCTTTTGATGGTCGACATAGCGTCCCCTTCCGGTTGAAATGAGGATGGGTATCTGTTCATCAGCTCCTGCTGGCCCTACCGCAGATCCCGTCGGTTCCTTCACCCTAATTACGATCAGGCCGTCGACCCGTTCCTCGCCCAAGGCCCGGGCCCGCCGTCCCGAAAGTGGCGGCACGATATTGCCCTGCCCTTCATTCATTCATTCAATGGGGAGGGAGGGTTCCAACCCATCTAATCATACATAAGCATCGTACTCCAGACGCCCGTGTGCACATGAAAGGGGCGAGTGGACGCAGTCTTCTCAGACAAACACTCTCGCTTCGAGGCAGTTTCCGTCAACAAACTTGAGACCTGTCTCAGACACTTTTGATTACGCGAGGCTGCCAGTGCTGTTTACCTGTTCCCGCAAAAGCGTTCGTCCGCCGAGAAGCATCTCGACGTCTTCCAGGAATGAAGCTGCCACCACACGACTAGCCTGAACGTCTCGAGACATGGCTTTCTTCCGTGTCTTGGTAAATTCCCAATCTCGCAGGCAAAAACGATAAAAATACAAAAGTCCTTTATATCAATCAGAGACTCATGACGTTTGCTCGACAAAAATAGAGAGCCGAAGCACGTCGGGCTGAGAGAAAAGATATGCTTCGCGACGGGGAATCCGGCTTCGGACATATACAGGGACTTGGTGGACGTCGCCACCACGATCGTCCACGTTGACACCATCGCGGTCGAATGCCATAGCCCTAAGACCTTGAACGCCTCAGGCGGCGGTTCAACGACGATGAACCACACGGGGGGGACGTCTAGGAAGAGGCCCCGTCGACAGACCAAGCTGAATCCCAGACAAACCCCCCGTCCCCCCCACGTCTTCTCCCTGTAAGCCGCACCGAAGCCCACGAGCCGGGTTGTGCCTTGTGCCCGTCGTGCACAAAGACTTGCCGTACCGAGCACGACGCGATCGTCAAGCATTGCGCTACCGAGATGTTCGTTCGAGTTCTAGATCCCGCCGCGGGCAGGCCACAGCAACGCCCTTTTTGCATGCGTTGCAACTATTCCTCTTGTTGACAGATACAAAAGAAAACCCCCAACGGAGGAGGAGGAACATTGACGAAGACTGCACACCTGCGATTTCCTTGATTACTGATATTGCGTGTGCCAACCGGCCGCTTCGGAAGTTATCCAATCCCTCCCGTCCGGTTATGTTTTTTTCTCCTTTCTTTTTCTAGTCTTTTGCGTGTGATCGATCGATCGCCTCTCGCGTTCCTCAACCGGCCCGAACGACGCCGTTCTTTATGTATCAAACCAGACGCAGGGCGAAAAGGCCACCCCCTCCCCCGTCCACTCCCCCAGCTCGAATGTTCACATCCTTTTCTCCCCACAGTGAAATCGGGGGGGAAGTGTTTCCTACTCACATCACTTCGTAACTTGGCGGCTTAGCGGCACAGCACCGGTCCTCTGGGCCGCCGCCCCCTTCGAAGGGGGCCGAAAGGGTCTAGACCCGTCCACTCCAGACCAACATCTCAGGCACGCATGCTCTTATTGTCGCGTCATCCACCTAAACAGGGTAGCGGCCTCGAATGTGGGCGAGTTTTCTCCTGATCATTTCCCAAATCTTCCTTCTTCGCCACGGGGCGCCGATGCACCAACGCTCCAGCTGTCGAAGGAGATGGGCTTCTTTTGTGCAGGCAAATTGTCCATGTTACAGCCCCATCGGATAGACTTTACTAACCTTGCGTTGGGCCTCCTCGGCATCTCCCCAATCCACCCCCCTTCTAATGAGCCCTAGGCCTTGTTCAGTGTAATCTTCGATCCCGTATATGGCGGTGCTTCTGCAATTCTTGAGAGCAGCCACAAGAGGGATCTCAATTATACTTCACTCCCTGAAGGCGCTGGAAAGGTCCGTGACCGCGCGTTCCTAGGGCTGCTGGGTCACCTCCTGAGGCGTCTTCTTAGCCTTGGCCCCAATGGGGTATGTTTGTTGGAACTAGCGCCATGGTATTCCGGTAGACCCGGTTGGCGCCAAGCGCCATCAGGGGGGGGGGGGGGGGAGAAGCGGTTTATTCCATCTTTCTCTATGTGTTCTGTCAGCTGCGAGAGTTTACGTCTGATGGCACTTAGGGGGCTAGAGTAAAATTTTCTCTAATCTGCCCTTTCGGCCGGCCGGCGTGCGGTTTGCCGCACAACGGGTATCTGGTGCCGGAGAAAGAGAGGGAGGGGGAAAGATGGAGACGGAGAGAAATTAGGTTTGGGTTTATCGAGATTCGTCATCCAGCTGGGCCCGGACGGACACGCGCGCTTGAGGGATTTTGCTCGAAACGAGAAACAAAGGACAAACAAAGGGAGGGATGGTCGGCTTAGCCTTCCACCCTCTCGCCTTTTTGGCTGATCGACGACCATTACAGCGCGCGCCCTAAGCCCGACTCGGGTTGAGAACGGCACATAGTACCTGATGAACCGCATTGCAATAACGGTTTGGCCTGGCCTAGCCTAGCTATACGACGACAATGGAACGCCCTTGACTACCGCGGGGCTTTCTTCGATCGGGGTTTAGCAAGCTGCGTAGTGCGCACCGCTATGAGTTGCCATCTCTTTGCCTGGGTAACGGGACCCTGCTGTCGTGAGGTAGGGAACACATTGGACTTCATAGACTCGATGGGGGGCAGCGATATATGCATGTGCAAGGCGAACTCTACGCGCTTCTTCTTTAAAACATACAGGACCTTCAAAATGAGCAAGTTATCGTAACGACCCATATTCCCGGGCCGAAACCCCGGGGAGCAGGAGATATCGGCTGGAGTTACAGAGAGGCTCAGCGGATATAACCTATACAATACATATACCCTGGAAGAGTTTCGTACAAGCAATCAAACCTTCTTATACTTGGTGGTATCTGCACTTCACCTTGCCTTATTTCCCAGCCTGTTTTTTTCACAATTTGCTTTTCCCAACGAGGAAGATTGAGTTGTTTCAATGCTACATTGTTAAGTCTTGATATTAATAGGAAACCAGGGAAGGGCGTAGAAACATGTCAGGATAAGTCAAAGCACCTACTTTTCGGCCACCCCCCCATTTCGGCCAGGGTTTACACCAAAATTTCCCTATATCCTATAGTAATAGTAGCTCAACCCTAACCCTAGAAAGTCTATAATTTAAACTATAGATATATAACTATAGAGAAACACTATATACAGCTTATCTAAGCTTTTCCTTTAGTATATATAGAGTATTAGGTCTTTAAAGTTAAAAGTCTTTAAATGTTAAGGTTATAGTATACTTTACTAGTAATCCTTAACAGTAAGAGAAACCCACTTTATATACTAACTTATAAACTAAAAATAGTATTTTTAAGTAATATATATATATAAAGTCTTATTATACTATATAGTACTTTTCTTTTAAGATTATATATACTATATAGTATAATATAATAAACTTTTAGTTTTATTAAGAAATATTTATATAGTAAATTTTTATTTATAGATTTATATAGTATATATAAGTTATATAGCTTTTACCTTAGGCTTATTAGTAGTAGGTTATATAGATAATATAGTATATATAAGTATATAATACTTACTTATACTCTATAGTATAATATACTAGGTTTTAAAATCTTAAAAATAGTATATAAAAACTAAACTTTTACTTTATACTATAAGTTAACTATATTACTAAGCTACTAGTTACTTTTAAGTACTTTAATTATATAATTCTTATAAATCCTAAGTATATAAAGCTCTTTTTATACTTATAACTAAATCTGTTAAAATTAGAAGAGGGTAGTGAAAAGTAGTAGTTTTGGTGTAAAACCCCGGCCGAAATGGGGGGTGGCCGAAAAGTGGGTGCTTTGACTTAATGAAAATCTTCGTGGTTCGAAATGATAAATATCTCTCGGGAATAGATCAGCATATGAGCAAGATTCACACCGAAAGTTATAACCCAAGACGTACTATGGTTGGTTTTGGGTTACATCTCAACGATTGGTTTTACATACCGACTAACATTGTCCTGTTGGTCTTTGAAAATTGTTGACCAGAGTCAGAACCTGCTTTCCTTCCCAAGTGATGCTTAGCTGTTCTTTTCGTGGGTGACACATCCGGTACACTTCGTCCCTCTACTGAGCAGATGAAATCTGTCGGGATTGTCAGAAACCTCTTGTTTCCTTTTTAGTTTTAACTTATTACTGGCAATGCTGGTGTAAACAAACACAGTTTTTACATGTTCTATCGTAACAACGCTTTGTTAGGCATCTCTGCCATGCGGAAGGTCGATAGAACCATTGGCTATGTTCAAATTTCATCCGAGGTCCAAGTAGACCACCGCTATCAGTAGACTCGTTTGACCGTGACCAGCATATTTGGTCCCGTAAAGGCTTGATAAGCCAGCTGCTGGCCCCCGTGCCTGTTTATCACTCGCACCCGCCACCGAGAACCAATATTCGCACCCGCCTCGGATGTTTCGTGTCTGTATCTTTCAAGTATGTCTTGGCGCCTGTTGGCATAATGTTCGCCTTCTGGGAGCAGGCCCTCGACGATCTCCCAGTCTGGGTGCGGCTGCATGCCGAGAACCACTCGCGTCCTGCCGCTCAGGTACCTCACGAGCCAGAGCACGAGGCGGTGGTACACCGGCTGGGGGATGGGGACGACAAACGTCGCCACGAAGTCCTCTATAAAGGCCTCGCCCGCAAAGGAGCGGCTGACGGGGTTCCAGTAATGCTGTGGCGAGGCCGTGACTTGTCCGATCTCCAGGTCGAAGCTGACCCTGAACGAGTGCGGGGGGAACTTGCTGATGTCCTTGCTCCGCTCCCAGCTGACCTGCTTCCGGACGCAGATCTCCCACTCCCCTAACGTGGTCGTCGGCTTGTTGACCAGCCAGCACTCCGTGGGCGACTTGCGCACCCAGCCGCCGGCGGTGTGCTGCAGGCTGACGTGCACGCCGTGCTCCGTCCCGCAGCGCTGGCAGACGCCGCCCATTCGACAGCCCAGGTCCATGTACAGGTTGTCCTCGGGCGCGTCCGAGAAGACGACGACCTTGAAGGTGACGCCCCTGTTCGTGATGGAGAATGACGCCAGGGTCATGTCCGCCCTGCTCTTCCTCTGCTCCAGCGTCGCGCAGTGGGCGAACTCTAACGGGGACCAGGCAAACGCTCCCCGATAGAGCTGTTTGCTATCACTACCCGCCAGCCAGGCAAAGAGGGACATATCGTCCGTCTCCTTGACGATCTCCTCCTGAAGCCGCTGGAAGGCCTTGTGGCCCTCCCCGTAGAGCAACGGCATGTTGATGTCGAACAGTCCGAGCAGGGAATAGGCCCGGTCCTCCACGCGCCTCGTCTCGCGGTCGGATGCCCAGGACATCTTCACCGCGACGGGGAGGACGGACAGCTCCTTCTTAAACGCCAGAACGTCGTGGTCGATCCCGGTGATGGCGGACAGCATCGACGCCTTGCCGTCTTTCGTGAACCGGTACTGCCAGCCGGAGTCGAAGAACTTGACGTAGGTCGGCGCGATCAGCTCCTGCAGGGTCCAGCCGCGGCCGAACCACCTGCAGCCGCGCAGGATCGCGGCATCCTCTGGCGGCCTGCGGAAGGGCGACGTCGGCGGCCTCGTCTGCGGGGGCAGGTCCGAGAGGAGGACGAAGCAGACGTCGGCCTGCCTGTACCACTGGAACATGGAGTTGATGGCCTCGCTGAGCTCTGCGCTGCTGTTCTTGTCGATGCAGCAGGTGTCGACCCAGGCGTACCCGAGGCCCTCCGTCTCCAGGGCCATTTCGCAGGTGCTGGCGATCTTGGCGAAGCCCGCCTTCCCCTTGGCCTTGGTGAGGCAGGCCATTTCCTGGAAGGTGACCTCCTCCCTCTCCCACGTGTGCGAGAGGATGGCGTACTTGACGGCGGAGGGGTCGTCGAACTGCTCCAGGGCCAAAGTTCTGGTGTTGATGAGCCACATATCATTCGTTACCAGCGGCGAGTGTGTGTGCTCGCGGTTTTCGACGACTGGGTTTGGCGGTCCTCTTTGCTGTGGAGGGTGACAGCGGAAATAAAGGGCCCGTTGTGCTGCTTACCAGTGTCGGTTCGAACATAATCGCTGCATTGCCGCCTGGCCCGCCTCATGTGAGCTGTGTTGGGGTTGCCTAAGATCGTGCATTTCACGGCATGGTGCGGATCGTAGCGTGTATGCGAACCGGTTGACGAATATCTCGCCCCCCTTATTAGTCGGCGTATGGAGAAAGGTCAGAAGGACAAGATGAGCCGCATCCAGGCAACCTGTGCCAAACCCACTTGACATATGCCTGTCATATCATCCCGCCCTGCTTAGCCTGGTTTAGAAAGTGCAAATTCTCACGGTGAGTGGTGAGCTAATGTCAGATTCGGTCAGAGGTGTAAGGTAGAAGTGCGATTTGAGCATAAGCTTTGTCGTTGACACTGCTGACAGTGTGTCACGGAACGAGGCGCTCTCAGGCTGGAAATCCGACGGGATTGATCACACGAGTGCGGTGGACTTCGGGCCTGAAACATGACTTAGACCAGCAGGACGGAAGAGCTCACCGGCATGGAGGGCAGGGCAAAAAGTAAGGCATCAGCGCCAGAAACATGTTTTGCATTTATGCCCGAACCGAGGCTGAGCTCACTTGTGGTACTGCTCACTCTCCTCACATTCTCCGCGGTGTTTACGCCAATCCCTCTTCTGGCACTCGGAGCTGCAGTACTTTACACTGAGGCAGCGCATGCACTTCTTCAACGCGACGCCGTCCTCGCCGGCCTTGCCACAGCTCCTACATCTCTCCTCCTTCGGGGGAACGACGGAGCCGGATCTTTTGTATAGATCCGTGTCGACAATGTCTTCAACGAGCGGCACGGCAAATGTCGGGCTGATGGCGATGCGGGTGGCGTACTTGGCAGCCGTTTCCCACTCCGGGAGGCCGATGAAGTTGTCCGGTAAATGGCCATTGCCGCAAGAGCAGAGGACCGGCTGGCTGGGCTCGAGAGACAGAGGAATGGAGCCGGTCTTGCGATACTCACATGATGATTTGTGGTTCCATGTCCGGCTGCGCTCCGCGAGGGCGGGGAGGGCCTTTTTCCAGAACACCAGCTCGTCATCGTTGACCGTGACAGAGCACATCTCCATCTCCCTGAGAAGCAACAAGAACGGCTCACATTTCTTAATGAGCGAGAACGTCATAGGGAGGACCGCAGCGTCGAGGACGATGGATGCTGCGGCGGCATCAAGCCTGATTGCGGACACGAACACGAGCATGTGAATACCGCCGCGGTCGGGATGATTGAGACAGAAGAGACCAGTCTGGCCGCCCTGTTGGCCCGAGGAGAGCATCGCCATGGTGAAGATGGATTCCTTGAAGTTGAGTCTGGAAGACGGCGAGAGCCCTTGTCGCCCTGCGTTAACTTCCTCGCGCAGCGCCCTCTCACTGACGGAGAATCCAAAGGAGAGGAGCGTCGTGATCCAGCGGTTGTCTTCTTTGCCCGAGAGGTCTATGATGGGGAGACGATCAAGGTTCAAGTGTGGGGTGTTGAGGTCTGCCGGAGTGTTGGAAAGGTTTCGGGCGAGGTAGGTTGGAAAGACGAAGTCGTCAAGAGCTGTCTTAGTCTGTGGCTGGGTTGGGGGCATGGCAAAGGGGGCGACGACCTCAATGTAGGCCGACTTGCGAGCGATGCGGGTCTTGGCCTTGCTGGCGTCGATTGGAGTTGGGAACGTGAGCGGGTAGATGTGCTGTTTGTCACCAAACACAATGTTAATGGTAAAGGGTGATGCTTGTTCGATGGCGATTGGGACCTTGTCTGCAAGCAGTTTTCTTCCTTTTTCCGCGAGGAAGTCAAGATGGCCTGTGATAGTCTCGACCCTGTCCCCGTCTTTGGACACGTCGGCGGTGAAGATGGACGCGGTCTCGTTGTTGGGCTCGATATCAGACTCGGCCACAGTAGCCGCCGCGTCAGAAGCAGCGGGATACATATTCTGTCCAGGCATGTGCTTGGTGATGAACACGTTGTCCTCATCGCCCAGCTTTGCTTGGAAGATTTTCAAATCCTGACCTAAGGCATTGCCGAAAACGGCAGCGTTTTGAGCGGAACCGGTGACCTCCAAGCGAACGTAAGCCGTCTTACGTTCCATCTGGAGCGTAGCAGCTGGGACATAAAATGAGGCGATGAGCGGAGAGTTTCCAAGCCAACCCGCCGGGTCCGCTTTGACGACGACGGAGAAATCGCTGTTCTCTCTGGTGCCGCTGGTGACAATGTCACCAAAGACGAGTTGAACCTCGTCGTAGAAGTTGTGCCACTGGTGGTTCGAATTCTCGCCAGAAACCAAGGATCCTCTGATGGTGGGAGCGCTCATCTTTGCCTGATCGGATCCTGTGTAAACCCGGTTAAACGACTCTCGCGGCACAGCAAGACTAACGGCCACAACGTCTGGGACGTGCTCCCATGAGTCGAAACCACCAAGCTTACGATTGGGCTTGATTTCTTGACGAAGCCAGGGCTCCGAAAAGACGCCTTGAGTATGCATCTGCAGGGACAAGTCCTGCCTGAGGTTGCCCGTGAACATGAGACTTCTCTCCGCGCAAATCTTCTCTATCAACAGCCTGCAGGTGGTGTCGAAATCGGTGACGGACAGTCTGAGCTTGAGGTATCGCAAAAGGGAGACGAGCGTGCCGCGATGGAAGTGAGAATAAGTCGAGTTTCGGATTAGCTGGGTTACTGAAGCTTTCGAGATGGAGAGTAGCTTCATGGGGTTCTCGTGCGCAAAAATCTCGAGGTACATGCGGAAAAAGATGTTTGCCAGCGCCTCTGGGTCGATCTTGAGAGGACTCTTTGAGCTCACCCCAGAGAAATGTTTGCTTTGCTTCCATGTGACACGGTTATGCACTTGAGACTGCGTATCCTTGTTTGACTGTATGCTGTTGGTGCTCAACCCGATAAGAACCTCGTCAACGCTCGATATAGCAGTGGCGTTTGTCCAATATTCTACAGGGCTCGCTCCCAGGAGTAACGAGATTGTGCGACCGTGGCCATAAAGGAGCTTGTCGAATGCTTCCTTGGTGGTATCTTCCGTCTTGAGAAGAGTCTCAGTAAACAAAGCTGACCAAGGTTGGGCAGTGAGTAGAGGCAACGCCGATGTAAGAATGTTCAGAGTACCGAAGTGGTCTGCGAGGTTGGAAGTATCGATAGTATCGAAGGCCGCTGGAGCTGTCGGCTTTGATCCGTAAGCTCCGGGATCGAGGGCAAGGACCCGAGCATCAAACTGTCGGCGGTACCATCCAGCTGATGTCTCCTTGGTCACAGCGTAGTGCTGGAAGGTTTGGCACAATGCCAGAGCTTCGCTGGCAACAGAACGAACCACTAGTCTCTTTGCCCGAAGCATAATGCCGCAGGCAGTGGCCCACTCTCGGAACTGGGTCTTCGCGGCGGCAAAGATCTTGGACTTCTCATCCTTCTGATCAGGCTTGAGCGGAGACTTGTCCGTCAGGCGGAGGAACGCAGCCGCAAGATGGAAGCCCAGAATAGGGTCAGTTCCATAATGTAAGAGACGATGCTCGGTCAAGGAGGCATAAAACAGGGGGTTCGGGTGGCTAGTGACACCGCTGGGTCCTGCGGCGGCCGATTTCCAGAACTCTTGCGATGCCTCGACGATCTGCTGTGAATGTTGTAAAGAGACGGGCGCAGCTGATCGTAGACCAGTGAGGGCGACGCCACCGCCAAAAGCGATATCCTTCCTCTCCAATGAGTGCTTCATGTTGGCAACCAAAGCTGCCGAGTTCGCAGGCGCGTCATCGGATTTGGCGGCTGCGTCGTAGGTGACCCAAACGGCACGAACATCGTCAAGGGTAGCCTGGTCGCAGAATGGCAAGACCTTGCCGTAAGAGCTTGCTTTCCATGATTCCAAGGATCCTGATGCGGAGATGAGCTTCTTGACTTGGGATGCAAGAACGCTCAGGTCTGTATTGTCCAGGTGGAGGTTGTAGTAAAGGTTCCATAACGTGTTGCCGGAGGCGCTGTTGTCTAACAGGAGTGAAAGCAGAAAGATGTTACGTGCTTGATTGGATCAGCAAAAGCCGAATCAGATGCTGGGGCAAGAGAAGTGACCATACCCAAGATAGCCTCATCAATGTCATTGATGGTGATGTCAAGCTTACGGCTGGCTTTCGGGGTGTTAGTGAGCCAGAAACAAAGCAGCCAAAATAGGCAGGCCGTGACTTACGGAGTCCATCCTCATGATACGAGGTGTGAAGGATGTTCCTCACATCACCGCAGCCGAGAAGCAGAAGGCTGGCATCAACACCATGAGGCAAGTTCTTGGCCAAGTTGAGGGCAGGAGTGTTGCCCACAGCATAGAAGAAGGAGATGTAATTCGCGACAGTAGGGGAAAACATGCTGGCGATGGAGGCGGCTTGGAGAACTTGACCAAAGAAAACGAGATCCGGGATTGAGATCAAGGATGAAGACTACAAACAAGTCATGAGTGAGCATAGGCTGAAGAATAAGACGCAAGGTTCTTGGTGACACTCACGATGATGGAGGACCGGAACACAAAGAAAGCAGTTAGATGGAATGGCCGGCTATTCACCAAACAAATCTCGAAGAGATCCGAGGAGATGCGTCGGCCGAAATAGATCCGCCTGCGTTGATCAGATGAATTGACGATCAAACACAAGATGCAGTACCTATGTTAAGGGAGGTACCTACCTAGGTAGGTATGGAGAGAGAGAGAGAGAGAGAAACAAGGAATGAGTGGCGCTCTGCCCTACTTCTTACTCGGACAGGCTGTGAATACCTGCCAAGTATCTGGATTAGGTACCTATTCGTAGGTATTCGTGGCCATTCAATCGCAAAATGGTACACCGGTGGCCCAAGCTCCTACTGTCCCCTCCACACCGCCCCGCCGACCTCCTTTCCAGCCACAGCGGCAGAACTGGGTGGTGGACGGCTCAGCCACGGCTTTTCGATGCTTTTCGCGACGCCATCGCGTTTTTGCTCTGACAGCTTCAACACTTTGCAGAGCAATTGACGACCTGCGCGTTGATCCCGCCCATACCGATCGAAAAACCTCATTGAGGGATCCGTTGAAGAAGGCAGCCGGTATCTGGAATCGCGACACTTTTCTGCTACTGGCGGAAGCGATACTCATTACACACCAGCGAAACCAGTTCAGCTGCACTGGAAGCTCCCGGTGAAAACAACATCACCAATAAAAGAGTGTAACCATGGCTCTCCACCCTACCCCTCGAGTTCAGCGCACGTCGCAAAATACACAATACACGTATGATTCAGCCTCGGATTCTAAATTCGATGCAGCCTGCTCACACGGTCCAGATACAACCTCTCGAGGCAAATCCACGATGTCAAGACATACCCTGTCCAGTCTCCCCAGGGAGCCACGATCCTCCTGTACGCTCATGACAATGGTGTGACGATAGTTTGGCGCGGCGGAAGGCGTTTTAAGCACACGTCGAGGAAGCCTTCACCCCAAATGAACGAGAAACAGAACGGCGCCCCCGACGATTCCGTCATGATCATCGACTCGGATGACGACGAACCCCCAGCCAAGGCCGGCAAGGCCCCGCCACCATTCACGGACAAACCCGAGTTTGAAGATTCCGAAGAGGATGGCCCGTATCCCGAAATTGTTCAGACCCTTGATCTTTCCCTCGGCACTACCGCTCTCCACCTAGCCGTGCTGCCAATGACACCCTGTCCCGCCGAAGATGCTTCATGGATAGGAGCTGATGTGCTCAAGGAGAAGATCGTCTTCACGGTGGCCTGCACCACCAATGAGGTCTATGTCATCACGCTCCCATTGACCCCCCCGAGCCCCGAAAGCAAGACCCGCCCGGAGCTGAGGTCGAACTTGCTGGCGGGCAAGGCCGGCTCTGGCCAGTGGGGAGAGCGCGTTGTTCTCCTTGGCGGGCAATACAAGCACAGTGAAGGTGTTGCCATGTCATTAATCAAGCCAAAGTCAGCATCTAGCTCCGACCGGATACGGGAACAAACCGGTGCGTCAAGCACGCAAAAACCTCGCCTTGTGGTGGCCGCACATACTCGCGAGGCATCGGGAACATTGCGTCTTTGGGACGTTCCTATGGAAGTCCAACCAGGCGAAGCCAGTGGCCGAATCAGCCCCTTCCAGTCCGAATTCTTGCCAAGCCCCCTAACCAGCATTTCTTTCAACCCCGCACACCTTACTCAGCTTCTCACCGTGGCCTCGCCGCATGCTGTACGCATCTACGACTATGCACTGCCCTCGTTGCCCCCCGATGACCAGGCCGTTGGGCCGTTCCCCAGCCAGGGATCCTGGCTCCTGTCTCTGTTTCAGCCCTTCACTCGTCCTACTTCGACGCGGAAGCCCATTCTCGACGCAGCCTGGATCGCGCATGGTAGGGCTGTGCTTGCCTTGCTTGCAGACGGCACCTGGGGTATCTGGGACGTGGACGGTGCGAGTCCTTCCGGCTCCTCGATCCTGGGCAAGAACAGCTCTGGCATCAAGGGTGCTGCGCTCACAGCCTTCAGCGTCAGCGGCCATGTCGAAGGCACAGGCCCCTTGCGCACTGCAGCTGGAGTACCGAGGTCAAATGGCAATGGCGAGTTTGTTCCTTTGACGCCACACAGCCGCCGTGATGCCGCGGCATCGCTGAGCGCGGCCGGTTCTCTGGAACGACTCGCGTCTATCAGAGGCGGGATCACAGTGACACCCCTGCCTGGTAGTGGCTCGGGCTCCGCTGATGAGAGCGTTGTGCTCTGGATTGGCGGGTTGGACAATGTCTCGGTAATTCCAGCAGTCTCTCGGTTTTGGGACGCACAACTGCGCCGAGGCTCTGGAGGCGGTGTGAACCTGTTCAGCGGCACCACCCCGACCAGGATGATCCGGCTGCAAGACCTGTCAACTGGCCTCCTCGGAGAACGTTGCTGTGGCGTTAGCGCTGCGGTCAATTTTTCCAAGCTGAAGGAGAACGATGGCGGCTTGCAGATCGAGGTCCTCGTCATGGGAGAGAGCCGCTTAGTGATAGTTCACGAGTCCGAGGACACACCTGGCACCAAAATTGGATCGGTTGTGTCGACACGCCGACGCCTGTTCGGCGATAAGGGCAAGGCAGAGCCGCCCAGCGCCATTATCGTCCACTCTCGGCCCGACCAGCCCCGAAACGTCTCGTTCAACCTTAGCGTCAATAAGACGAGAAGCTTACGTGCGAAACCAAGCGGCCGCGACAGTTTCGACGCCGAGGACGCTACGCACGACTTCACGCTACCCGTTGGACGGCCCAAGTCGGGCTTTGGGTTTGCCGACACACTCAATGCAGCGGCAGACCTCCAGGACGATGTCACTACGCGTGACGTCGAGGTGGAGATGTTGGATATTCTGGAAATTGACCGTGCTCTGGAGTATATGGAGGACGACCGGGGTAGTGGGCGGAAGAGGGTTCTCTTCGAGGGGGACGAGGACCGCTCGTTTCACTAATGTTTGCTGACGAGACTTGACCTAGATGAGACCAAAATGCACGATACCCATGGGCCGTCTCGGCAATCGGCTCAAGCCCTATGTGTTCGTGGTGCACCTTGTTGTCGGCATTTTCCCTTTCCCATGCTTTTCCTTTCTCTTATGTTACAAGTACACATCCATCACTCGCCTAGCCTCTTGAGGCCAAGGCAATCCGCACGTCCAGGTGGAGCGCAAGGAGAGATTCATCCTTGATCCAGCTCTGTATTACGAGCGGTACATCAAATAACCCTGGTCCTCTGGGACTTTTCCTCTCGCAAGGCACAAGATCGCAAGATGAAGTGTTGAGTGGATTGACTCCATGACGAGGGTATAGCCGACGGTTCCTACTTTAGGACAGGGACTTTTTACGGGCGGGGGCAAACGGGTGGTTCGGCATACGCGAATTGACCATTTGCTCTCCCGGCCTACCTCGTCATCCTGTTATCTGCCCTAAATCCTTGACTCTGGTCGTGTATGGCGGTCGGAGGAAGATGGGAGGGGGTGGGGGATGCCAAGGCTGGGAGGTGATTCCGTCGGTACATCATATCAACGATGCGTGATCTGGTGACTAGTGACATGTATTTTTTTCCAAGTGTCATGTCTGACATGTATCTGTCTCGTTGTGACAGTCCTTCACGACTAGCATGCTTTATGCTGAGAAACCCGCAGCTCCTCCTTGCCGTAGCGGAGGACTACAAGCCCGTTTGATATTAAATAAAGCCTACCAAGTCTCATTAGTACTATTGCTGCCGAGGCCAACGAGTTCAACAAAAAGAAGTCATTACAAAAGGCCTAGTCCATCTAGATGTAGCCCAAAAGATCACCCAACTGTGGGAGGGGATCCGGCATTCGCGTCCGTCGTGGATCATGCATTCAGCTCCGCGTATGTGTACCGCACCATCAACGGTTTTGATTCACTACGCTCGCGGAACCTCAACCACCTCTCGCATGCTCAGGGTTGATTATGGACGACGGCGGACGGGTCACCGATCCCCTAGGCGAATGTCATGTCATAGGGGTAAGGCCGCGGGAGCTCGCCGCCACCGCCATCACCGTCAAAGGGGCCGTCCAGGCTCGGCGTCAGTACGGCGTGGGCTTCGCTCGCAGCAGAATACCGAGCGCAGCGTCGACGCCCTCACCTTGTAGGACCGGCTTTCTTTCAAACGTACCAGATGAATATGTCGATGAGTCATGGTGACCCAGAAATCAACTTGTCCCTTGTCAATATGTAGCACGCATGTCGAACGAGAAGGATGACGCGCTCGTTAGATTGAATCATCAAGATGGGATTCCGAAGACTCCAGAAACGTCAGATACATCACAAGTCCTCCGCTCCAAGAGCGCGATCGCCTACAAAGTCACTATAGACGCCATGTTTGAGCCGCAGTCAATCACTGATGCCGTCCAAAGATGCCGCCTTTTTCTTGCTATGACACTATCACCGAAGCTTTATAGGTTGCGAAGGAGTATTTAGTGTGGCTAGGGCTCTTTGACCGGCTCTAGTATTCAAGGTACTCCCTTCACGCAGAGAGGCACTCACGGGTCGCAGCGGCATCTGTGATTTTCAACACGAGAGCTTCTCGTCTGGCGGAGTCTCGATCTCGAGGATGTATCTCGACAGACCGTTGTTGTCTGTGTCTGCCTTGCCCTGGCGACGGCCAATGGCTGCTGCTGGTGAGGACGTTATGATGAGAGCAAACTTTGAGAAGCGCAGAGTACGAGGCAGATTGCGATATAGTAAGATGTGATGGCTTTCATTTCACCCGTGAAATTACTGAATCTCTAGGAAGAGCAACCTTTATAACCTTCCAGATGGCATGCCCAAATTTGTCTCGGTTCTGTCCCATAATACTGCGCATCAATAAATCGGCATAAATGATGTTGCTAGATTGACCAGGTGCTGCCTAGGCCTGTTAGAGTGACAACGGCGTCTTACTGGAGACCATCCTCAACAAAACAGGCATCTAGTTCACAGCTCGCTACTGCGCGCGCTGAAAGCGGTACACGAGCGTATCAACGACGAGATGACACAGGTGACGTGTCTTCGAGAGCAAACCAATAATACACTCCGCGCCTCTAAGCCTATCCCGGGTTGTGCAACCAGCCTCGTCACAGGCTGAGCCTATACGACGAACTACTTGGCGCATTGTGTGGCTGGCTGAGGGCAGCTTGATTAGGTCCAACCTCCGAAGAAACACACTGCATGTTCCAAGCCGTGGCCTTTCAGTGATAGCCGCATGGCTGCATTCGCAAATCTGACCCAAGAGCAGAGGCGATTGATCACTAGCGCGATGCGAAGCACGATCGCCCTGCCCCGTAAGCATCTGCATCCCATGATCAGTCATACCCGGGGCATCGGAATGTTATGCAGTACTGAAAGGATGAAAATCTTCTGGAGTCTATTTGCGCTAGGAACATGGCGACAGAAAGTGGAAGGCATCAAAAATAGTCACGACGCTGATCTCACAGTCATGATTCTCCCAACGCATTCCAGGCCTTCGCTGCCATGGCAACAATTGCAGCCACCACCAGCAGGCTGGCGAGCATCGCCAGCCCCAGCGCAACCCGGTGCAGGCGGCATGGGATTTAGAAGATATCTAGAAAGGGGTTAGATTTTAGTAGCTTTGTACACTTAGTTCTTAGTTTCCTATCACTCCGCTGCTATTCACTTTCCTTATCTGACAACATTGGTCGGCTAATCCAACTAGCCCATTATAGAGAAAATTTTCGATCTTTTCGGCTCTCGTGATGACTACCACTATGCAATGACCTGCCTGTATGTGTACTAATATCTACGGGTTGGGCTGGATATGACGCTGGACTCAGATGTATTCGATTCCGAAGGACAAGTACTCATCAGCGATTAGCAAAGCTTTCTACGTTCCGAGAATCCATCACTAGGATGCAAGGACCTCGACTCCAGCACAGACGGTGGTAACATTCAACTTATGTTTAAACACTGGAATCTTCTCGCCTACTGAAAAATCCAACGCTATGATGCCCGACTTCGCCCAGGCTCTACAGACAGCCCATCCGATGACGCTCCCAAAGTAGGCTCTGGAGTCCACTAGGCTACCCCCAGGTCCTTGTTCTTAGCAGCACGGGTCTCCAAGGTTGTTACAGTCACCACAGATCTTTTATAGGAATTAATCAGATTACAATATTGAATAGTAGGGGCTTCTTCATTACTCACTCTGCAAAGCACTCCGTTTGGCGCGATACCAGCGCAGATTAATTGTTGTGGGACTGGGTTTGGCGCAGATAGTCCAAGCTGCACAAGGCACGCAGCAAGGATGACAATGGTTTTGAAAGAGAACATTGTAATAGAGAGATGTTTGTACGATATACTTATGTTTGAGATTGATGTAGTTGAGGAAGTAATGAGAATGGGAATGATAGGAACAGGTAGCAATATATAGGCAAGATGACAGTATAGAGGATTTAATAGCAGTAGTTATCTATTTTAATAGCCGCAACGTATACTACAAATCCAAGGTGGCTTTCCATGGGCTCCATATCTCCTACACCTACCCAAGAGAAATGTAATTGGTTCCTTGAATAAAGCATTCAAAACTTTGTATAATCACCTAAGTCATGTTCAAGACTAACGAGTCAAAACTATGTGACATCCAAGGTACAATTTTTACCATAGCACTAATACTAATACATATATTTGTTACATATTAAGAGGAACATGTCTATCTATACTACTTCAGGACAGATGATATGATATACTACATAGTAAGTGTAACAACTTGGTGACATTGGTGTCCTTGGCGTTCTTGGCCGGGAGTGCGGGTATTTGGCCGTAGGCGTTTTGGTATTTGGCCGTATCTAACCACTTTCGGCAGCTTCGCCACGCAGCCACAACAGGCCCCTACCTTGCGATATACCACTTCTTAAAAGTATAATCCTTTTTGCTAGGCTTGCTAGCAAAATTTCTTTTAGGTATTACCCGGGGGTCCTAGGTCTGATGAACTAGAAACCCCCTCCTCACAGAGGGGGGCGAAAAAACGGGGGTTACAGTGCAAAAAGGGGGGTTGCAGATAGTACAAAGTATCGCAGCTCACAGACTAAACTAACAGAAACACGTACTTTCCTAAGTGAAAACCAACACTAAAAAACACCGGAAACTTAATCTCTAAGTACGTATTTGTATTCAAAAAGCTTAGTGAGCTGCCATACTGTGCACTATCTGCAACCCCCCTTTTTACACTGCAACCCCCGTTTTTTCGCCCCCTCCTCACGGAGGGGGTTTTTAGTTCATCAGACCTAGGACCCCCGGGTAGAGTAAAAGTACTACCTACCTACCTATACTTATGCCTGTAAGTAATACGTCTATTAGCAGTAGAAGCAGTATTAACCGTTATAATAGGCGTATTAAATATAGCTGTAGTTTTAGAGAATTTATTTGACTTTACTAATAAAATATATCTCTTTTTATAAATTACAGACAGTTAAATAACTACGCGATTTTATCCCTATCTTTATACTATAAAATCTAGGTATATTGAGTTTTACAGGCAGACCTACTATATGGCTGTAACGGTGTATTCGCTTACCGAAAGTGGTTAGATACGGCTAAATACCAAAACGCCTACGGCCAAATACCCGTACTCCTTGGCCGGTATAGGCTTGAAACACTATAAAACAAATACAGTCTGTGCCTAGACGACACGACTCATGAATGTTTATGTTAAAGTATGTATCCGGGTGTGATAATCCTTGTTCAGTTGGCATATGTAATGTGAAACTCTGGCGCCTTCTATCTTGCGGCATTTCCTGTAATGCGGACCTCAAAAATAATAGTATGCGTGTCTAAATCATGCCTGCTACGCCTGCACATGTGTGCCCTACGCCATGTTCTGACTTAGCGGCACCGTCAAGATTGGCGAGAATCTTGACGTCGGCGTAGGGGACCATGAAAGGTTCATAAGTAACAAAAGGCCGAGGGCTAAACAATACACGACATCATAATTGTAATTAATTTCTTCATGTCGAGATGAATTTGCGGTATTAGGATGGGACAAAGTGGTTAAGGATACTCACCATGCAGAAGTCCATACAGGAGTGCTGTCCACAGTACCCGCCTAGACCATAGCCATTCAGTATAATAGGTAGCGTCGTCAATGTTTCCTTCTCATCAGCGTGAGCGAAGAAACGGACTGTGAAAGTGCCTAGGGCCTTAGTTCGCGCATTCTGGGCTGGTATGCCGTATTGATCGATCCGGAGGACCTTGTGATCAGCGCGATTAGGAAGGACGTCATCAACGCAGCCTCGGAAGTCCGCAAGCTTTTCTTTGATAACTAGACCGAATTCGAAGAGTAAATCTCCGTCTTGAAAACACCGTTGGTGCAGATAGCCAACTTTGTTGTTGGTGGTTGAGGTTGACCTGACAGTCCGGAGACTGACACCCGGTTCTTACCATTTGGAACGACTCTGACGTTACAAAGGTCCGCAACAACGTCTGTAACAAGATATAAGGGACCCTGAATTTCATAAAAGAGGTGGGCGGTGATGGTATCCTGGCTCAAGAGACCCAAGCATCATCCTGACAAGTAACATCGAACGTGCCGTTATGGGCGATCTCGGCAACAGGAAGATGGCTTCCTTTCTCTCCACCGTCTCGCTTTCGCCGACGCATGTCGTTGTGAGACAATGTGCTCATACCGTACATTAAAGGCTTGCATGAACTTTTCAGCTGAACAGAGACATGCGGAAAGATTGGCCACGCTCAGCCAGCCACACGCCTCGGACCACAACAGTTTTGGGGGCCAGAATCTCACTTTAGTCCAGACACGTGAAAGGGTTGCATTCACCCCGGCTCGTACAGCCAAGTTCGCAGAAAGCAGTCTACCATTTCTCTTGATAGACACAAGATGCAAGTCAAGAGATTTCATTTGAGAGGAAATGGATGAACAACCATAAGAAGGGCTGCTTCTTCCCATGATCTGCATGTTTGAGGCAGAACAAGAACTCGTACGGACATAGTTTGATCACCTTTCCACACTCTCATCATTACTTCTTTCCGCAAAAGATGGAGAAAATGGTGAACAAGTATCCCTACAATGTCTGGCAGCAGATATACTGCCTGTCTGCTGCGTCTAAGTCGGTTGCGGCCAAGATTGCCACGGAAGCTGACCTCCAGGCGGCCATGGAAAAGGCTCTGCAGAAGAAGCTGCCCACGATCAACGGCAACTGACAGGTTTCGTGGGGTCCCAAAGTCTACAAGCCCCAACCAAAGATGAAGGGGCCCGTCGAGAACGTGTGGTTCGCAGCCGTGAGCGAGGCACAGAAGCTCGTCGTGGTGGCCGTGGCGGGCACAGCTCTAGTCTCTCTGCGGGACTGGTTCGACGACTTCGACGTTGCTCGCGTCGTCAACTTTGACAATTGGGTTGGACAATGGAAGAACGGCGTGCCTGCACCCACCGTCGACAAGAAGCCTAACGAGTTTGCGCACGCGTACTGCGCCAACGGCACGGCTACAGGGGTGTACAACATCCTAAGCAATAAGGACCCAGGCTCGGACACGTACCTATGGGAATAGTTCCAGACCGTCACACCTGACTATACCGTTTTCTTTGCGGGCCACAGCATGGGCGGAGTTCTCTCCCCGACCCTCGCCCTCGGCCTGAGGCGGGCCAACATGATCGGCAACAGCCCAGACGTCAAATCCTACGCGATGCCCTCGGCCGGCCCAACCCAAGGCAACACTAGGTTTGTCGCGGCCTACACGGCCGCTTACCCCTTGACCCCAAACCCCGACGCGCCCGACTATGCCAAGGTGTCCAACGGTGACCTCTTCAACACCAACGACATCGTCCCGCAGGCATGGTCCATCCGGCCCACCGACGACCAGAGCCTGGAGCGTATGACGGGCGCCATCTACACCTTCGCTCGGCTCAATGAGAGCTTGAAGCTCTATGTACTCGCCGCGTGGCTCGTCGGCGTGGCCATCTACCGCTCCGCGTCAAGCAAGGTCTTCTACCAGCCGATCCCGCCAAACGCATTCACGCCTGCGGACTCGCTGCCCCCCATCATCGACTTGGCGCTCGGGCTCGCCAAGTACATCGTCCTCAACCACACGTACAGCTACTGGGTCTACATCGGGATCAACGGATTCGTGACCGAGTTCAACGACCATGTCGTCGCCCAGCCGGGTGTCGAGGAACCGCCGGCTGCGTCGCTCCTGGCGGTAGGGCTGGACATTGATGAGGAGAGCTGTGCTGCCGTGGATGGGACACAGGTCGCGCAGTCAAAGGAGGTCGTTGCGGCTTGAGAGTTTCCCTTGACATTACACACGTTCTAGGAGGGGGGCCTGTTTGAGTCAACGGCATTTTCGGCATTAGTGGAAGTGGGGTTTGGTGGAAGTGGGGTAGTTGAGTTAAGGGCCCTATTCCGATTCATTAGCGTCCAATATATGCTGCGCAAATGAAAAGGTGTTCTTTTGACGTTCAACACAACGCGCGTTCAATCAAACATCGAAAACTCAGAATTCTGGTCGGAGTCTAATGCAATCCCTTCAGGGCCGCCGCTCTCAAAACCAATTTCTCATCACCGTTTTCCGGAAAAACTGGCAGAAAAACCGGAACTGCTTCCCAAGAGGAAGGTCTAACCTTGGTCCCTTCGGTCTGAGGGGTAGAATCACCCACAATCCCTCAAACGTCGAGAAGGAGCCAGATGACTTTCTCTGTTGCTTCATTCCTTCCCCCTGACTACACAGATGACCCTATTTAAGTGACATTTTCTCTCGAAATCGTCAAGGCATTAACCTCCCCGGTGAAGATAAACGCTCGTTGACATCCGCTGGATGAATGACGCTCGTAGCTGTGGTAACTTTGAGGGGATTTCTTTTTGAGCGTTGTTGTGGGGAGAATTTTCTTTGAATTTATATTTTTGCAAGTTTCTATGGGCCTGTTTTAATTGGCTAATATTGGTATCAAAATATGGGCCTTGGTCTTGACATCCTTGGCCACTTTAGTTGATTGATGTGCAGTGGTGGCTATAAACGGCAAAATGTGATTGATTGTTACAGACCATGGGTGAATCGAACCACAACGGAGTAATTGACACTCTAACCAGCTTGACCAAAAGACCTTTTGGACTTTGGCAGACCTAGGAAGGGACAGGGTTTTGTTACGGAAGGAATGTTGGTTGGCGCTGCTGCTGCTGCTTGAGTCTTGATACGCCACTGTCTACAATACACCTTCCCGTAAGGATGGTTTAAGTAGACACCCGGAAGGTGCTCTTGGCCGCACAGGTTCAGTGTCACAAGTGAGTCACTGTTCAACAAAAGCAATTTTTTAAACTGTCTAGCCCTCCCTACCGGTTTTCGCTACTGGGGGCCATGTATGACCTGCTGTCGCGACCGGAACGTGTGGTAAGCTAGGTCCGGGCCAGGGAACGAGAGGTTTCAGGCTGTATTGCTGGATGGCCAGAAGAAGACGAGGTTGAAGCGGTCCATTGACGGTTCCATGCCCGCCTTCAGGATGAATAATATAGCTCCGCGCCAGCATGAATAATCGAGCCGATGCGAACAAGGCAGAGCAGAGTCTAGGCAGTAAACAAAGTTGGTTCTCCTATATAGGTATGTGGCTCTGGTGTTCTCTCCGTCCCCGTGCGCGGTCATTGTACCGAGAACGGTGACGAGGGGTTTGAGGCTCTCCTACACTTTGGAAACCGCCTTGCAATACTACTCAAATACTAACTTCTATGCTAGTCCTAACAGTCTCGCTTTTATTCTCGGGTACACAAGGTAGGTACCTAGCGACAGGAGCCTGTGATCTCCTCTTGTGTTTGTCTGTTTACGATAACTTTCACTTTGACTTACCACTTCATAAGCGAAAAGACCGTTATGGTAGGTTCACAGTGCTATTGTTGCCGGTACGTCAGCCACACGGTCGTTCAGCCAAGGCGCTACCCTCATGGATTCAACTAGTTTCCTCTAACTGCATCTGAGCAGCTATAAGCCTAGTGTACTTGTGCGTCACACCCTGGGGCTGTTGTGTATTGCCTATTGCCGACCCTCCTCCGCGTTAACAGGACATGCTGCTGTCTGAGGCCTTCGCACAGAGACACGTCCCCTGCCTTGCTAAGGTAGGTAGCGAGCACCAAGAAGAAGAGAAAAGAGACGAGAGGTAGGTGATAGGTGCGGGTTTCAAACTAAAGTCCTGTTTGTGACTCCCTACTCTTAGAAATAGAATAAGTATAAAAAGGGGGAGTGCACGTATCTAAGCGCTATTGACTACCATTAGCAGATTTTAAAACGGAAAGATAGAGAGGAACACCGTTTGGCTATGGACTTACTTTACGCTGCAAAATAGAGCTGAGATGGAAGCTTTGCCTTCCGATGATGGAAGTATTATATTTCAAGATTAGGAAGTTGAAGTTCTCATAGGTAAAATTTCATGAGGGCCGGATTAGTAGTTGGGTCGGTGATGACTAGCGAATACCTGGTGTTGTATGTTTTTTGAATTTCGAAGTCTTGGCGAGTGACACTCCTCGCTTCGATTTTTCGTCTCCTCTCTCCTGGGTCTTTCTGTCTCTATGTCGCCGTCGACGAGACTGTCCTTTCTAGTTGTATCGCTCCTTAAGTATCTTCCTATGCCGTTGGCCCTCGGTCTGGTACCATAAGCTTCAGCGTTCAATCTGTGGCCACTGATAGACACGTGAGTCTTTCTGAAGTTCTTGTTATCTCCACTACTTGTATAAGTGCACTGTAGGCTGGAAGAGGTCGTCTATGAACCGTGTTTCAACATGGCTACGATTTGCATTCATCTGAAGACTAACATGATCTGCGACAGAAACAAAATTTTGGCTTGTGACCCAGACCTTTTCCAAAGGACGTCCAAAGTGGACAATATCTACTGGTCACCAGACAACGCCGCACAGCTCTGCACCACCACCTGCATTGACTCGAGCCGGCAGTGCGAGAAGGACGCGGCCGGGTCCAGCGAGGGCGAGTTCCTCCGCTCGGGAGACTGCCTGGTCGAGGCCGACACGATATCCACCCGCTTTCCCGAGGCTCTCAAGATCACGTGTCTCCGGTTCTCTGCCGAAAGTGGTGCTTCGTCGAGTTCCAGGAGTGAGTTCGACTCCGACGTTGCCCCGCCGGACTGCGCCGAGAACCCTTCGGACCCTTAATGCATCAATCCGGCCAACTTGACGGCGGAGAACAGCCGCATGGCCAACCTGTACGAAGATGACCTGTGCTCCGAGTGCTTCCTCAAGCTCATGCACTCCCGCATCTCCTCCGAGCTCCTGTCGGACGAGGACTACTCGCACTACCTCGACGACGACCTCCTCTCCGCCCAGACCGAAGGAGACCCAGCCAGGCATCGCCGTCAACTGCAACAAGTTTGTGCAGGCCGCCAGAGGCGACGGGGTGCTGGAAGCTGGCCAATGACGCAGAGACCATCTCGACGCTGTTATACAAGTGAAATCCCGTTCTCGGTGCGGCCAAAGAGAACTGCGGCACGCAGATTTGGCCCGATTACTCTTGCTGCGTGAGGGTAAACCCCCGAGAAAGCAACGGGTGGGCTGTTTGTAAAACCATAGACAGTGTTCTCATTGAAGTCTTTCAACTATTCTAGTAACAATATTTCCAATCTCGAATATTTAATACTCTATAAATTGCGCGTCTAACCTCTGCATTCTTCACATTGAGCGTCAGTATCAGCAAGTTTGACCTAGTCGAGAAGTGGATTACCAAGGGCGTCAAGTGTATTGGCAAGCTTGGCAGAGTATATGGTATTACTAGTGTCCTCTCCAAGCTTGTCCTTATGAACGTTATTAACGAGCAGGCTGTCACGGAAGCAGTGAGCACCTCTGGGAGATCTTACTTGGGAACGGCGAAGGTGGTTGACTGGAAAGAAACGCTTCTGTTGAACTATATTGTGTCGCTTTTGATGCCATGTAAACGCTGCAAAGAGAAAACAAATGCTTCAAACTCCCTCATACCCCCTTATCAGTACCATCAACATCCTTCTAAAGTTGGACATATCGTTCCACAGGCCATGGGAATAATCGAACCCGCCCCTCCTCCCCACAACCATGCCATACGGCCCCCGAACCGGCTCAGAATTTCACGTTTGCCGCAAGCTGTTGAAGAGTCCGGAAATCCATCACCACGTGGACTTTTTCGCACTCGGGGTCTTCCATTGGGTTGTAGACCGTATGTGTGTGATGGCCTTCTTCGTTGACGTACTGTATAATGCTGGGCGCAGTTTCAACATCAGCGATGCTGATGATTTGTAGGCAAGTGGAGCCAGGCAGCGAGCGGGCAACGAAGCCGACATGGCAATCCTGGAACGCGATGATTCGGTCTCCCACCGTAATGCCGGCGTCTAATGAAGCGAAGCCAACGTTGCCATTAGTTCCGACGAACTGCACCAGTTCGTCAATCTTCATAGCCGGCAGTTTATTCCGTTGAGCCGCAATGTCGCAAGCCCGGGTGAAAGACCGCTTAGGGTTCTCAGTTCCCTCCCTGATGACCCAGCCGCGGGTTTGATCGGCGAAACTGAGACCATTGTATGAGGTTGTGGCTTGCTCCAGTCTGCGGGATCCAATCACATAGGCTGTGTAGCGCTATACGAAGGTTCGGAATCCGTTGTCTGCTTCGTCTGCATACAAAGGCATGCAATCCCCCGAGATATGCGACTCATGAGAAGTTGCGATGTGTCGATAGCTTCGTACGACGTAATGGACATATCCAGAAATGTAACCTCTGGTGGTGATACCCTGAGAGGATATGAGTAAAGGGGCGGAATGAGACATTTGGACATAGATTTGAGGTTCCGGGTTAAGTCCACCAAGTGCTTTCTGGGCGAGCGCTGCAAAGCGGACAATGTTAGTTGTTCGTTGGTGACCCATAGGGTTGGTTACTCCGACTGTACAATTCACCAAATCAATCTAAGCCTGGTAAGGGGTCTGGGAGTAATCTATATTCAAGTGTACAAGACTCATGTTCGTGGCGGGGTTTGGGATGACATTCAGGCCACCTTCTGCAGCGAATCCAGAATGCTATTCGAACGACAAGGACATCAAGGCGTAGAGCATGTCGAGGGGATTCTCAGACTCATAAGAGTGGTAACTGAGCAGGAGAGACTCGAAATGCGGCCTTATATGTCGGTTTTTGCGGGCTCGGAGGGGTTTGACGATTGGACGTGTTCCGACGTGAAGCATGTGGTCGACAAAGTCTCTCTCCCTCCACACATTTGTCCCGCAAACGAACAGAACGTTTTGGGCATGGTAGAGATCGTGAGGAGCCCATATGCGGCTCCAGTAGGCCTTTTCTCCAAGAAGAGACTCGGCGATAGACTGTTGATGTGTGGGTTCATCCGCTTTGCTTTCCGGATCCCCGATGAAATGGACCAGAAGTTTGCTCTTCCCTCGGTTCCAAAGGAGCTTCATCCTAGTCCAGGGGCCTTCAACAGGATGCTTTGACTGAAACTGCTGAGAGCAATCCGGTCCGAGCCAAGAGATGACGACCCGGGCCTGTGAGACTATTTTTGTCAGCAGCACAGCATGAAACCTTCTTTCTTCGTTGTCCTTGAGATTAATACAGATGGTGTCGATCCACAGACTTAGGTGATGTTTTTGGGAGCGTACGTGTAGTAGGGCGAGGGCTAAGTTGTGGCCGATTCGGAATGGCTGGTCGTTGATCCTGATTGTGCACAAATTGTTCCGGCAGTCCCGACCTTTGTCAGATTTGGCAACGGGCAGAGTAGCGTCGGCTTCTGATGCATCTCTCCATGCGTAGGAAAGAAAGCTGTATGTTGGAGGGGCATCGTGCGGGAACTGACAATGAAAAAGGGAGCCGGCTAGTCCATCGTCAAAGTTGCCAGGGTATAGGACGAAGACTCGAATGGAACGGATGACGTCCAGAGGCTCGTGTTGGAACTGCATTGTTAGGCGGCCTTCAGGCGATGGATGTAGCGATATCGAGCTGGGTGGTAGTGTAACGGAGGCAGCGTAAGGGGTAGTAGAGGTTGCGTGGGCAAGAGCGAACGAATAGTGGAATGTGTTGATGATACTCCAAGCGAATGTCAGTTTTCCTAGAAGAGTTGCGGACATGTTTGAATGTGGAAAATTGGCGGCATTGTGAAGATGAAGTTGTTATTGAAGAGGGGAGGGAATACCAGCAGAGGGGGATGAAGCCGCGACAAGTCAGTGCCCATGGAAAGGGCTGCTCACGTCAGGGAAAGGAAGGATGGACATTTGAAGACTCGTTCGAGTCGTGCTTCCCTCTAACCATCAGCTGGCAACGTATATGCTTCCTCCCCAGTGAGTCGTCATTTCGACTGCCGTAATCACAGCTGTCTCCATTGTCTGCAGATAGACGGTACGAATGGACATAACGTATCATCAATGGCAATTTTTGATTGAGCTTGCTAAAACGCCCCAGTCGTAGACCCGAACCCCTTTCTATGCTATGAGGTAGTAGTAGTGGTAGTGTACAGTGGGACACGCTTATGTCCACTCATGAATTAGTCGTCGCACAGTTCTTTCATCTCCCATGCTCGTTGCAGGAAAGACACCTTTTACATGCTCTCCTTGACATGCTCGGCGGTGCCCTGGGCCTTGCCTGCGAGCTCGCTCGCCTTGCCCTTGGCCTGGCCGGACAGCTCGCTCGTCTTGCCGGAGGCCTCGCCCTTGAGCTCTTCGGCCTTGCCCTTGGCCTCGGCCGTGCTGTCGGGGACGGCCTTCTTGACCTTCTCAGCGACGTTGGCTGAGTTGGAAACATGTTAGTGAATCGCAGCTCACAATCAGTTGTAGGTCAGACAAGGCTGGTTCTGCTTCTGCTTACCTCCGACGTTGATGCCATCGACGAGCTTGTCGCTGACCTTGCGGTCGACCGTCTTCAAGCCGTCCTTGACGGCCTCGGTCGGGGACTTTTGGACGGGAGCGGTGGTGGTGAAGGACCTTGGAGCGGCGGCCAAGGTTCTGGGAACGACGCGGGGGAGGGCAGCCAGGCGACGGCCAGTGATCTCGATGAGAAACGACATTTTGAGTGTGAGGTGTATGTGGTTGGTGTTGTTATTGTTGCTATAGATTGCTTGGATTCGATCGCGATGAAAGCGTCTTGATTCGTTTGATTGTTGTTTTCGAGGGATGAAGGAGGTAGGAAAATTGACAGGTGCAGACAGCTCAAATATGAGAAACAGCAAGAATGAGAGCTATCAGTACGGGTGAGGTAGGTAGCTCAGCTGAAGCTGCATACCTATGAGCTTAGGGTGATGTCATCGGGAGGCGAAGGCACGGGCGTCTGCGGCGCTGTACACCCTGATTCCGCAGGGGCAGAATAAGCTACCCCCAGCACGCAGCACGGTCTGACACCGCACCTCGGGGAAGAGGGGGCACTCACTGACTTCAGGCCACAAATGCCAAAAACCCCCCCACTAAATGACGTTCCTGGACGGCCGTCGAGACATGGTATCACACCTACATCATCGACCTCAAATGTATGTATGCAGCCGCTTATTTTTGGGGGGAACCGGTACTGCCCAAGTATCTCTGTGCCACTGCCCCCGGTTCCTGCGGCCTGTTTGAGAAGGGAGATGACGTTATGGCTACTTTGGCAGCCCTTCATCGCGCCATCGCCCACACCAAGCCTTGATCGATTGCTTTGGGCCGTTTGCATAACCGAGGCCCAGCATCCCTCCTGGGCCAAGAAAAAAGAAAAAAAAAAGGACTGGGAGAATGGCTAGGCACGTTGAGGTTCGAGCAACCATTGCTGCCTTTCCAGTCCCGGATTTTTCTCGCTGCTGAACGCTCCCCTGATCTCGATCCCCCCCGTATTGCTCGGACCATTCACCGGGTGATGGCCGGCCCCACTCGACCGCGATCCGGACCTGTGAACGGAGCCGGGCGCCTTTCGGAACCGTACCTGTCTCGGACTCGCATATCGACCCGCATCCCTTGAGCTCCCTTGCTATTTTACTGAACCAATGAAGCCCCCCTGCCATCTGCGATCTCGCCAATTTATGGCATGAAGGCATGTGAGAGGGAAAAAACACCGTCATCATGATCAAGGCCGTTAAATACCCCCTTCGAACCCGTTGGGGTGGACAACGGGTCCGATACTGCCAGCTTCGTATTTCAATACCACATCCAAATCCTTACTGAGCTCAATTCACACAACCTTTCATCGAAACTACAGGTACACAAATCGAGCCATACACAAACCCTCTCAACATACAGCATAATGTCGTCCATGGAGAACGTGAGTGTGGCATCTCCCCTCCCCTTGCTCTACCCTTCCCTGTCCCGTTCCCTTGAGGTTCACAGTCCCAGGCCTGTCGGCTGACACCGAATCCTCGCAGCAACACGGCGCGTACGGCTCCTTCGGCTCCGCCAACGACGCGGACCTGGTCAAGAAGGTCAACGCTTTCAACGAGAGCAAGATCGAGCACGGCGGCGAGGAGCCCTCGTCGGCCGAGGGCAAGGCCGCGAAGCCGGGCCTTGGGACTTCCGCCGGTGACGGCGAGGATGTGCAGGAGGCCGGCAGGAAAGTGACGGAGAAGGTCGGGGACATGCTGAACAAGAACAAATAGAGTGGCCGAGCGATGCTGATTCCGTCTTGTCGGCTGTTCGGTAAACCATCAATGAGTTACGAAGCTTCATGATCGTAGTCTTAAGTATCCAATACCCCATATGGTCGTCGAGAAAAGACCTTCTCGTCTCTTCCCCTCCACTATCTACACACGTGTTAGTCCGTTTATGCTGAGTCTGGGACCGAGCGCACGGCCAACAAGCCCTTTTTCAACCCAACATGAACAATGTGGTATCAATTACAGCCGCTTCCTCGAGCGACACCCACAACAAAGGCAGCTAAATGCCGCTTACTGGCCCTTGAAAACAGGCTTCCTCTTCTCCTGGAACGCCTTGAGCGCCTCGTTGCGGTCCTCTGTAGTAACAACCCGCTCGTACATCTTGTTTTCGACCTCCTCCCTCGCCCATGCGACAGCCTGCAGCGCGGCGCGGATGGCAATCGGTCCGCCCTCGCAGATCTCACCCGCGAGACGCACACTCTCACTCAGCGCCGCCTTGCGGGCCGCGAGCAGCACGCCCTTGTCCTTGTCGCCCTCGCCGGCCTTCTCGGCATCCTCGTGCGTGATGTCGACCAAACGGTCCGCGATGCCCAGGAAGTATGCCTCCGGGGCCGAGACGCGGCGGCCGGTGAGGATCAAGTCGCGGGCGCGGGAAAGGCCGATGAGAGCGGGCAGACGGTGGGTGCCACCGGCGCCGGGGATGATACCGAGACGTGTCTCGGGAAGACCAACCTGGGCATTGGACGAGAGAACGCGAAAGTGTGTGGAGAGAGCGAGCTCAAGGCCGCCGCCGAGGGCGATGGACGAAATGGCCGATATTGTCGGGATGGGGAGGTTCTGAAGGGATGTGAAGGTGGAACGAAGGTTATGGAGAAACTCGTCGGTTCTGTCAAACAAATGCGTGTTAGCAGGTTCAAGCAAGTCAAACCGAATTTTCAGAAGCCGATTGGCCTGGACCAAGGTAGATAAATGGGTAGCACGTACTCCTGTTGCGTGAAGCCCCGCCTCTCTTTCAAGTCGGCGCCTGCGCAGAAGCTCGTCTCAACAGCGCTCGCAAGAATCAGGGCACGGGTCGGACCCTTGACGTCCTTGCCGGCGGCACCGCCAAAGACCTGCTTTTGTGGCAGCTCATCGCCAGTCTCGGGATCGTATTGGGCATGAATGGCGTCGACCTCGGCGCGCAATTGCGAGAGGAGGGCCTTGGAGAGGGCATTGCGGGCCTTTGGGCGGTTGAGCTCGAGGATGCGGATGTGGCCGGATCCGGGGGCGGGCAGCTGAGTCACGGTTATCAGCGGCTGGTTGGAGTCCGAGGCGGTCGATGTCGAGTAGAAGGCGGCCGGCGGCAACTTCGAAGATGCGACGGTGGTGCGTGGGATGCGGATTGCGACGCGGAGGGGGGCGAGACGAGGAGGCATTACGGCGGTTGGAGAGAAGTATTAAGAGATGATGAGAAGCCGATGGTATAGTGCAACTGGAGGACGAGAATTGGGTTCGGACGGAATGTGGGAAGCTTGCCGCAGATTTCTTTCAATCGTATGTGTTTGTGGTTCGGCAGACCTTGAGAATTGGGCCGAGGACGTGGATTGGAGGAGCGAAAGCCGCATTGGTGAAAATGCGATGACGTTCATGGCGTTCCGGGTTTGCTCGGCTATTTGCGGGTGCGGCGGGGACGTTTTGTCACCTGTCATCCGTCACCTGTCAGTCAGTTACCAGCTGTCCTTCCCAGCTACCTACCAAGCTCTCCAAGGAAGGAAGCTTCCTGGCCAAGTTCACCGAATCGGCAAGGAGCTTGGATCACGCTTAGACACACGCACACAGACACAGCTGCTTCGACCCTACTACACTACACTAAAGCAACCATCGTCGATGCTTGGTTGCTGGAACACTTGCATAGAGGAACACCGTCTCAACGAATTCTCAATAAGAAACACCACCATCACCACCCCTGAAAGCAGCCAAGACGAATCATCCATCCGCCATCAAGGGGGCGCCCATGGCCCGTGCACAGTGACGTCCACGTTCCTGGCGCCAAGCCCTCTGTCCCTGCGCAAACACTCATACACACACACACACCTATAGGTAGTTGAGGAGAGTCGCGTGTCCTGTTGAATTCCCTTTAAATGACGCTCTGCTGCAGCTCTGGTGTCTCCTTCGCGCCATTGTCTTCCATCTGCCCATCGAGTCCTTCATCATGTCAGACAGCACAGCAGAGAGCATCCTTGTCCCCTTTCTGGGCGCCATTCAAGCCTCCCTATCAGTCCTGTTGACCATATCAGCCGGAGTAATTGCCGCCCAGTTAGGGCTCCTTGACGATGCCAGTAGCAAAAAGATTTCGACATTCTGCGTCCGAATGGCCCTCCCTGCACTCCTGGTCACAAACGTCGGGTCTCAGCTTGACCTCGAGACTGTAAGTTCATGGCCCTCCTTGACACATGTTTCCGACTTGTCTGACCCATCCGTCAGGGAATTCGATATGTGCCCATAGTCATCTGGGCAGTATTCTACACCACCGTGTCCATTGCTATTGGCTTCGTTCTCACAAAGGTCTTCGGCATGCCGGACTGGGTCATCCCCGCCATTGCCTTCAATAACACAACCAGTCTGCCACTCTTGCTCGTCCAGTCTCTGGATGCAACAGGCATCCTAAGCTCCATAGATGACAGCTCCGGCGTTGTGAGCAAAGCCAAGAGCTACTTCTTGGTCAACGCCATGATCGGCAACTCCTTGACTTTTGCTCTGGGGCCAAAACTCCTCAATGGCCAAGAGGAGGAAGCCCCTAAAAAGTCTGGGGACGACGACGAAGACAGCCAAACCGACATTGAGGATGACATCGAATCGCAGGAACAGGATGCCGTCGAAAGGAACGAGCAGACGTCGCTTCTCCCCAAGCCGGTCGCCGCCAAAGGCACCCACGTCGGATACTTTGCCTACGGAAAAGGCAGCAAGTTCTGGTCCTCCCTCTCACCAACCACCCGTTCCATCCTCGACTTTCTGTACACCTTCGTCAACGCTCCCGTTATTGGAGCTCTTCTCGGAGCTCTTGTTGGCCTTGTCCCTGCGCTCCATCGCTTGTTCTTCAACGAGCCCGAGGAGGGCGGCTACCTCAACGCATGGCTCACCGCAGCCATAAAAAATGTTGGCGAGCTGTTCGCTGTATTGCAAGTCATCGTCGTCGGTGTCAAGCTCTCCAAGGCGATTCTCCAATACAAGAACGGAAACGACTCGAAAGAAAGCAGAGTCCCCCCAGTACCATTCCTGGTCGTAGCCTTCGTCAGGTTCATTCTTTGGCCCATCATCTCAATTGGAATCATCTATCTATTGGCTAGCCGGACGAACCTGGTGACCCAAGACGCGCTGTTGTGGTTTTGCCTGATGCTTATGCCCACTGGACCCCCGGCAATGAAGTTGTCTGCGCTAGCTGATTGCGAGGGCTCCGAAGACTCCGAGAAGATGTTGATTGCCAAGTTCTTGACTGTGAGTATTGGCTTCTTCTCCGTGAGAGATGGTACATCTGCTGACATTGCCCTTAGCTGTCGTACATAATCTCACCCCTGATTTGTTTCGCCGTTGTCGGTGCCTTGAAGGCGAGCGAGGCTGTGGCCGGAAAATAGATTCCTTTGCGTTTACTTCGCAGATGCCTTGACTGAGCGAGAAGGTGGCTAGAAGTTGGATATATGAAGCAACATACACAAAACTTGATACAAAAGCTTCAGTTTTAGAGACGAATATACGATACCTTACTTCATTTCATAACATTTCCTTGATATTTCATAAATTCGTTTGCCTGACAGCACAATAATATGGTAAAGATCATAATCGTAAAGTCTAAAAGAACAAAGGTCGCAGGAAATTTCAACTTGAATACTGGTGTGGCCAGCATAGTTGACCTCCCCCACCACCCATGCAACCTTCGACATCTGTAATCTTGAAGCTTTTGAGCCGGAGCGTCCAGAATCCGGGATAGATAAGATCCTCAGAAGTAGATCTCGTATGATCTTGCTGCATCCAAAACCATCTTTTCAAACGGAATCCAGCCCTGGCCCGTCGCTTTTACCGCTTTAGTTGCATCGACTGCCCTCCCGTCAGGAGGCGTGCTGTAGTCTTTCAGGTAACCCTGGCCCGGCTCTCCCTCTTTGATGGTGTCTCTCCTGCCGGGGTACGCCTTTCGAAGAATGTCGCAATACGCCTGGATATTGGCATAATTTTCACTGCCGCCCGCGATATAACGCTGCCCGTCCGCGACGTCGGCTCTTTCCGCCGCAAACACAGCCAGCCGAGCGACGTCGCGGACGTCGACGTGCGTCCCGTTGCCCGGTCCCAATGGAGACAACTCCTCGCCGTTCATGACGCGGTACGTGACGATGGCGGTGTCGCTCAGCTTCCTGGGGTCCTTGGGCAGGATCAGGGGCGGGCCCACGACCCAGACCGGGTTGATGGCCGTCATGGTGAAGCCGACGCGGCCCTGGTTCCTCTCCCGGAACTCCCAGAAGGCGCGCTCGGCCTTGACCTTGCTCGCGACGTAGACCTGGGCGCCGGTCGCGTCCTTGCCCGCCTTCTCGAGAGCCTCCTCGGCGTCGTCATTCCAGTCCGCCTCCGTGACGACGCGCCCCAAGAACCGCGGGCCGTGTCCCCTGATAGCGACGATGGACGACATGTACACGAAAGATTTCAGCCCGGGCTCCCCGACGGCCGAGTCCATGATGCTGAGGGTGCCCTTGACCGCCGCGCCCAGCACCTGCTCGGCGTTCGTGTTGGCAAAGTTGACCGGGCTCGCGAGGTGGGCGATGACGGTTACGCCCTTGACCGCGTCGTCAAAGGCGCCCGGGACCGTGATGTCGGGCACGATGGCCGTGGAGAGCTGGCCCGACGCCGTGTGCGAGGGGAGCGCGTTGGTGAGGTCTGCGGCCGAGTTCTGGGACCTGACAGCGGCGCGCACCGAGTAGCCGGCGAGGAGGAATGCCTCGACAGTCCGGGCGCCGATGAAACCATTAGCGCCGGTGACGAGAGCGAGGCCCTTGGTCGACGACATGTCGGATTGGATTGTTTAGACTGTACGCTGGACTTGTTGCGGAAGCGAGCCTTCGACCTCGGCTTTGCTACGTTTGATAAAGTCTGTTTTTGAGTAGAATTGATCTGCGGGCGTGATAAAGACACTCGTATGTCCACCTGGCTATCATGTGTATGAGTGAGTGCTGTTGTTGATGCTGTGGTGCTCTTAGCTCGGCTTTATGGAGTTTATTTACGGTCTTACCATCAGCTTTAACCCCGCGTCTTTTCTCCATGCCGCGGGACGAACAAAGACTCCACATCCACAGTAAGCCCTCAAGTCTTAAAAAACTTCTTGCCCCTTTCCCGTTGGTTCCGAAGTGGTACATGGCGTTTCTTATCGCCGAATTGGCGAAGTTGAGCATGCTGACGGCTGTCTTACATGAATGTTGCTCAGTAATGGCACCTGTAAACTAGCGGAGAAATCACGGCGGGTTCGGACATGTCGGAAAGCCGTATGGCGGGAGCGTTTGGATGTAACCGCCCAACACGATTGATACCCCGATAGCCCGATTAATAATCAGCAATATTTAGCGCCACTCTTGCAGACCGCTACCCTCGCACCCTATCTTCTTTGAAAGGCCACAACAGTAGGATCCCATGACAAGAAGAATATGCAGACCGGTTTGGATATGCAGATTGCAAATACGAGGTCGCGAGAATAGATCAACGTTGCAGGTAGCCGCACCCAGGCCCGGGAGATCTTCGTGCCTCTAGTTCGTACAGAAAAATCATTAATAATGATTCAGGAGAACGCGTGTTAGTTGCTGGTATCCCAGAAGCATCTTTCCTTTTTTAAGTAGCATAACCATAAGATTGAAGAAAAGGAATAGTGAAACCAATCCTTTGTCTAGTTGTTTCATCTACCGGTATTCTACGTAACTGCTACTGCATCATCAGATTAGCAGGCGGAATTATTGCTAGGAGTACCAGAGCGCAATAACAAAAAGTACATCGCAACGCATTCGAACCCGCCTACAGGTCCAAGCTCTGAACCGCCGATTGACTTGGATTGCGCACCTACTTTGCATGGAAATTATGGTTAACAACCTTTGGTGAAGGGTTAACTCATCCCGTATGGATGTCTATCACTGGAGCCTACATACACTATTCACTAGCCGCAACCCCAAACCTCTTCCCTTTTGGCGGACTACTCAGATGTGTTTCAAGGATTGATTCAATCCAGTGTCATATTTATCTTCTCATTATGTTTATTTTAATCTAACGGTTGTTCCACAAATTGGCCGGTCTTTGCTCAACAAGCGTCACGCAAAGTAGTTCGACTGTTCATAATGACCTCAATCCAAACCCACATCGATGCCTAGATCGATACTACAAAGATGCCGGAACAGTTAGTCAAGTTCATATGTGGGTTGACACGTCAAATCTGTTGGTTCTTATTGGCTGAAACTCTCCAGTTCGCAGTCAATTCTCCACCAAGAGCATGGGTGCTGCCAGGCAAAAGAACGACCTTTTTTTGTTCACGTCATCCATCCGCCATTCGGAGTTTACCCCACTACTTGCGGTGACTAGCCTACTGCACTTTCAGCTTCTTCACAACATCGGTGGCCTTAGTAACCAAAGTAACCATAAGCAACTCGATCTTCGGTAGCGAAATGCCAGTCACTCAATTCCAGGAAGATAAGATAATACCCCTGTAAAGGTAGGCTGGTCTCTCGCCTCGGATAATGCATGACAAAGAGCTTGATAAGCTTTTCAAGAAACTCTTTGTGCGGTGTTTCGAGACAATGACTTACATTGTACAGACCAGTCAACCATGGATCAATCTCAGGCTAGTCAGCAACTGCCACCTGAAGCTATCGCTCTTGCTGGGCGTATGTATGATGGTGCGCGGAAGGGCGACATTGCTCTCTTCCAGCAAGCCCTGCCGGCTGGATTGCCCGCCAACATGACCAACGAAAAAGGCGACACACTGGTAAGGAGTTTGGTCCCTGGCATTTTCTAGCTTTACTGACACTTATCACCACCCCAGCTCATGCTGGCTGCTTACCACGGGCATGCGGAGTTGGTGAAGCTCCTGATCCAGCACGGAGCTGACCCAAACCGTCTGAACGATAGAGGGCAAAGTCCGTTGGCGGGAGCGGTCTTCAAGCAAGAAGACGCAGTAATCGAGGTGAGAGACTCGTCGCCCTTTTCAACTGGAAGATACAACTTGCTTTTGTTATTGTCTCTTGCGTACATGTGATAAGCTAATGCTCTAGAACCAGGTTCTTCTTGAGAGCGGGGCAGATCCTGACTACGGTAACCCGAGCGCACTGCAATGTGTCGCTATGTTTAAGCAAGAAGACAAGTGGCAAACCAAGTTCGAGTCCGCATCTGGAAGAGGCAAAGCCACTGCATGAATCAAGTGTCATTTCTAGGCACTCGCTGATTCTGACACTTGGCATACCGAAATATTGAAATGACCAATTTCTCAAAGAAGTATGGAGGCGAACTTGACACGGGCTAAAACAGATTACCCAACAAGAATACTGCTGCAGCTGTTGCTCTTGCTCCAGTCTCTCAACTCAGACGGCATGGCTATACACAGAAGGGTCTCTAAGCAGGTACACTTTGAGGAGGAGCGTAACGACTTACTGATCAAGCATGGAGTGGAAAGCTCTTCGTTTTAGTTCTTCGCGAAACGGTTGCAAGCATAGATAGGACTTCGCCCTCCGTTCGACCAAGCACCCCGCAGAAGAGCTTAAGAGGAAACCCTTTCAGGCCATGCAGAAGCTCTACCAGGTTGAGCATCCCCACGTCTTTGGAAATGAGCGTCTTTGAGCTATGGTAAATCGGCGTCTTAAATCCGTTGTGAACAACGTTCCGAAATCCATCATTTCCTGACTTGGCCCTCGAGCTGTGGCCCAGGGCGGGCTGTTCGTCCCATACCTCCGCAATCTATACGAGCTGGAGTTCTACTAGCGTGTGACGTGAAGAATTCCAAGCTTTACGCTAAATTATACCGTAGAGCTTTGTGGAAAGAGCGCAGAACGGAGCCAAGCAACGGGTGTAGAGCAACAGGAGGGTACATATACAATATACTATACCCCACCCTATATACGAGCCACCCCCACATCCGAGCCATCCGAAATTCCCGCACCCATCAACAACATCACCTTTTTCAAACTATTATCACATTATCCATTCACATCCAAACAACGCTATTTTTTTAGAATACCTTCTTTAACCTATCATGAAGCAATATACCGAAGATGAGCTCCAACAGGCCCTTGCCGAGGTGCAGGGTGGTTGCCCTATTCGCAAGGCTGCTCGGAAATAGGGTATACCATACCAGTCACTTTAACATCGATATTATAGGCGTTAAAGCAGAAACGCTGCCTTTATCTATAGGCAAAATCTATCTTAGACTCAGGAGAATAACCTGGCTGCCTATATAACCCTTTAAGAATCCCTTAGTAGACCCCTTAACTATCAGCAAGTGAAGGGCCTGGCAGAGCGTATAATGGGTGATGGGCAGCGACGTATAGGGAGGAAGTGGATGTGCCGATTTAAGCAGTAAAACCTATTAATTAGAACCAGGCCATCTAGAGCAATAGATGCCTGGCGATAGGCAGCCTATTCTCCTGAGGTTATCCAGGATTTCTTCTATCGTCTGGCTAGTATCCCTACTATCTAGGGAATCTATCTATCTAATTAATAGAATATAGATAAAACTGGTATAATAGAGGGTAAGGGAGCTAATAGGCTAGTGCTGGGCTTTTCGGTATTATAACATATCTAGAAAAAGCAGCCAAGATCCTAGGTATAGATCTCCCTTATTAAGTGTATATCTGCTAATAGGAGGTCCTTATACCTATTAGTTATATATAAGGGTAAGTTAGTCTAGACCTAGTGGTTCCTATCTAACCTATCTAGATATAAAGGATAGCACTTTATATATACAGATAATAGCTGGACGACTGAGAAAACTGCTTTTGAATAGTTAAAGAAGGTCTTTATCCCAGGCACTATGCCTAGCGAGCCAGAGGCATGTCACGAGCAGGTCAGGGCAACCAACTCTGGCACAAAGCAAAAGCTTCGGTAATGATGCACCTGCATCATTATCCCCTGTTCTGCACTATATAGTTACGCCGGCCAGGGACCAACTGGTTAGGCCGTAACAAGGCAGCCAGACTGCTGGTTCTTAATAGGTATTAAAGCCATATATCTATTAACTTTATGTGGGAATGTTAGCAGCATCGCATCTATCTGTTATTTCTGCCGCTATACTCCTCTGCTGTCCTCTAACCTTTAGATATAGCTGTTTTTGGCCTATTGAAGCAGGCCTATCGTAAGGAGGTTGGTTATCTGGATGACTGGGTGACGGATTCAACCATAGCTAGAAAAAGGGCATTTCTGGAGTGTTATTTCAAGGCTTGCAAGTCAGTAATAACAGACCAGAATATCATAGCTGGCTAAAGGGCAGCTGGATTATGGCCAGTTGCTATGAGGCGCCCATTATCTAACTCCTTGATATCTAAGGCATCATCCAGCCAGCAGACCAGCCAGCAGACCAGCCAGCCCAGCAGCCGACAGTGGGATGAAGCCGTATCTATCGTCCCATGGTCAACCCCTCATCGGTCTGCTGATCTACGGCATCAACTACACCAGTTAACCCAGCTGGCCAAGGATGGGTTGGATACCCATACTATTCGTCACCTATCTAGAAAGGTGCAAAAGGGCTATGATGAGCAGTCATCCAGACTGGCGCTTCTAGAAAGGCAAGCCAGCGCGTTACAGGCCCAGTTAGAAGACCAGCGGTCACGCAAGAGGAAAAAGGTCCCTTTATCGCCCAACAGCACCTTCGCCACTATAGAACATATCCAGCGGGCGCAGAATCCGGATGCCGGCCAAATAGATAGTCCGGATGAATCCAGCGCATCCGAATTATCCAGCGAGGCCGAAAGTTGTATATGGGTGGGTGGCAAGCCCGAGGAATAAGTGGTGATAGTGGCTCGGATATAGGGGTGGCTCGTATATAGGGTGGGGTACAGTAAGAACAATCCTTGTTTAAAATACTTGGGACGGATGATGCATTCAATCGGTAGCTGCTCTAGACTCAATCGGGACCAGCCCTGGCTTAACTGTTCAAACAATTATATAAGCCCGGCTCGTACTCAAACTCGTCCTATTTCCACCGCAGTCGCGTTATCAAGTCGTTACTCATAATACGAGCGCACCGTTGTCTTTTCCTACGGAGACCTCATCCCAAGTGGCATGTGAATGCTCAAAATCGCGCTTTCCACCGGGCAACCGGGCAATTCACCACTGTCGATCATCGTGGGCTCCTGGTTTCACGAGAAACGGAAATCCGGATTGGTAAGCCATACGAAGCATACGTATATCTTGAACCAGACATTGGGAACGCAATGAAATCTTCAGTGCGCAACAGACCGGCATAGGACTGACACACAGCATAACGGAATTCCCATCAAACTTTGACCACATATCACATTATTTTTCACACAGTTTGTATCCTCTCTAATATGCTTATATGATATACATATATGAATATATTCTAAAAGATTCAACAGTTCTTCGAGTTAGAATCATACAGGACCTTCCACGACAGACTACTGGCGATATTAGCCCGGCCACCCACTGTCTCTCGGATAACTGGCACGCTATAACGCTTGATGGAACGCCTGACGGCAAGTCGAAAATTTTGGCTCTCTAGTTTGAGGATCTAATGCGTTTTAGAGGCTTTTGAACGAGCATCGAGAGATAGCGCTGATGAGCTCAAGGGCACATTGGAGAAACTCAAGAAGCAGTGGAATTGTCGTAGGGAGTGAAGGCCCTCTGATCGACATCTATTTCCTCCACAAGTACTTGTGCTACGGGGCCGGACACGAAAGACCCGGATTGTGTGGAACCAGTGCATAAGCTTAGAAAGACTGACTGAATAGTAGATTCGCTTGACATCCAGCGCCATCTTGGCGCTGAGCCGCGGAGTTCCTGGGACACCACTCTATGGCTAACCAGACTATTGGAGAGTGACTGATCAGCGTGATTTAAGATCGGCTGGAATCGCCCGAATAACGAAGAGAGGTTGATGAGGCTATGGTGATACAGATTGGGGCAGGTCAGCAGGATAGGGCGGCCTCAAGCCTAAAACGACCGTACGGATCAGTAACTCCTTCTTCCACTATCAGTTGTACTGGGGAACATTGTTATGCAATATGCTCCTGAGTGAAGTAACGATGATTTATGATAGAGTCGAATTCGTGAACCGCGGAAATGCCCCCGATATCCATGCTTTCCTTGGAAGATAGAAAGCCGAATTACAGAATGATACCCTGAACATCTACAAAGGTTTCCACTGGCTCTACATCATGATGGTATTGCGTCGAATGAGTTGCCATATGTTAGGCAGTCTCCGCTTTCTCTGCGAATGGTTTTTGCGCGGAGACGACGTGACTGTAGGGCATGTTAGCTTCCGATCGTGGCTGATAGAATACACCAACCTACTGGTCGAACATGGCGTGGTAAGGAGAGTTTTTCATCTCTTGTCGAACTTTGGCAAGCAAAACAAGGACCTCCTCCCTGGTCTGACCCAGAACCCCACAGAACAACTTAATTGTAAAACCTTCCAAGCCGTCAAGAAGCTGGGCCAAGTTGAGCATGCCGACATCTCTGTAATGATACTCCTTGGCCCATGGTCCTATAGGCACCTTGAATCTCTGATGGGTGACATTCTGGAACCCTGCATCTTTAACCCAGCCTTCTAATTTTGGGCCTGGACATGCTGTGCGGCCTATTGCTTCACAAGTCTCCACAAACTGCTTGTTCCATTGACGCACGAAGTGTTTCTCTTTATATGTACCATCATCTGAGTAGTACTCTCCATTCATGTCCTGGAATTCAACCCATCCGCCGGGGTTCAGGTTCCTATGTATTTGCTTTATGTCAGAGCACAATATCAAGCTATTAAAGAGCACGGAAACTTACTTGTATATATTATTCATGAGTTTAGGCCAGTCCTTGATGGCTACAAGCATGTATCTGACAAAAATGTATTCAAACTTCTTGTTGTGAAGCCAAGGGCTTTCCACGTCATCAATTTCGAATTTGACGTTGAGAGGTACCCTTTATTAAGTCAGTAAGAACTGATTATACCGGTCTGATAGTTTCAATCACCAAGGTGGTTGGATGGCGCTGATGTCATTTCCAATGATCTATGTCGTCTTGTTAGCAATCTTTGATGAATGGCTGTTGGATGGGTATGTCTGGTCATCTTACTTCGGCATGCTGAAATATATCACCCATTTCCATGGACCCTTCAATTGGTTAGTGCCCAGACATAAACCCTTTTGCAGGTACTCACAAATTCCAGTGCCGGTTCCAACATCAAGAATTCTATGGACTTTGTTCTTTTTGAGAGGAGCTAAGTAGAGCTTGTTGCCAATTGACTTAACCATGAGCGCATGGGCCATATCAAGTCGATCCATCTCAGGCTACAAACATTAGAACCAGTGAGTCAAGTTGCTATACGGGATTCTCTGACCTTATCATTCGGGAAGGAATATACTGGGACTTCATGTTAGAGGAGTTGTGAAGTCAAGGGCAACATGCAATATGTACGAACCTCCTGGCCGAAATGCATGGTAGCGTCTTCCATACTCCTCGGGGTAGTCAACGGCACTAGATGCTAGGAGGCTGTATAGGAGGAGCTGGCTTTTAAGCTATATGTATCAATATAGGGAGAATCATTCTTACATTCGGTCGTCAATGGTAGAGCCATCAATCTGGTATCACGGTCAGTAATACAACATTTGCAAACACAGCACTAAAATCCTCACGCTGAACCCATCTTCGGCCTCAATCGGCACCGAATCAACCGCCTCCTGTGCGACAGGGTCAGTCTGATCAGCCGGTAGACCAGCTGAAGGATCTGTGGGCGGAGAATTGGGGGACGAGGTCTCCGCCGGGGTTGCTGTGAGAGATATGCCTGCGACAGCCGGCGCCGAAGTTGACCGTGCATCTGGCGGATCAACCATTCTGTTCTTTGGTGTACCCGGAGGTCGTAGTAAGGCTCAATGCAAGGTGACTTTGCTCAAGGGCCGATAATTGGGTGTCTGTAAAAGCCTCATGTAGAAGGAGATCAGAGATGAGTCGCATGAACAGTCCAACAAGAGAAATACGCCCTTTTGACTGAAACTGAAAGCCTCGGCTAGGATGTATGCAGGGTGGGGTTGCTCAAGACTCTCGTAATTCATCAAGTAGCAAACGACAGCGACTCTGGGATGTCCCATCAGAATATCTAGGCACACACATTTATGCAAGGATCCTAGGAAGCCGCGAGGTCTCCAAGCCAATAGATGGCGGCCGCTTCCATCTCTCCAACCAACCGGTCAACAAGGATAAATGATCCCACTTTGAAATCAACTCCGGAACGACCTACCCCTCTTCGCCGAGATGGGCAGGCGCTTCCTCGCCCCAACAGGCCGACCACAACAGAACCAAGTATATGATGGGCAAAAGCATATTCATACGTCTCATTCCAAACCCATAGACTTTCTGCATTGTAAATTTCGAATTTTTGAGGTATCCTGATACGTGTCATTTGTTATTTGTGTACGAGAATATCTATACGAGAGTTCACCAGGACGGTTGGATGGCGCTTAAGTCGATTCCAAGAATATGTACTTAGATGGTTATATAGGTGTGATTTCTGTTAAAGCTTCAAATGAATCAATTGCCGGAAAGAATGACATGGTTCTGTGTTGGGAAATATGTCACCCATTTCAACCACCCAGCCCTATACATATTCAACGATGAATCGTGATGCTTATGGACGGAGGCTGCGACCTGACTAGACGGTTGTTGTCAAATATTGCTGTACCTCTTCCGATATCAAGACTTCTGGGAAGCTTATGTCACACTATTGGTGCCAGGAAAAGCTTACAGCCTATGGAATTAACCATGGGAGCCGGAGCCATATCACTGCGGTCCAGGTCGGTCTGAAGGTGTTAGGTTTGCACACAAGACAGGGAAGCATGGACTTGAAGACTTCGTCATTTGGGAATAGATATATTGGTTTAAAAAAAAAATGAAAATTAACTTATGCAATCTCATCTACATCTACGTCTCGGTCGGAAAGCATGATATCGGTGCCCATATTCCACTGGATAATTTTCGCTGCTCAAAGACAATGATCTCAAGTGCGGTGTACTCAATTGTACGCTGAGCGCCTTAAGTCTGTCTAGGAGACTCATAAATCTAGTCTTCATTCGATTTGTCATTATCAGTCTACATACATAACATCAACCTTACCATGGCGAGACAACGTTGGGCGACGGTAACAATACCGCATCCATCATCGGGTAGGAACTGGAGTGATGACCCCGGGGTCGTCCAATCATTGGCCATCCTGTAATGGTTTTATTTTGGGGCCAATTGGTTGAAGATACCGTTTGAAAATCTCAAGATTTACGCCAAACTGTGGCGTGAAGCAGCGGAAAGAGCGCAGAATTAAGCCGAGCAACGGGTGTGGAGCGGCAGGAGGGCATCTCCTCCTTTTGATCGACGTAAAAGCGCCCATGCAGAAGCGCCGACAAACAACAGGGGCTCGCTGCACCTTTATCACCGCAACTCATGATCAATCGAGTTGGGATGACCCACCGCTGGCGCAGGCCAAGCGACCTAGATGCAGAGCACATTCTCGATTCGTACCTGCACATACACCAAGTTTGTGTCGCTTATGGTTCGGCACCTCAGAGCTCCAGACCAATGGAAAGACTGCGCTTCTGAAGGAGATCCTTAAGATGTCAATACAGGTGCCAGCTGATGTGCACCCCTTCCTCCCAGAGACGTATCTTAATATGGCGAGCGAAGCTCATGGTGGCATAGGCTTTGCCATGTATCAGAGCACAGGTGGCATTTGCGGTATTTCTTCTACGTTCGCATCCTAGGACGTAGACAAACCCATATGATATTCAGCTACAACTTTAAAAGTCTGGGATTCAATAGAAAGACACGTTTGTCTATTATATGATGTTTTGTTTGGGGTATTTATTGATGGGATTCGGAGTTTGATGATCGATCATACCTTTATTGTTCTCGGAACCACCACGTAGCCACTGACGAATGCTGCCATCAATGTGTTCCTAGAACGTCCTTCTGAAAGGAAACTACCTCCAGCGTTGTACAGGAGCCATGTTCTGTGTATGACAGCAACTGGTTAGTTGCTACTTTCAACTGCGCTCAAAAATGCTATGCAGGCCAGTCATGTCAACCATGACCGGCAATGTCAATGGATCTCTTGAAAGTTTCGTTTTAAAGGGGTCTTGGTCCCATTATATTTCTGGCTATGAAACACACTCATCAATTGGCCATGTTTCCGGAATCCAGGAAGGGAGTGATCCAGTTGTGGCATTAGGTTGTACAGGCACAAGCAATACGAAGAGCCGCACGGCAGTTGTATGCACGAGAATGAAAGAACCGGCCATCCCTAACTATCCATCAATACCCTGGAGCGCAATCCCTAGGGCAACTGGATTCTTTTGAAAAAGATTAACACCTTTTCTCCTTCCTGATCCTTTCCTTGATTCCTAAGTTGGCTATGGATTTCGAACCTGGCTCAATGTTATACGAGGACAAAGCCTCTAAGGGGACTTCGCTTGGGGTTTCCTATTTCTTTTGGGGCAAGGAAGATTTTCCGATTATCCGCATTCATTTATGTATGAAAGAATATAGAAGAGATGGATGCCTCCAAACAGGAGCTAAGTTCCGTTCAGGAATTGCTTACCTGTTTCCCCGGCATCATTCTCAACAGGTTGCTTTCAACATCATAAGGCCTCGGGCGAGTTCATCACCGTAATTGTTAATCCTAGCCTCTATTTCGAACCACCATCTGCCACAGTCCTTGGTATCCGCCAACAACATGAGACTTTCAGCCATTTCCAATGCCTCCTTCATCGCCATACTGAGCTTCGCCGGCTCAGTCTCTGCGGCCTCACGCTGCCTGCGGACCATAGAAGGGGGGAGCTATGTCCACAAGATCACGATCGAAGACGTGGGCTCGGAACACATCGCGTGGGTATGCAGCATGCTCTGGGAGTACCTCAGAGCACATACCACTTGCATGGTCTTCAGCCCTCATGGATGCGAGGAAGCCGCCTACAAGGGCGACATTAACTGGTACTTCAAGACCACGTTGGCCTGCAACTCCGGAATGGTGCATGGGGCATTTTGGGAAGCCACACGGAACGGTTATGGTGCCATAAGTTGCTGAGAATCCATGTAGTGGGCTATCGCTAGCAATGAATGTTGCCTTGACAGATAGGGGAAGCGCAATATTTTGGCTACCTCGAATCGCTGTGTGGTAGTGCGGAAAAGGCATGGGTGCATTTCAGACTGGGGCACCTGGGTTGTGAAGATGATCACTTGGGGCATAGGCTGTCGGATTCTGCGGCTGCATGCCAACTGTTGATGGAAAATAACCTTCGAAGAATATCTATTAGGCACCCGCATCGGACGTAGGTGAACAATTCAACCACGACATTAGGCTTTCCTATTAATTAATAGGCTGACATTATGACACGAAGTGATATAAGCCACAATTTCCACCTTTGTGCCGCATCCTAATACTCGTCAGGGCCCTTCAAAGTTATCAACTGCCCCTCGTGCCATTTGTTCCCGTTGGTGTCTTCCATATCCTGTTCATGGTCGAGAAATCTATCAATGTCCCCGCAATGGAGTCGACCGTATTTGTTATCCGTCGCAACCTTCCAGGCTTCAAGAAACCACTCCCGCCTGCAAGATATAGAGGTCGACACCTCGATCTCAATCCCGTTCTTGATAACTCTGCATATGGGATCTTTGGAGCCTATGAACCGACAATGTTGCCTTGTCATCAAGTCGACCATGAAGTCTCGGCAGACTTGATTCATGTCTCTTTTCGGAACAGTAGCCATGATGTACCAGTCGGTGCCTTCTGGGATCATGTCGCTCCAGCATTGTGAAGACTTTTGCGAAGTTCGAGGGTCGAAATCAATGGGGGGAGGAGCTATACTCTTGGTGGCACCAAGGACGGTTGCGGCCAGGGCGAGTACTGGCGCTGTAGTGCTTGCGAATCTCATGGGAAAGATTTAGAGTCATAAAACGATCGGAGATGATGAGTCGGTATCGTAAGGGAAAAGAAGCGTGATTACAGATGAGCAAAGTATTAGGTTGCAATCAAACTTGGAAACAATCACCAAAACTTATATAGGGCTACATCTCAGGACATATAGGTTACGTGAACCACAAAAAATGGACCACCTTGTGAGCGTAATTTCGACCTTGAGTGCACACCTTTTAATGCCTAGCAATGGCGTCAATCCAAAGAAAGGGATGTTGATATCCTTCTTAGCCTCGCATGTTAACCAGAAGAACTGAGAAATAAAAGAGTGTGTCTCAAAGTATGAAGCATTCGTATGGAACCAGGTGACGATAAGAGGACAAACCTTCAGAAACCAATGGTTCGTCCTGGGGCCATAGAACTATTAGATCCACTCAATAAACTGCATAATTCCCAAGTTTCCTTTACAGATTGATTCAAGGGCCCTCATACCTTTTCATCTCTCAGATGTATCTAGGTTCGCAGTATTTCAAGGGTTCCATCTCCTCGTTCGCTCTTAAATAGACCCTGTGTACCTGCTTATCTGCTGATCCATGGACCCTTTCCCCCCCTTGCCTTTGGTCTTTACTCGTCCTCCCTCTGGTTTTCGAGGTGAGTACTCGCTGGAATGTTCCCAACAACGAACAAAGACATCAAATGTTTTAGCTGGCGAAAATATCGTGAAACCTTTCGGCATGAACGGATACTACGGCGAGCCTGCGGGTTTCTACCCGCCTAGAAACGACTCTGTAGGTTACTACCACCCGACAGGAAACGAGCCTGGGGTCTACGATCATTATTACCATCCTGGAAACAAGGTCGCCTTGCCTGTGCCGGGCCAGCTTCCTCAGCAACGAGCAGTCCTCCCCGAGCCCAATCGTCGTCCGCTTCGTTTGTTCCCGCCGCCAGGCATCTCACCTGCGGAACCGCGCGTTTCGATTTCTGGAGATGGCATCCACCTGCCCCGGCTGGGAAGCACGCCGGCCCCCCAGCTCGCAAGGGCGAGCATATTACCACTGATCCCCGTCCAAGAACGGTCGAGAGATGTCAACCACTATCTGCCATTGGCATCCTCGCAAGAACTGGCGAGAAACATCGCCGGTCATTTGCCATTGGCACCCGTTCAAGAGCTGATAAGAGACGTCGACGAACATTTCGGGCCGCCATGGAACCAACGGACGCGGAGCGGCGCGCCGGATTTCCAACGACCCGGCAGTCGTAACGTCTCCGGAGGCGGTGGCGTGGATTGTTTCGGACGACTCGATGGGGCCACCTCATTCACCGAGACGGTATTTCTGCACCGGAACAAAACTCCGGGCAAGTCTTACCCGATAAGCGATGGCACTATGATTTACGTATCAGAAACCATCAGCGGAAGGCGCGTTGAATACCGCAACGCCGGACCGCCTACGTTCCAATGGGACGAGGTTCGACCCGAAGCCGGGTACGTCTGGGGCAGCCACGCCGTTTACGCCGGTTACAACGACCGGATGGATGAACAAGAAGAGGTGCCGGCCGACGACGAGTGGTTCAGTTCCCTCATAGAGGATGAGTCGGACCATTTGGTGTACGAGCAATGGCACTACCAAAATCCTCCGCTCGAATCACAAGATGATAATTAACAGGATCTGCAAGCTGCTGTGGCCGACGACGGGATTCATTGGGTGAGAATTCATATATTACGCCCGAGAGCCCCCTTTCCATGAAGACAGTGACCCCTGATCCAAGGATTGGGTTGGCAGACTAACGGGTCTAGCCCCGTAAAATTCCCGATAGCAGTTTTGGATCCAATCTTGGAAGCCATCCAGGATCGAACAGTCACTGTCGAAGAGATCGATTTAAGGTTGGTCCGATGTGTAGCGGGCGTCCTTACACAATAGCCTCTCAAGGGGACTAACAGGGTCCTGCATGAGTGTCCCCGATGCGCCGATAATCGACGCTTCCTTCGCTTTGGGTGTTCGATGTTGGACGAGGCCTGCCGTAAGTACTACGCACTCTAGACTTCTGGGGACAGCTGGCAAACCATAACAGCATCTTTACTCATGCACTGACTCTGCGATCAGGACAGATGATAGCATCGACGCGCTTCGATAGCCCTATATTGCATTTTCCTCAACACGCTTAACTTAAACTGCTTCTCGTCAGATAGAAACTGCACTATAAGGGACGTCTACAAGATGTCGGAACGCGAAGCCGACCAATCACTCGTCGCATGCGTGGCTATAAGGCCCTGATGAGTGGGATACGGTATTTTTCGATATAGCATTAAACGGCTTTAACATCCCGGGGACGCCTAAACTCAACATGAACAACTGGTTCCAAGCATCGATCTTAATATTGAGTGTGGCGAAATCCGCCAGTGAGCAGCAAGATCCCGTTATGCATAGTGTCGGACAGGTGCTGCTCTTTATGCAGCATATTGCATTACCCAACTCTAAATTCAAACAAATGCGCCACCTCCGCCCAATCACTTCAGCTCATGTGAAGCCGCACAGCCCTCTGAGTCGAACCAAGCTACAGCCAGCTTACCTGCTCAGGAGTCCCTCCAGCTTCTCCAGCGCGTCCCTCTCCACCTGCTCCAGCGGCGGCCGCACGTCGACCCCGACGACGTCGGGCTCGTCCTCGTGCGGCGGGTCTAGGCTCTCGAACTGGCTGTGCACGAGGTTGGAGCCGGCAAAGTGGCCGTGCCTGTTCTTGACGCGCTCGTAGAGCACGTGCTCCGGGGCGTGGAGGGTCACGAAGTTGACAAAGATGTCCTTCTCCGGGTGGGACGCGCCGCGCAGGACGTCGCGGTAGGCCCGCTTCAGCGCGGAGCAGGCGACGACGACGCCGCGCCGCAGGCCGCCGTCGCCGTCGCCGTCGCCCTCCAGCTCGTGGAGGGCCTCGTCGCGGAGGCTGTCGAGCCAGCCCCAGCGGTCGTCGTCGGTGAGGGCCTCGCCCCTGTGCATCTTTTCCACGTTTTCTTTGGGGTGGTACTGGAGGGGTAGCGGGAGGTGTCAGTGTTCCATTGCGTCCATGCGTTGTGCTTGGCGGGTTTGGCTGGTTGGGGAGGAGGATGGGGGGCACAGACATCGTCGCCCTCGATAAAGGTCATGTGGAGGGACTCTGTGAGGTACTTTGCTATGGTGGTCTTGCCAGACCCCGTGGGCCCCGTCAGGAAGATGATGTGCTGTTTCGGGCGCGACATGTTTTGGGGAACCTTGCAGCAGGCGTGTTGACGCTCCAGAACAAGGGCCGGACTCTGAGAGAGCGTGGAGGTGATGTTCACTCGGTTCGGGGTCTCAGCAGGATCAGAGCACGCGTGGGAAGTTGGTCCAGACCAGCGATGTTTTCGAAGCCTCCGAGACTGGCTATTCAAACATAGACGATGACTACTACAGAGTACAGCTACGCAAGAAGAGAGAAAACGAAAAAGAGAAAAGAGTTCACGTGTCCACTCAGGTGTTTCCTCGTCTTCTGGACGGTCTGATATCATTGGCATGCGTTATTACCCAACCTCATAGCCGCCAACCCGTTGCGCTCTTCTTGTTGCGTTCGCCGATGCAATTGCTGGATGGCGTTCGGATGATGTCATGCGGCGGATCTAGCAGCGGGACGTTTCGGTCGAGCCGTTCGTGCCATGTTCCTCTTTCTGTCCTCCTTTCCCTTTCCCCCTCTTTTTTCGTTCAATCATAGCCGGGACGAACGGGTCAGACATTCCAGGACGAGATGATTTTCGACAAGAGAGCCACCAATCGCCGCTGGCATATGGAAGGACGGTTGGAGAAAGGCTCACAAAGCTTGCCCATGTCGAGGGAACATGGCGGCGGCCGCATGAGCAGACAGACGACTCGGATGGCAGCATGAAAACCATCGACAGCTCAGCATAAAGAGTCATGCACCTCACATTTTCTCGAAAGCAAGCGGCTCGACTCTAAGAAATGCCATTTCATCAGTCAGAGTCTGTCTCTCCCGGCTGTTCCGCACTCTTTCTCTGGCAATCAATTCGTGAGCTCACAGACAGTGGTGGGACCCAGTCATGACGTGGAGTCAATCGTCGGTAGCCGGTCGGGCGGTTGGATGAGTAAGCGATATGAGACGCAGATCCCGGTCAGCTATCACAGCACCCAATAGGCACTGGTCTATTAGTCTAGTTGGTTAGGACGTCGGATTCTGATCATACTCAGTCTCTTCCGTAGGCCCAGGTTCGAATCCTGGATGGACCTAAACTTTTGCGTAGGAATTCAGCCCGAACAAAAGGTAGTACCATCCATCATTTTTGGTTTTCACCGTTTATTCATTCCAATTTGACTATTTATTTTTGACCAATCCGAAATCAATCAGGGGGTAAGTGGTTTGTTTGCTGCACCTGCTCCTTTATGCGGAATGCTCCTTCCTCATTGATGGGTTGAATGACACCAAACAAAACAAAACAAAACATGCAGTTACGCACTGACAGTGTTCCTTTCTTCCCCCTGCGTGAAACCCGTTCAACTCATCCCCGAACATGGGAAGAACAGCATCATCTTCGTCTCGTATTTTCCATTCGTTGTTTCCTCCTTAACCTTTTTGCTTCCGTCTCTCCCCTACCGGTCTCTCTCTCTCTCTCTCTCTCTCGCAGTCCAGCAATATGACATTGGGTTTGGGTGGTCGATGGATTGACAAGATGAATGGATGAATGGATGAATGGATGCGATGGATGCGATGTTGTCAGAAAACTCTAGCCGTATCGCACATCCCCGGCGTCCTCGCGGAACCAGTCATCGGCCACCAGAGCTTCCTCGGGGCTCGCGTAGCTGATGATGGTGCTCTTGGTCGTCGTGTAGGCGTGGTACGCATCGATGCCGTTCTCGCTGCCGACGCCGCTCGCGCTCTTCGCGCCACCCCACGGACTGCTGGGGTCGTTTCGATGGTGCGTGTTCACCCACACGATACCCGCGTCGATCTGCTCCGACACCCGAAACGCCTGCGCCACGTCGCGAGTCCAGATGCCCGCCCCCAGCCCGAATTCGCTGTCGTTGGCGAGCGCGATGGCCTCTGCCTCCGTCCTGAAGGGCGCCACCACCACGACCGGCCCAAACGCCTCCTCGCGCCAGATGCGTGTCTTGAGGATGTCGCCCTCGGCACTCGACACCAGCACCGTCGGCTCGAAGAAGTAGCCCCTGGAGAAGTCGGTGCCGTCGAGGCCGCTCGTCCCAGACATGCGACGGCCGCCCGTCAAGGCTGCGCCCTCTGCAGAGAGCGCCTCGTTGACGAGCGCCTCCACGTTTTGCAGCTGCTTCGCCGAGACCAGGGGTCCCATCATGGACTCGTTGTTGCTCGGGGACCCCATCCGCCGCGCGATGGACTCGGCCTTGGCCCTGAGCTTCTCCAGCACCGGCTGCAGGATCGTGTCCTGTACGAGGATCCTGGTGCTGGCGACGCACGTCTGGCCGCTGGCAATGAAGGACCCGAATGCGACGCCATTGACGGCGACGTCCAAGTCGGCCTGCCCAAACACCACCAGCGGCGCCTTGCCACCCAGTTCCGCCGTGTAGCGCGCCAGGTTGCCGCCGACAATGGACCCAATCGCCTTGCCCGCCGCTGTGCCGCCCGTGACGTCGACCTTGCGGACGAGCGGGTGCTCGACGAGGGACCTGCCCGTCGTCGCACCGTAGCCCGGGAGGACGCTGAAGGCGCCGTCTGGCACGCCCGCACGCTTCAGGATGCCGCCCAGCAGCAGGGTCGTGAGGGGCGTCAGCTCGCTGGGCTTCACGACGACGCTGTTACCGGCGGCCAGGGCCGGGGCTACCTTCTTGACGGCGATGAGCAGCGGGTGGTTGAAGGGGGTGATTTGCACGACGACGCCCAGGGGGACGCGATCGATCCAGTTGTGCAGCTTGCCCACGGTCGGCAGCACGGCACGCTCCTCGGTGCGCAGCAGTGCGGCGTAGTACCTGAACCACTTGACCAGGGTGGGCACCTGGGCGCGCATCTCGCGTATGGCGCGTCCGGTCTGGCGCACCTCGAGGGGGATCAGCGAGGCCAGTTCCGCCGTGAGCAGCTCCGCCGTCTTGTCGAGGACGTCGGCGCGAGCATGACGGGGCAGTTTGGACCACGTCCCGGCCTTGAAGGTCTCGTGAGCGAGACGGACGGCCTCGTCGACATCCTGGGCGGACGCTGCGTGACAGCTGCATGAAGCAGTTAGATGTCACTCGAACAAGAATGGACGGCGGACGGGGGGAGGTCCGAGAGTTGATGGGAAGGGGGGGGCTGTCAACTTACTGGGCAAAGACCTCACCCGTCGCGGGGTCCTCGACCGGAATCCTGGTGCAGTGTGTGAGAAGTCAAGCATGAAGCACGAGCACAGTTAAGCGTCCTGCAAACCATCGGTGCGGGGGAGGGTGGATGTCACGAACTGTTCTGCATGTCCCGGTTTCTCCTGACCTCCGACCCAAAGGTTGTACGCCTGGACTGTCATCCTGTCTCTTTGTGCGGCTGTCACTGAGAGTTTTTTCTTTTCTTTTTCGTCTGTGGATTCGGCCACCTCTCGCGGAAAGGGAAAAGATGGCAACCAGCAAAGCACTTTTTTATTCTGGTATTCTTCTTCGGGGTCGAGCTGACGATTTACTTATTTATGCCGCTTCTTCGAATCTCACGTAACTGCGGGGGAAAAGCCGCGACTCGCCGGCCGGCTCCGAGTGCTGCTCTCCCCTCCCCCACTCTCTCTCTCTCTCTCTCTCTCACTCTCTCTCTCTCTCTCTCCCCCCCCCTCTCTCTCCCCCGCCCCGCCTCGTCCTCTTCCGAAGAGATAACAAACTCGCTGCGTTCCGGGATTTAGTTGCATTTCGTTCAACGCAATCTCGTAACGCGCGACGCAAACCACAGACAGGGATTAAGGTCTAAATGAGTTTAAACTCCGCAGCCAAGCCAAGACCAGTATCTGCCGCATGCTGGCTGCTTTGGTTGGTTCCTCTCGCCAACCTGGGAAGGGATGGGGCTCCCCCTGTCATGTCAGTGTCCGCTAAGCCTTGATTGAGGCTGAAGACTGGCTGCAAAGAGGTAGGTAGTAAGTAGTACTACTCCGCAGTGGTAGTTAGTTATTATACTTCAAGGGGGCACGATCTCGCTCGGCTTTTGGGGGGTGTACAAAGCGCACATGCTCTCTAGACGAAGCATGTTTCTCGGTCCTGCAGGCTAAGCGCAATGAACCACTCATTGGGGAGTGCTGGTTCATGGTTCTGTCGTCAGCTCAGACCGTGCTTCAAACCTACAGGAAACCCCCCTTCTGTCACTGCAGAAGGCAGATAAGGATGAAGAAGAAAAATAAGGAGTAAAAAAAAAAGGCTTAGACGGCTACCATTGAACTTTGGCCCAATTTCGGCCACATCATGTCGTCCTCTATTATGCCATATAAGCCGGCGGCATCCTAACGACTTTTCGGCCATTGGAAACCCTCCCTTCCCTCCCCGATGAGCGATGCCAGCTAGTTGAGATTTTCTGTTAAACGGCCGGATTGATTCCCCTACTTCTGTTGTTGCTTTGGCCCGCGACTCGGACAAAGTCTCGATCTCGCCAAGAGCTCATTGCAGCACAAACAGCAAACGGCGTCCCCCCCCCCCCCCCCAGATACCCCCCTTCCCATCTTCGTTTCGGTTTTCATTTTTCTTACATTTCTAAACTAACCGCCCACCATGGACTACATGCGCTCTCTTGTCGGCGCCAACACGAAGAAGATCCAGGTGCCCAGGGTGGCAACCGACGATGTGTACCCCGTCCACTTCTTCGACGATACGAAGCCCTTCCGTGAGATGCTCCTGAACTGGACCCTCCGCTTCGACGACGTCCTCGACGCCGAGAAGCTTCATCTCTCGCTCGCCAAGCTCCTGGACATCGGCGACTGGAGGAAGCTCGCAGGCCGCATGCGCTTGACCGTGAGTGTTTCTCCCTCCCCTTGTTGTTGTGAAGAAGGAAAAAGAAAAATCCCCCCCAACTAACACGAGTCCGTCGCCCCCGCTCAGAAAGACAACAAACTCGAGCTCCACGTCCCGCACAAGTTCACGCCGGCCCGCCCCGCCGTCCGCTTCTCCCACGAGGTCCACAACATGAGCATCTCGGAACACAAGTGGGCCAAGTACATGCCCAAGGCCACCGCCGTCCCCTCCGTCCAGCCCGGTGTCGTCAACTTCTACACCCTCGGCGCGCGGGAGGGCGCCCCCCGCACCCTCGAGGACCTCCTCTCGTCGGACGAGCCGAGCATCGCCCTGCACATCGTCTCCTTCAACGACGCCACCCTCGTCGGCCTCCTCTTCTCCCACGTCCTCTTCGGCGCCGCCGGCATGCAGGCCCTCGTCGAGGCCTGGTCCCTGGTCCTCGCCGGCCGCGAGGCCGAGGTCCCCGTCCTCCACGGCGCCCGCAGGGACATCCTCGACGACGTCGGCGTCGACACGGACCCGGAGAAGGAGGCCTTCCTCCTCGACCGCCGTCTGCTCAAGGGCTTCCGCCACTTCCGCTTCAGCCTGCGCTTCCTCTGGGACATTATGCGCCGCCCCGAGATCGAGTCCAAGATCCTCTGCCTGCCCGCGGACTTCGTCGCCGGCCTCCGCGCCCAGGCCATGGCCGATTTGCACGCCATGGACGAGAAGGGCATGGGCACCGGCGAGGCCCCCTTCGTCAGCGAGGGGGACGTCCTGACCGCCTGGTGGACCCGCATCGTCTGCGCCGCCCGCGGCTCCAACCGCCCCGTCACCGTACTCAACGCCGTCGACATCACCGGCCGCCTCAAGAGCGTCTTCACCCCCGGGAAGCTCTACGTCCAGAACTTCGCACTCGGCACCTGGACCATCCTCAGCGCGGCGGAGGTCCTCAAGACCCCCCTCGGCTACGTCGCCCGCTGCTTCCGCTACGACATCCAGACCCAGACCACCCCGTCCCAGCTCATGACCTTCATGCGCCGCGTCCGCCAGCGCGGCCGCTGCAAGACCCAGCCCCTCTACGGCGACCCCAACAGCATGCTAATCATCTTCACCAATTGGTCCCGCTGCAAGTTCTTCGACTGCATCGACTTCGCCCCGGCCGTCATCCACGCCGTCGCCGAACTGCCCGCCGTCCCCGAAGATAATAACAACAACGGCAACAGCAAACCAAACGGCGGCGACTCCATCGTCAGCGACAGCATCAGCAACGGTGGCGGCGGCGACGACCTTGAGAAGCAGGCCAACAACGCCGACATCGTCCAGCCGCTGAGGCGCCCGCCCCCCGGCAAGATCTCCTACCACCACTCCATGACCCGCACCCGCACCATCCTCTCCCGCAACGTCTTCACCATCCTCGGCAAGGACCTCAACGGCAGCTACTGGGTCTCGGCCCTGGGGCACCCCGAATGCTGGGACAAGCTCGAGAAGGAAGTAGCCATCTCCTCCATGGACTCCCTTAGGCGGCTCCGCCCCGAGACGGCAAACTAAAGAAGAAGATGAGGAGGAGGAGGAGGATAGATGGCGTGGGTAGTTCGATAGCCGACCCAAAACACGTCGTTTGCCCTTTTCCCTTTCTGCTTACAGCCACATCGGTCCTGGGATAAACCCTTTTCTCTTGCGGGTCGAAGTAGGGTCCCCCCCCCCCTTTTTGCTGCCTTCCTGCGCGGTTTCCTTTCCCGTTCCGCGCAATCGTCTTTTTGTGTTTCCAAAGCGTCACCGGCTGCGTGTTTGCTCAGGGCTGTTTTTTTTTTTGGGGGGGGGGGGGGGGGGTATCGGTAAACCTCATCCCGGCTTGGCTTGCTCTGAACGGTTTGATGTGGAACGTCAATGGCATCTGAGCGATGATTAGAAGGTGGAGGAGTAAGGGGGGTTACGAAGGTTGGTTGGTGGAATATATATCCAGATTGTACTGCCAGGGACGCGCAATCAATGAAAAGAAAGCCTCTTCACGACAACGCTTCATCGTTTGGGCCTTTCGAGAAATCCCCGTGAGGCGGCCACCCATCCGTTGCCGATGCGGACACCTCGCATCTCAAATCTGTCTTCATGATGGGGTAGGCGTTACAGTTGTGACGGCTTCGCCTGACCTGTACAGTGATCGAACCTGTCGGCGAGGTCCCGGGCGTTTTCGGCCGTCGAGGTGGCGCAATGGTCGTCAGCGGGAACAGTTTTCCGGCTCGCCCGTCTTGACTAATGTTACTTGGACAGCAGGGGGTCGCGCTTACAATATTGCCAAAAAAAAAAGAAGAAAAAAAAGACGTGCTTTGTGATTACTATGAATATGTTGCTATGCTAAAGGAAATGTACAAAGGGTGATCTACACTGGTATCAAATTCTAAAATAACCGCAACATTAGGCTTGGTATCACAAATGATTTGGAAATGATTCAGCAGAAACAGGAAAAAAGAGAAAATGCGTGGGAGAGGGGATAGAAAAGAAGTCATGCCTGCCATGCCGTTATCCAACTCCATGCTCAATTTCCTCTCTCATCTTTTTCAGTCGTTAGCGGCTCAACAGCCCCTTACTCATCCATGAAGAACTTGACAATCTCCTTGAGATCAAACATTGTGACGCCGTGGCGCGGGTAGCAGATGTACACTTGCTCTCCCAGGACGCCAAACTTATCTCTGAACTCGGCCTTCTTGCCGAGACCGAGGCTCTTGACAATACCGGCGTATACCTTGCTCAGGAATCTGGCCCGAATGCCGTGCAGGTGCTCACCCGGCACCAATCTGTCGCTGACACCGGCTCCAAAGGTCACAGGGCCCGAGATGCACGACAAAGCATACTCGACAAGCACCTCGATGGTGCCGTTCGGTGCGTCAGGGAAGTCCAGCGCCCACTTGACTTGCCAGCCGTATCTCGGGGCGAGTTGTGCGAGGACGACCATGCACAAGACCTTGCCGTCCTTCTCGGCGGCAAAGTAGCGGCGGTGGGCCTGGTCGATCCAAGGGCGGATCTCTGTGAGGTGGACCTGCTTCTTTGACTTGCGTTTCTCCTTCCACGCCTCGATGGCCTGATCAGCACGCTTCATAAAATCCTCGTTGGGTTTGAGCTCGTGGATCTTGATTCCCTCCCTCTTGACACGCCTGGCGGCACGGCCGTCGGGTGTGGTGTGCTGGTCCGCATCCGCCCGCTGCTCCACGGTACAGCTCAAGGTCCGCCAGCCGATGCGGCGTCCGAGAATCTCCTGCACCTTGTTGGATACTAGCATCCATACAGGCGTCAATTTGAGCTCCTTGGTGACAAACTCTACAAAGGCCGGAATGACCTCTTCATATTGACCCCGGTCGCAGAGAGGGTCTCCGGTAATCATTGCAAATTTGCCCTGCTTGACATATCCGACTGCAGCACCACTGCTGTGGCGCCAGATCTCAAACCTTTCGTCGAGCCACGATGTGTTGGTGGCGTCTCCGTAGTTGGCAATTAACTCCTCCAGACGAGGTAGCTCTTTTCCGGCCCATGCCTTGGTGGTGTCGGCGCTTGGGTGCGGCAGATGGAACGACCGCGATGGCAGAGACTTGGGGTCGCGGTAGAAGAGGGTGCCGTATCTGACATCTCCCAAGTTAAGGAGGAGGAACACGACACGGTCCAAGCCGAGACCGGCACCGCCGTGCGGCGGAGCACCCAAATCGAAAGCCTCGAGGTATTCGGCCATGTCTTCCTCCGGGATTCCCTTTTCGGCCATGCTCTTTCGCAGTTCCACGGGATCATTGATACGCTGGCCACCGGTGCAGACCTCCTGGCCACGGACAAAGATGTCGAACGAGTTGGTCCAGAAGGGGTCATCGGCCTTGTGGGTGTAAAACGGGCGAGCGTTGGCGGGGAACTTGTCCAGGATGTAATAGTCGGTACCGTACTTCTCCTTGACCAGTTCTCCCAGGCGGATCTCGTCAGGCGTCGAGAGGTCTTCATCCTCAACGTCGCGGCCATCGTCGCGCAGCATTTGCAGACCCTCGTGGAATGGGATGATGGGTGTCTCGTCAAGCCAGACGAGGTCTTCGCTGGGGAAGCGCTCACGAATGATCTTCAGCTCGGGCATGGAGTGAACAGCCGTGAAGATATTCTTCAAAGTCTGGTCGAGAACTTTGATGAGCTCGTGATAGTGCTTATGAATCTTCATTTCGATGTCGAGACCGGTGTACTCGGTCAAATGACGGTGGGTGTTGGAGTTCTCCGCACGAAACACGGGACCAATCTATAAATACGTTAGCACTAGTTGACTGCACGGGATGGACATTTGTGTTATTTACCTCGTACACCTTGCCAAAGTCGGCAGATATAGCCATCTGCTTAGCCAACTGTGGGCTCTGTGCCAAAAAGGCACGCCTTCCAAAGTAGTTGAGCTTGAACACTTCGGCGCCACTCTCGGTAGCGGCAGGCTGCAGCTTGGGGGTCTGGATCTCGATGAAGCCGCTGTTGTCGAGGGTCTCGCGGAACTTGCGTGTAATCATGGCGCGCACACGGAACAGCGCCTGGTTACTGGGGTGTCGCAAATCGAGGATACGGTTGTTCAACCTGAAGTTCATGTTGTCTGGGGGCTGGTAGTTGGTGAAGGGCGGCGCCTTGGCCGGGTTGAGAAGATGGATGGAGTAAATGTCTACCTCGACATCGTGGTAGTGTGCCGATTTGACGTCTTGGACGGGTTTCTTCAAGGTGCCGGATACCTGTACAATGGACTCTGGGTGCAGGCGCTGAACCCATTTGACCATGTTGGGGCTGGCGTGGGCGAGGACTCCCTGAATGGTGTCGGTCTGGTCGCGCAAGAGGAGGAAGTCGAGATGCTTCGAAATGTTCCTCTGGGTGTGTATTCTCGCGCGGAACGTCACCTTGGTTCCAATGTCCAGCTTGGCCGCCTCGCCGATGGTGGTCAGCTCGGCCGGGTAGTCGCCCTCGTCGCCCTCGCCATATCGGGCTCGGGTCTCTTCGTCCTCGGTGCGGCGGCCTTCTTCGTACTGGCTTCGGCGGCGTTCTTGGAGCCGACGCTCCTCCTCCTCCCGGCGCTGCAGCTTCTCGCCGCGTTCCTGGCGCCTGATCTCGCCGCTCCTCGCCGGGCTGCGACCAGGGCTGGACTTGCTGGACTGGCTGGCAGAGCTCGAGGTGCGCGAGTGCTTCTCGTAGACAGTCGTCTTTGTATGGATGGAAACGGTCGAGCCAGCTGGTGACTTCAAGGGCGAGGTGAACTTTTGAGCAAGGCGCGAGAGCGTGCTCGGTGAGCGTGGCACAGCTTCCTGTTGGGTCATGGTGGTATGACCTCCCCTTGACAATGAAGGGCTAGGTGATGGTGTAGTTGTGCGTGTGCGTATTATTATTACTAGTTTGGTTGGCAGATGTGCCAGCTGTACAGTGGACGAGGAAGATGTAGCAGGGTTGATTGAGTCTGCCAAGACGAGTTTACGTAGGGGAGAGGAGGGGGGAAGGGTAGATAGATGAATACCTACGGGGAGCAGGGTATAAGAAAGAAGAGACTCACGCGGTCTGGGCGGAAGAGGAGAAGAATGCACGTTGATTGTGAACAAGAGCTCGGGTTCCGTCAGGATCCGTGGGTCCCATGTCCCTCCCTCAGCGGAACAAGATGCTCGAGTTGGGGTGTGGTGTATCGGTGACTTGGTAATATGTACGCCGAGGCCCGAGAGAGGCCTTTCTTGATTGATGGGACGAGTTCGGAACACGCGGGCCACTGAGTGACTCAACGACAGAGGTTCCAGACCCGGGGAACTTGGATTACCTACATAGTCTGAATGTATCTTGTACTAAGAGCCTTGGAATTACCTCACCATACTCTCACCTCCGAACCAACCTTGGCTGCCGGGTGATTTTCCTTGGCGCCGACTACTCTGTAAGGGGAAAAGTTTGCGCTGAAAACAACACATGGTGTCTGTCTGTCGTGCGGCAGGACCACCCATCGCATCGCATCGCATCGCATCATATCGCATAGCATCGGGCAGGGGCGGACAGTGATCAAACTCCGTGGCTCCTATCCCGGTCGGTCTTTCCACATTTTTCTCCCGCCGAGCTCCAATCCTCGTCGAAGCTTCCTCTGTTTCCTCTATTTCCTTCTGCGTGTTGGGCCGTGTGTGGTGTCAAGGAAACGTCATTGGCTGTGGGGCAAACATGCGTCGCTCCGCTCCACCTGGCTCGCGGTACCTGGCGAGGCCCGGCAAGGTCACAGACGTCGGATCCGACGTTCTGAATGGCTGAGAGTATCTGCTTAGGCACGGTAGTTACTTGGTACACTTAGTACACACCAAACATGGTGGTCACTCGTGGACATTTTGCTCCGGGGGCCCCGGCAGCAAGAAGCAGGTCACTCCTTCCCGCGTTCGACCCCACGTGGTGGTTGAGCCCCGGCAGAAGAAGGACGAGAGAAGGGAAGAAGCACGCACGCACGCACGCACGCACGCACGTAAGAAAATCAAAGGGAGCCAGCCGCATTGCGTTGTAGGTATCGACGCGTGCCTCTTAAAGTAAGAAAGTCAAAATAAAAGATAGAATTAAAGTAGAAATAAAAACATACCCGGCCTCAAAAGTCTCAATGGAAGAGGGCCGCGCCCGCCCGCCTGCCCGACCGCTGTGACTGACTGACATTTCATTTCTCGCATCGTCTGGAAGGCACGGACACGTTGTGTTGCGTTGCTGCTTCCCTCGACAGAAGAGTGGGTCAAATGTCACCTTAGCTCCGATCACATCCCGGAAGCTACGGCCCCGCCCTGCCCGCAGGCCTCTACTGTAGTGTAGGTAGGTACTACGTAGTGATGCTGACTCTCCTCTGTGCATGACGTCAACCGAATTCGGCACACTGATTACAGAGCACACCAGCCACCGTGGCATCCCTTCTCCCCTCTGACATCGATCGGCCTGACCTCACTTTGAGGAAACGGGTAATGAGTAACACAATAAACTACCTAGTTTACAACATCTGCATCCCTCAATACCGTACCCAGGTAACTAATCTAATGCCTATCGTCCAGTGGTCGCCGCGAGGTGACATCCTGTCTCAGCCCCTGCCGCAGCGCCTACCTTGCTTCTCGCCGTTACCAATGGGTCCGTTCTGGTCTCGGCTGGTGTCTCGCTAGGTACTCCTCGCTGCTCTTTCCGCCTTTGTCGTTCAACATATGTCTTGGCTTGGACAGGCTGTGAAAACATCTCTTGGGCCTTTCAGATTTTAGTACATCGTACACAAAGAGACATATCGGCGACCCCGTTGCTGCGCCACAAGTCAACAGCCGCAGGCAATCCCCCAAATCTACCCGCCACACCACCTACCTAGGTATCTGCCGGCAACCACCACATTCCCCATTCTCTTTCGACATACCAAGCAAGGTACACCCCGCCAAGCAAAGGCTACTTGGACGTCAACAAGACCTGACGCCATCAGTCCCCCTCACCGGCTGAGCCACTCGGAGTCCTTGGAACCATCTCGGTCACACCTTTCCTTACCTTAGTACGCTAACACGTGTAGGTACGTACGTGCCTGACTCTCGACACTGCGTCGACGCCTCACTTTTTCCTCCATCCATCCCATCACCCTTGGTTTGTCACATCTTCTCCTCCTTCTCCGTCCCTTCTCACCCGTTCGACCTAGTCTATTATCAACGGAGCCGATCCGACATACCCGGGATACCGACACCAACTAAACCACTACCTACACTCTGACCGCTTTCGACCTACCTACCTACCTACCTTACCTCGCATGGCCGCTAACCAAACATTGACTGCTTAATTGCCAGACGCTCCCTGCTAGCCGTCAGCCTTACCCATTCTGCTCGAGCCTGGCCTCCTGTACAGCGCTGTGTGCTGCGTATCCCGCATCCCCAATGCTGCAGGATAAGCTCACCCGCACCCTGTCTAGCATCTCAAATGCTTCTAAAGGGAGTAAGAGCAGCAAAAAGGCCACCAAGGTCGCTAGCATCGCCAGCAGCGTTGCCAGCAGCGTAACCGGCACTCCCGACGATGAGTATGACAACCCACTGGAGACCGTGGCTCGCTGGCGCCTGACCGCCAACGCCGTCGCTCTCCGCTCGGGGGCCGCTTTCGCCTTCGGACTGCAAAACCGTTCCTCTCCCGTCCCACCCGCTGCGAACAGGGTCATCTGGCTCGATTCTACCCTATCGGAGTGGAGCGGCAAGGAGAAGATCAGGGTCGACGTCTGGCTCCCACCCACCAGCACAACATCCACCACCACCACTACCCCCGCCGAGCCCACGGCCAAGGTCCCTGCAGTCATCAACTTCCACGGCGGCGGGTTCGTCCTCGGTCAGGGGACCGACGATGCACGCTGGGCTGGTGCCGTGGCTTCCGCACTCAACGCCGTTGTTTTCTCCGTCAATTACCGCCTGGCCCCGGGCTATCCCTTCCCCACTCCGGTAGAGGACTCTGCCGACGCCATCCTGCAGATTGTGGCTCGTGCCGCAGAGTTCCGTATCGATACACAAAAGGTCTATCTCTCGGGATTCTCGGCTGGAGGCACGCTGGCCCTCGCCAGCTGGATCGTCCTCAACAACCCCGACAGGTGGAGCTACAAGTTCGACCTTCCAGTTCCCGACATCTCCGGCATCGTCCTCTTCTATCCACTTTTAGATTGGACCATGACAAGGCCCCAGAAGCGGAAGACGTGTGGAAGGCCTGACATGACTCTGCCCAAAAGCATGACCGATCTTTTTGATGCATCCTATGTATACCCTCCTCGACCGAGGTCGGAACGCGGTGATCCCCGTCTCTCACCCGGTCTCATGACGGATGAGATGATTGATCAGCTGCCGCCTGTCCACTTGTGCTTGTGCGAGTTCGATATGTTGCTACTGGAAGGCCAGAGCTTTGCAGAGCGGATCAAGTCCCGGGGCCGTCGGGTCAGCACGCGTGTTGTCAAGGCCGAAAAGCACGCTTGGGATAAACCTCCCCCATTCACGCCCAAAGAGTCGGTCATGATCGAGTACAACGAGGCCATCGCGGCTCTTAAGGAATGGTCAGAGAACCCTCACCCGAGGTTTGGATGAGTGTCGCAGGCCCCAGTCGTAAGCCTCCCGGTAGAGATGGCCAGGGTATTGCAGCGACTCCCCATCGACATCGTAAAAGACGTTTCGGTTCTGGGTTTTTAGATCAGCAAGGTTTTCTTCAGGGGCCCAATGTTGAAGGGGCCCCTGAAGTTATGGATTGCAATTGGCCTACGTCTTGCACACAGAGCGCGTTCGGATTTATTTGGGACGAGTCACCTCAGTGTCTGTCCTTGACGGAATATGGTCGAATATCCCGCTCTTAGACGTCATGTAAGATAACGTGGATTATTATATCACTTTAGCGAAATAGCCTTTGATATGGAGCCCGGTACCAAGTACTTCTCCGCGCAATCCCTCCCAGGTGCACGAACTGCCAGATCCGCGGAGTAGGGACAAGATTAATCGATCGTGTTTCTTGTTTGCCACACGCAATCGCCGAGACTGTAAAGTTTGGTTGGTGCCCTTCGGCGTTGCGAGGTTTGAAGACCATCCAGGCAAGTTCCCGGCAACAACATCGTCAACACCAAGCAACTGTGCGAGATGGAATTTTGATAAGGGAGTCGCACTGACGTCTGCATGAGAACACGGCACTGGCCGCACCGTGCCAAGGGGACTTTCTTCCTTTCCACATCATCATTATTAACTAACTTCAACCCCAGACCCATACTTTAGTCTCAATTCTTCCGCTCCAACCGTAAGCCTATTTTCTAGAGTACACATACACTCTTTCCAGCCTGTGGTTTGACCTGATGGGTAGATTCTCCGCTTTAGGGCTGTCTGGGGCTGGGAAACACGTCGCTACCCTGCAGCAGTGCGGCGCGGCGATCCCAGACAGCCTCAAAGTCAACCTCGCAGAGGGAACCCTGGAGGAGCATCTAGACAAATCACTGCAAGGAGGTGGCCGGGAAGGAAACAGAGTTTTTCTCTCGTTAAGCCTGTACGACACGACTTTCCCGATGACTATCTCCCACCGGCCGCACGACGAGGCCGTGACATCGAAAACCCCGCTCTCCGCGGTTCGACTCCAACAACGTGCGGTCGGTCACCTGCTTTTGTGTGCGCCTCGCGCCTCGCGGCTCTTTGGGCGGCCGGGGTTCGGTTTCGATGGCCCGTCGCGGCGTGATTTGGCGCTGGGTATAGTGCGGATTGATGCGGCGAGTGTTTGTGTACGCATGCGTTACCGAGCTTCTGGGGTTTTTTCGTGCAACATTTGATTGATGCCAGACGCGTAGCCATGAGACAGGTACGAGGCGTGGGCTCGCAACCCAAAGCGATGCGAAGCCAGATGCGCAGAACGCTTACAATATGTCCAGCCGAACATGGCTATTACACCAAGATGTCGCAGCCAGAACAAGATGACAGTCGAGAGTCCGTCCCGACTATCGGGCGGGTACACGAATAGGCTGCCGATGTGTCTGCTGTCCATCTCCCCCTTCTCTCTCTGCTCACTCAGAGAGCGAGCCTCCCACCGTATATTGATCGTCATGGGACTTGAACTCACTTCCTGTATGGCTGCCATCGCGATCTTTGGGACCGACGTTTCAAGGGTTTCACCCTCTATTATATTGTGCTTTCGCCCTCAACGGTCTCATAGGACTCGTCATGGGCCTGTTGACACCACATAGATACCGAAATCGTTGCGTGTCAACTTTCACAATCCTAAACTCAATACAAGTAACCATCTAGAGTCTGTGATATAGTCTCTCTAGACAACTATGTACGGGACTGACAGTATCGTCTGACCCAAATCCTGCTTAACGAGAACGAGCACCAAGAACCGGCTGGAACCAAGTCTGTTGAGGGAAAGCAGCAGCAGCTCAGGGCCCCTTTCCTTGCCAATTCAGGAGGTACAGCATTCACCAGCTGCAGCCTGGTTAGTTTCTGTACGGAGATATGAAATGTATGGGTGGGCACAAAAGAATTCAAAATAATATCGTGTAAGACAGGAAAACGCCCGGCCCTTCCTCGAACATCAGACTCCATACCTTAACATGTCAGGTAGTCAACTTAAGAGTAGGGATAGTCATACATTTATTCCTCCGAGCAACCAACATCGTCATAACTTTCTCCATCATATCGGTATTTGTGGGAGTGCCCCCCGGCCATCTTGGCCACCACTTTTTGATCGCCCATGCGGTGACCATTGACCCCTATGGCGGCGCGAAAGCCCGCTTGCTGCCCATAGACTGCATGGACTACTACTAGGGCCGCTCGATAGAGAGAGCCGTACCCATTCCATATGTTCAGCCAACTGGTCTCTCTATCGAAAACAGCGCGAAACATGCCCGCAAGCTCGCAGCAACGCAAAAGGGCATCAGCGGACCTCATTTCCTGACTTGGCACCCGTTTCTGAACAACGACTGCGATGGCCTCTGGGCCCGGCTGCTGCTTACTGCCTCTGGCTCAACAACGAGGATCCCGCAGCCGCTGGCGGACGACAACGCTAGCCGTGCCGAGCGTGCCCTCGACATCCACGCCGTCTGGACCCGTAGCGACCCAAACGCCCGTCCAGGTACGTAGACTCAGCTTGTTATAACCAAAGACAAAGGCGAGGGACCCTTCCGCCCTTTTTGTTTTGTTTTTCTTTGGCTGACTGCAACGTGGCATAGCCGGGCATGGCCTTGGGTTGTCGAAAGTTATATTTTTTTTTTGCAGACAGGTGACGGCTAGGTTATTACCTGCTTGGTGGACATCCCACTGGTCTAAATACTGTTGGCGTTATGGGAGTATCCGTACGGATAGGTGAACAATAGTCGGATTGGTATACGTGACATGTCAGACGATGGCGGACGACCGTTTACCAAGCTCCGCTTTTCTACCGGAGCTCCCCCGGTCACACCATGCCATGTAGCACACCGCGCACTTCCCTTCCACCTCCCCCAACCACAGAGACTAGACAGTACATAGCCTGTATCTAGGACTAGGACCTAGAAGGCGGTCTTTTTACTGGCTATAACGTGGCGATTGTTGTGTTCTATAGGACAGGCTGCTCACCTAGACTGCTGTAAACCGACACTTCTTGTTTGTTATCTATCTGCTTGTATAAACAATGGCTTGGCCGTGGTCAGTTCTGATCGGGATGCACTCCTAGTCTTGCCATCACTAGTAACGCCAGTACAGACCACTCAACTCCGTGCTATAGCGCTAAACCCTACCACAACCCAGTCTCAGAGTTCCTCGGGCACATCCCCAGGAGCAAAGCCGCAGTTCCTCATGCTCACGCGGGAAGCTCTCACCTCGAGCGGCTCCAGCCGGTTGAAGTCCTTTGCCTGGCCGTCGGTAAGCAAGTTCATGCTCCGCAGAGAGGTGACAAAGCCCTCCTTAGACCCGTCGATGGCGAGGAGCATGCTGGTCCTGGCTCCTTCCTCCCATGTCACCATCCAGCAAGTTATGCAGTCCGGATCCTCCCAGCCTGTGATGCTCGGGATACTGACGATGCCTATGGGTATATTCTTCTGGAGAAGCCAGTCGTCGCAGTCGGGGAACAGGCCTGGGACGGTCGGGTTCCAGCAGGCGACCTCGCTCAAGGGCCGTTCGCCCTGGTCATAGATGGTGTCATATGTTATTGTCTGCGCGTTAGCAAGAGGAAGGCATCGTGCTAGAGTGCACGCGCTCTGTGGATTTGTGACTGAGAAACGCGTACAAGAGACTCTCAACGCTGCCGTAGGGAGTGCTGTAGAGGCAACCGTAGCAGAGAGTATCGAAGGGCGCATGGTGGCGACTTTTACCTAAACGGTTGCGTGTAAAGAAGAAATGGTCTGACAGGAGAGGGGTGTAGGAGGCAGAATATGGCTGGGGATGCTGATAGAGGGGTTTTTGGTTGACTGTCTGATTTGTCTACAGGCATCTATGGGCACGTTGGCTAGTCTGTGTCTGGTGAACCCCGGGTGACGGTAACCTGCGTGTGCTTCGGCGCTAGAGTCTGTCTGCTCTACCCGCCCGATATACGACGTGCGATGAAGCTTAGCGGTTCGGTTAGGGCCTTCATCGCCTTCGCTAGGTCTGAACTACTTGTCCCTCTACACTCGTGAAGCAGCCATTTGTCTATGGGCTGGACCCTATGGGGAGCGCTGGATGTCTATCTGTGACCCTGATCTTTACGCGCTTGGCGATCTGCTCTACTATCCGACTTTACTCTTTCTTATGTAGTGAGGTTCAGACTGACGCCTGGGGCGGCCGTCGTTGGTTCTGGATAGTGCCACCAACACAAACGGACAACTTCCTCACTGACTCGTCAGCGTGCGGTGTGACCCACCGGCGAGTACAACGGTTGGTCGGAATAGTGCACCATGCAATATAAATGTCGGTCCTAATTTTTGCGACCCCGACCCGCATCGTTGCTAGTTATTGAAGAAGAAGAAAGTGAAGTCATATAGGAGTGGCCGGCCGGGGTCGGTTACATGTCCTTGGTCCGGTCTCGTCATTATTCCTACAAGCGGAAAGGCGGTGAAGGATCGCTTGAGGCTATGGCCCGAGTAATATGTTTGCGTTGGTTTATAGACGGATGCATATGTGGATATACTACATCTACCAATGACGAGAAGTCCAGATGCCTTGTAATTTACCGTTTTTACGCGTGAGTGATGATTGGAGATATTATATATGAATCTTCTTTATTTATTCACATATGGTCGTCATTCATACTGCCGCCCGCTGCTTGCATTATTGACTATAGTACACTCAAGATGAGCCCCATGATGTGATGTGATACACGTCACGTACATAATATTAAAGGTCTGATGCGACTGCCTAGTATTTTAGGGAATACTTTGAAAATTTTTCCTATTTTGCGGCAGAAGCTATGACAGCTAGATAAATCTAACGGAGTTCGCTGAAGTAATTAGTGGCAAGGAACCTCATACTCGTTATCCTCGTCGTCCTCGTCTGGATCCTCGTCCTCTTCGTCATCCTCGCCTTCGCCCTTCTTTGCTCGAGAAGCAGTAATATCGACTGCCATGTGTACCCGGCGGGCCACTTCCATGGCCTCGTCATCTTTCAGCTGTAGAAATGTGTCAAAGCCATATTCGTGGATCCAGGAGTTGACAAGATCAACATTGGAGGGATCAAAATGAGAGGCGTTTGCGGGTAACACGCCCTTCCGTATGTATTTCTCTGGTGACGGGAATGGGCGATGGCCGTGATACCTTGCCCAGACCTCTTGCCATCCAATACGACCGAGACGCTTCATGCGGACGAGCGCTATGATGAAACGGAAGTAGAGGAAGCGCGGGACCGGGCGCTTGTCGTCGACAAACGTTAATTCCTTTCCGTCGAGATCATCTGTAACGTTGCTTCTTCTCCTATATTGCAAGGCCTTGATGCCGGGGCAGAGCACGTCCGTCCTCCATCTTCTGATGGGGGTTTCCGCGGCGTCGACCGGAACGATCGCGATGCAATAGCTGTCGAACCAGCGTTTGATCTGATCAGCCAGTAGAAGTGCGTTGTCCGATCGCTCAATCGACTCCGCTCGGCAGCCAAATAGCATTGCGGGTATGCAGTCCATATCGGCAAAGAAAGGTACGATATGTGCCGCTTTGATATCCTTGTCGATATGCCACACGCCGCTTGCATGGCACCAGACCCGGCCGTTTCCCCCACTGCCGTTGTAATAGTCCATGGCGTCCTTACGAAAGGCTAAAGGCTGTCTCTTGGGCCTTCCCAGGCCATCTGATCTTATGTAAAGACGCAAATAGCTTTCCACCAGATCATGAGAACATGGGGGGGAGATTGAAATAGGGTGGGATGGCGTGACCGGGGCAGTTACCGAAGTCCCCAGAAGATGATGCCGGCAATTCCACCGTCCCGTAATAATCGTAGTGTGCCTTCTCTTTCTTGTGTCTCCATAGATCGCCTCCGGCAGAGAAGTAACACCTATCCTGTCTCCGGATATATCCCATGGCCCTGTTTTAGGCCAGGTCACCCTTGTGCATCCTGTGGATCGCTAGCCTTTGCCCCGTCCGGATGACTTCTTTTTCCTGAGAAGCCAGGTCGACACCAAGATTTGCCAACTGAAGTTTCGTCTCGGGATCTGTTTGCGGTCGCTCTCCGTCCGGCTCAACGCGTGGCTCCACCTTGCGCTTCAGGGCATTGTACTTCTTCCGCAGTTGTCGCGCTCTTTTGAACGAAGCCTCGAGATTGGCCATCCGTGACAGAACAGCCGCGGCGGGTGAGTTGTCTTCTGGCGAGCTTGGATTCATTGACAGCTGTTAGAATGGAGAGGTCTCTGATGGAGTATCTGTTCGTTTATCTGATGGTTGGTCTGAATGCTTTTCTGATGGTTTGTCTAATGGCTTGTCTAAAGGCTTCTACCCCAGGGGCTTTCTGCTTTTATATTCGACGTGAAAATATGGAACATGATGGCTTGTCGCATCTTTTAGCGAACCATGGTGAACACTGAGTTACGCAATGAGAGCTTCCACCATACCCGGTTGACTTCAAAGTTTGACTCAGACTGCCTGGTTGCCTTGTTGGACATCAGGTAAAGGGGCATAACTTGACATCCGGGTCACTTCGAAACGAACAAGTGAGTCAGACTCATGCCAGAATAATACCCATTGCTCCCCTTCCAGGAAAGGCCGAGCAGCACCATCCCACTCGTCCACCCCCTTGGACGTCCACGATGCTCAAGCCTGGAGCGACAGACACGGATCCCACAGCCGAAAGCGCTCGTAGAGTAACGCCCGTCAATTCTCCGACCCATATGGCATGCATCAGGGGTGCATTCATCCGTAGGCGGGATGCGTCGGGCTGACAAGACGACAGCGTCAAGAAATCGAAAGGAGGAGCACGTCTTCGGGAACGAAAGTTTTGCAGGTTTATTGTAGTAGATGACGCCGTCAAGAGACAGCCAACACCAAGAGAGGTCTCGCTCCCGCAGAATGGTCTAGGTCCATGTGTTGGATCCCGCCGAAGACGGTGGGAGTCGTCTGGAAAGCGCACTGGAAGCCTTGCGCGAAGGAGGCAAGCCAAAGCATACACGTAGGTCATTGAAAATGCCATAATCACGAACAAGGCGGCAGCTGTGCAGAAAGATGGACGATGGCCTTTGCCGCAAGAGGGAGCATAGCGAATGGGAAGACGCGGAGGGGGGCCCTGGCGAGGTACCAGGTCCCAAAGCGCTGCCAATACCAACATGTCTGCCAAGGCTCCGGACAGATACCTGGAAAAAGAGGAGTTGAGATAGGCTTCCGCCGGTATACTATCGGATGGCCGAGTGAAGGTCCTCTCGAATCTGTGCCGCATAGACTGACTGGTCAAGTTGCGCAGGGAAGAGGGAGGCGAGGCAGGCACTGGGGTCATGTTGGTTTTTCGAGCGACGTTGTGTTGATAGAGTCTTAGCACCCCGCGGCAGCACGGCCTACATGTTGCTCTGGTGGATACATATGCCGTCGTACTAATACATGACATCGCGGATGGATCCCAACCACGGCATCCCGCGCACCCCGCACCACCCCCCTATATACGGATACTACTCCTTTCCTAACCTTACGACGGGCATGTTATAGCGTCACATCAAAGGCCAAGCGAAACACCGACGACCCAGCACGTAAGCTGACGGTTGTATCAATGTCCAAAAACGGGGTTTCTTTTTGGGCGTTGCTCAAATTCCTCTCCGCCCATATCCTGGAGCAACATCCAACGCACGACTACTGGCTCATGCCATCGCAGCAAAATATATATTTTACTCCACCAACACCAAACCCGAGGAGGAATGTGAAATGGACAAAGTCTTCGACATTGCAGAAAGGTGGGCGTACCTCTTCTCAGGGCATCTTTCTTGGCTTGGGGTTACGGTCCCTCCTCCGTCCCCCTCCTCCCGGCGGGATACCGGCTTCTAGCTTATAACCTCTGTCGTATTCCATAAGACCCTCTCCAACGGAGGCATGGGAGGTTGGAGATGGTCAGGGTGTCTCAAGTGCGTTTCTGAGAAGCCATTGATGAACAAAAAATCTCGGGACCACATGGCTGGGGAATTCGACGCAGAGAGCGCAGCGGATCGTGGTTGTATCGAGTGGATTATTTTTGCGTATAGCCAGTGCAGTAGGCATTTCACCGCAAAATCTGCAATATGGTCAGGAGCAAGGCTTCCAGTGTCGATGGCTTAAGGGGGGGGGGGGACGGGAGCGCTGGTGCATGCCATTGTTGCTTCACAGGTAGTTCGAGCACTTCTGCAGCTGGCATGGGCCGCCTGGCGCGATTCGGAGCGAGCTCGGTTTGCAATAGCGATAGCGTCTAGTCACCTCCGTCCCTTCCGTCAATGGTCTTGTCTCGTAACCGTCAATGGCAAGCTGCTGTGAACATCTCAACTTCGCGGCGGTTCCAGGGTATCCTGGACTAGTATTCATGTAATCTACACCTACCGCTCAGGAAAGTACGATCCCAATAAGCTCGACAAATTCTACACCCAGCTCCGGGACTTCTCGGGGCATCTCTACGAACCTTGATATAGTCGGTCAGTGCAGAATGGCGGTCATTATGTCCTGCCGTGGTAGCTATGGCCATTCGCACCCAGCATACAACGCCGGTCGTTATACTCACGTGATGAGCGCCTTTTGATTGACGAAGGCGCCCGCCGGTCTCTTGCGTGGTGCCGTCTAACTGATGTCACAGGGAGACGCGCCGTCCGTCCGGAGACCACCAGGGGCGGCTGACCATCGACAAGGCCTCTTCTTTGCGTCCCGCCCCCCGGGCATAGCTGCAACGTCCCGGAATGGTTCAGGCGAGATTGAGTGCCCCCGACCATACTAAATTTGACAGCCTACATGGTAAGCCGCAAAATATTGCAATGTTGCGAGGCAGCCGCTCGGCCTCCCCCCCCTTCCCCCCACTGCAACACGAGGCTACGTCGGCTCCGTATACAGTGACACCTCGCCACGAAGATGCCCACTTAGAAGGTACTAGAGCCGCTAGCCGGGGCCGGGCGAAGAGGGCCAAAGCGGGGGACCCACCAAGGATGCGGCGTTTCCCTCCGATGCGTCCAACGCTGGCGTTGGTAGTGGGAGCGGACCATCAATGGGATGGATGGCCCGCCATGGTACTGGGAGCGGCCAGGCTAGGTGTGATGGTGAGGTAGCAAGATCAGAGGCCACTTTTGGGACGGGAGTGATTCCGGAAACTGGCTACGACCGTGGGTGTTTGCGTGCCGGGACCCCGTTGCGCTCGTGGTTACCAAGATTGCGAGGGTTTGAATTGCCGGCCGGGAGTGGTCACTCGCGCATTGCTAGCGGGTGAGCGGGGACCGTCTCGTGGTATGCATTGAAAGGCCCCAGGACGTGCGAAGGGCAGAGACACACACAGAGAGAGCAACGGCAAGCAGGCGGCGTCGTTTCGAGGTGTCACAGAAGGAGGGGCGAGCTGCCCAGAGAGCTGGCTGAAGAAGCGAAGGCTCGCTTCGCGGCATGCAATGCAGAATTGAAATCTCGAAGCGAAGATTGCCGGGGCTAGTGATCTGCCGATCGACGGGCCCGGCTCATCCTCGAGGGGTTGCCAAAGCTGGGAGACCGAAACGCCGTTCCCTGTCCTTTTCACACCATGGTGCCGAAGGCTACGGGCACTGGATATCAACTGAAGAAGAGCCGTCGTCGACATAACAGACACGCAGTGGCGTGCAACACAGTACTGGCTAGGCCAGGCACGACGGATGAGCAGAGTGAATTCCCCACCAGGTGCTCTGACCAGCAGTTGATGCGACAAGATGGAGGCCCTCCCTCGAGTTCGCATTGCCAGGCCTGTAGTGGAACGACGGATCGGCTAAACATTGAAAGATTCCAAGGACCGGTCGTCATGGTGGCCCGTGGAGCGTCAACGGTTTGCGCCTTGACACCTTGGGGTGGGGATCGTTAAAGCTACGGAAGATTGTCAATGAGATGGCGCGGAAGATGTGTCGGTGTGTTTGAGGATTTTGTCAGTTCCCGCGTGGAGAAGAGTCAGCACGGAGGGGCGCCGGTGTTGGAGATAAAGTCATCCGGCGGCGAACTTGGATCGAAGTGGGAATAGGGGGGCCGGCACTTTCCCCTGCAACGAGCTGGACTGTTGGTGAGTGAGTGAGTGATAGGGAAGAGGCTGAGTCGAGTTGAGTTGGGTCCATCGTCTGGCGAGCAAATCCCAGGCGGGGACTTTGAAATGCGGCTGGAACTGGGTTTGACTTGCATTCGTGATGCTGCCGGAGCTGGAGAGCCAGCCGCCGTCCGATTTGATGTGTGATGAGGTCAGCGATGAAATCGGTTACGACCGGGCGTTAGAGTGTGTCGCTAGTCCAACGATGGAAACTTCGCCCTGTATTCTTGGATGGGGAAAAAAGTGGGCGCGCGCGAGCATGCAGAGCCCAGTGAGTTCCGCGGTTCTCATGAGGCGGATTCCTAGTCTAGAAGCCCGGGATGAGAAGGTCGTAGAGGACCGTTGTCATTTGGGCTGGCTTGGTACACGTCGCGCCTAATCTCGAACCAACAGTACGTGCACTTCGTATTGTCCGCGGAGTTGAAAACCACCAAGTGTTGGCAAGGCCCGAACACACAGACGGTGCTCCATGCCGTCGTCCTGCAATAATACCGCGGGTGACACCCGATGCGCCCCAGGCTTGCAGACCGGCGGTTGGCTGTCGATACTGACGGCGAACCTGCAGGCACACTGGGACAGCGGAAGAAGGGCCGGCGTAGACGGCGAGAGGGTGTCAGTCATGTCGAGGGCCGGGCGAATGAGCGATGGCGTAGGGCAAGCGGGTGGGGCGATCCTCTCTCATATCACTAGCCACTTAGCACACTACAATACGTGCTCCTCGGCATGGTACGAATATGAATACCCAGATACAGATAGGTAGCGGTACCAAGTACGTAGTAGGAAGCTGGTGTCTGCACCAGTTCAGGGGCAGCCATGGGTGTCTGCATGCATGCATGTGCTTCCATGTGGGCGGATACATGCAAGAGAGCGAGGCCGCGTAAAGGGTCATGCCAGAAAAAGAGAGATGATAGAGGCAAAGAGACCGAGTGGTAAGGGAAGCTGAGGAGTGCGAGGATGGAGGATGGAGGTGGAGCATCGAGCATTGAGCATTGAGCAAGAAGCATGCATCCGAGGGAAGAGAAGCAAAGAGTTTGGAGCCGCGACATTAACGGCCCGCGATAAGACAGCGTAATGACGGGACATGCCTTGTAACACTGGGCCAGCAGGAGGCCGCGGGCGAGATGTTGTGAGTGAGAGAGGATGACCAGATGACCGGCAGAGTTTCGCGTCACCAACGTACAGAGCCTTCGACCGCAGCAATGGCGTGGGAGCCGTCCAGAAGACGAAGAATGTCGTCGGCTTTGAGCGCTACTCGGTAGGTGAGAGAGCTACCTACAGGTACGAAGTACGGATAGTTTATGTCCAATTCTTGCTCTGTTTGCTCCGTACACTAGAACGGGTGGGGGGTAAGCAGGCAGGGTACAGGTGGTGGGGAATGTCTCTGTTCGTGCCATTCCTCTGGGAGGGGGCAGGACGACGAAAAAGCGACCTTATCTTGGTTGCTCGAGGATGGAATGAATTGCCGTCGGACTCGCGGCGATAGGCGAGAGGTAGCGCCGAAGAGGACGGATGGGCAAAAGGGCCAACAACCGCCAGGCAAGCAAGCCAGCAAGCAAGCAAGCAACCAGTCCGAGGCGGCCAATGTTCGTCTTGACAGACGAGACGAATAATTACCGACAGACAGGCAGGCAAGCTGGCATCGTGGCATAAAGCTCTCCCCCTCTCCTCTGCCCTGCCCTGCCCTGCGCAGCGCAGCCGAACCGGTGACATGCATACTGTGGATGGCGTCGAGGGGGGCCTGGCCCAGCTTCCGGGGGGAACCCTTGAAGGAGACTTCTGCTTCGGGACAAGAGCGGTGGTGAGAGAGAGAGAGAGAGAGAGAGAGAGAGAGAGAGAGAGAGAGAGAGAGAGAGAGAGGGCTGCATGCATCTTGCATTGCCCCTGCAGCTCCGTCGGCTCTTGACCCATTTCCTCCCCGTTCTTTTTCATGAGCGGTTGCAAGGACGTGGGCCTAGTGGAAAAGAAACAGAGAAAAGACGAACAAAGACAAGAAAGGGGGCGGCACTAGTCCAAGACGGCAACAGTTAGCTCTGGCGTCTCCCTCGCAAGGCCACCCGCCCAGCCCAGTCCAGTCCCTGGGTCACTCACTATTCCCCTGTACCGTGCCGTAGTGTACCGTACTATAGTATGTGCGTGCGTGGTGGTCAGTGTTTAGCGGGTGGAGGTATCGTGCGCTGAGTTGTCAAATTTTGTCACTGGATCAGCCGTGATTGGCGTCGGACGTTCCAACGTCGGTCCGCCAATGAGTCAGCTCGTTTGGCGGCTGCTGGTGGTGATGGAGCATGAGATGAAGATGTTGATTCTTACTTATTCCGGCCCAGACGAGACGCCACAGAAAACGGCAAAAGTGCGGCGGATATCCATGCATGCATGCATGCATACATTGGCAGCGCAGTGAAACATGGCGAGAAGAAGCAAAAGAAAGATGAAGAGAAAAATAAATAAAAAATAGGTAACAGCAAAAGGTTAGACAGACAGGGAGGTAGAAAGCAGGCAGGCAGGCACGAAAAGGGGGCGGGGGAAGGGGTACCCTGCAGAGAGGGTGGATACCTGCGGCCACTTTGGGAGGAAGACGGGGGCCTCTCCACATGGACAAGCAGACAAGGAGGCAGGTGCTCCAAACTATCCTTCCTGCATTCGTTCTGCAGCATTTGTACGGATACTGTAGTTATTTACAGTATCTCCCAAGTCGTATTGTGGCACGTATCGTGGTAGTGCAGCTGCAGCCACAGACTTGCCAAATTTGGTATTCGTAGCAAGGAAACAAGCAAGCAGGCGTAAAGTAAATTACGGGGTTTCAAAACGAGACTCGAGTTCCTTAAAGGAAAGAAAAAGGAGGAACCTTACCTAGGTAGGTATGTACCAAGGATACATACCTACATACAATACCTACTACCTAGGTACGGTGGGACGAACACGTAGGTGTCGTATCGTATCGTATCGTACCGTATCGTATTGAGGAAAGCAATGCATTCGCTCGTTCCTTTGCCTGTCAGTGCTCAGCAGCAGTACTTTACTCGCCCGTCACGCCAGGTACGCACCGCGGCCACGGGTTGGCAAGAGCGTGAAAGGACAGGCCAGGCAGGCAGGCATGGTGCACGTCGAAATCTGGCCGGCGGAGTAGGAGAGAGAGGAGGGAAGGTAAAGTCAAGTCAAAGTACTGGTTGAACAATGAATAATCCATCGGCCATCCGTCCGATCAGTCCGCATCGTACATCTTGTTTCCTTGTTGACGTGCCCCCATACACAGCACACAGCACATACTTTGACGGCATGTAGGTAGGTATGCTGCCATGTGGAGTATACGAGCAGGTATCCCAACTGCGTTCCTCGTCACCCCCCCCGCCAATATAATCGCCCGTGCTTTGCCGTGTGGTGGCCCGTATCCCCTTGCATATTATTGTCATTGTTGCCATCATCGTCTCGTCTGGTGTTTCTCTTCTTTTGGGCCGAACACGACAGGGACAGGGTGCCGGGCACGCACATATTGTACGTAGTAATAGCGCGCTCCGCACCCCGTACTATGCAATAGAATTCAATCCGTCAGTCAGTCAGTCAGTCAGTGTCTCACGGTGTGCAACATCTCGTCGTGTTCCACGCAGCCATCATTAACACCGTTACTGGTCTTGCAGGCTACGTCCCTAGCGTCTTGTCTTGATAGAGTTCCGCCGACATTGTAGGTAGCATCACACACCACACAGACAACCAACGGGTTGGAATCGTCATCGTCTCTTCATCCTTAATCGCTTTCCATTGAGTTCGGATGGCATGACGTGACATGTCATGCCATGAATTAGTAGGTAGGTTGCTAGACTAGTATAGACAAAGGCGCAGCCAGCCATGCCATGCTACATCTGCATCCCTCCTGCGCTTGTAGTGTAATTACAGAGTATCTATCGTATCCGTACTTACTGGGTAGGGAGTTGGACTGTCCTAGTATTTGGCTGTATTTTCAGCTGTAGGTATTTCAGTAGCGAGGTATCTACCGGCCGACGACCTAGGTAGGTACGACAGGTAGATATCTTGTCAGGCAGGGTAGTCCCTGATATCCCTCCCGCTTCCTCTGCGCAGGACGCTTACCTTACCATAGTGGGTAGCACACACACACACACAATACACGACACAACGCCCCCCCTGTCCTGTTCCTTCCTGTTCCTGTATCCGTACCCATCGTACCTACCTACTTTAGCTCCTCCTTCGTGGTCCTTCCTTCCCACCAAGCAATGGCCTCAACGTGCCCTGCCTGACCTTAGGTATCCTGGACCTACCTGCTTCTTCCTCTTCCATCCCGCTTCTTTTCCTTCTCTCCCATTCCTTCGAGTCCCTTCACTCGTGGCTCTTCTCTTCGCCCGTGTTTCAACCTTGCTCTGCTCGCCCATTAACGCAATCTCGACACATCCATCTCCTTCTCCGACTGTTCGTGCTTCACCACCCGGCTCCCGCATACTACAGAGTGCCTACACCACCTACAAACCACCCCCCGGTACATGCATCACCAACCATCACCCACTATTATCCAACATCCCCATATCTTCTTCCTCGGTACGAATACCTACACCACCGAATGAGTGCTCATCCATCCGCCTTATAATACATACGCTATTGCTTTCTTCCACCCTGGATTGGATCGGATTGGGCGCATCCACCAACCCAAATCACTACCACCGCCGCCAACGCCACCGCCAATATAGGTGTGTGTACGGAGTACCTAGGCCCCATTCATTTCTCATCGCCCCAAAAACCACACCCTCGCTCGGCAGTCGATCACACCCATCCTCACCACCGCAGTCCGTCCGAACCCACCGAATTCCAGTCCAGCCAGGTCAGGGGAAGGGAACGAACGCTGACGGTAACTACGAATAACACCCATCGCCTCATTCGGATCATTTTGTCGCCAGTTGGGTATTCTACCGCCACCTGAACCCGAACAGTCGCTTACCTACCTACCTACCCAGCATACGACCGCCGATACATAATAACATCGCCCTCTTGGCCATTGACTACTACCCTGTCCTGCCCTTCCGCGCCCATGCCAAAGGGGGGAAAACGGCGACTCCAGAAAAAGCAATCTAAGCAGAAAGAAAAATTGTCGACGGCGTCCACTGCAACGTCACCCCCCTACAAACCAGCCAAAAGGAGAATCATCCAAGTCTTTCATTCCCGCCACAGATTGCTCGCTCGGCACTCGTTCGACCGGGACACAAAGACGATCCCGACCATTGAACCCGGCTTTGTGGACATTGCGACGCCTGGGTAGCCGCTATTCGGTTGACAGCGCGCCGCTCCTAGGATCCCCCCTCCCTGCCCGCTTCGGTTCCTGGGTAGTCACTTGTGCTCCTTTGAGTCGTGCAGCCAGACTCGCCTGCGCCTTACCCCCTTACGGTCGTCGTCGTCGTCGTTGTTGGATATCGCTTGCTTGCTTACCGCTGCCTTAACCGCTGGGCCGCATTGGACAGACTTGGGGACCCCCATCCAGAAGCGTGTCGCCGCGTGGGATCAATCAACCACCACTTTATTTTGTCTAAACCTTACTTTTCGACCCTGTCGGCATACGCGCCCGCGCCTTGCGCCTTTACGCTTGTTGGACTGAGATCCGGAAATGACTTGAAAACCCTTCCTGACCCCCACGATACCTAGCCGCCCCCCTCCTCCCCCTTCATCATGTACGTCCAAACACCGAGACGCTCCAGTCGTCGCCGTCCCGATCTCAACATCGACACCTCTCCAACCGCCTCCTCGACCAGGCCTGCCACCGCCTCACGGGATCCGGCTACCGCTGTCGCTCCCACCGTACCCCAGACGCCTCCCCCGAGGAGCAAGAACAGGCCACCGCCACCGCCGTCTTCTTCCTCGTCTGTCTCCAAGAGGAAACCCAATTCCCGATTGCTGAAAGGCCCGGCCCTCTCCCGTCATGCCGACGACTCGTTCCTAGACAACCCCGACTCACCCGACAGCTTCGACATGTCGGCCAACAAGGAGAACAATAACCCCGATCTTGCTCGCCTGCGCGATTCCCACGACCTGTCCCTCTCCCCCCGAAACGTTACACGCGACTCCCTCATGGCGAACATGCTCTTCTCCCTCGATCAATTCAACATGGGTGGTCCAGTCTTCGGTCCCATGCTTGACGAGCCTTCACAACAATACCAGTACGATACTGACGGAGACGGCTTCGCAACGTCGGTGCGAGGTGGACGTGCCAACGGGCACTCGTACTCTTACAGCTCCGATTTCGACGCCGACGATGCGAGCAGGATATCCTCACGAGGGCGGAGGAGTAACAGCAGCTCCACCTATCAACCCGCCCTGCACCGCATTAGCAGCATGCGCGAGCCGTTGCGAAGCACGTCGGGCCCATCACGCCAAATGCACCCTCGAGGGGGCAAGGGGAGCGCAAAGAGCAGCAGCTCGAATAGCATCGATGCCGGTTATGCTCAGGTGCTCAGTAGTACGAGATGGGCGTCCGGCTTCGGTGGTAGATCCTCCAGTTTCGATTACGGCCACCGCCCTCCCGCACTGCAGGCCACCCAACAACAACATCGGCAGCTGATGCAGCAACAGCAGCAACAACAACAAGCCGGGGGTGCACCGTGGCATATCGAATTCTCCAACAACTTTTTCGCCAACGACAACGACGACGACTACGAGGCTGCGCCGACGCCTACTGTGCCTGGCGGGCCCCGACGCACAATTTCGCCCATGACCCCCTCGGCTACGGGCATTGGTCAATCCTTAGTGGCCGCACCCGGATCCCTTGCGGTGGAGTCAGCCGAACCGCCACCCGTCGCGCTCGAACGCAAGCGGTCGAACCTGTCCGCAATAAGCAGTTCAACAAACCACCGCAAGACGGAAAACAAACCCAACAACTCATCTTATGAGGAAGCGCTTCCTTTGGCAATCTCTGCCCCAGTGTCTGCGCCGTCAGCCATTTCATCCCCAGCGCCATCCTCCATCCCCGCGTTCGAGATCGATTCAGCACCTGCACCACACGTGGGCTACGGCAAGACGAAGGAGGCCGTGCACGGCGTCCAGATCCCGACACAGGCAGCGTCGCAAACAAAAGAAAAACCGGGGTTTTTCAGGCGAGTCTTCGGCTCATCCAAGAACAATACTCTGAACAACGCACCCGATACGCAGGGTTCCGCGGTCGTCACGTCGCCAACATCTGTCGACGCCCCCGACCAGAGGTCTGGGAGCAAATCCACGCACACCGCCAACCAGATGAAGTCCTCCGGTTCCGCCACGTCGAGGGAAACTTCCTCGTCCCATTCCCAACACCACGTGCTACAGAAGAAGCCAAGTTCCTTTTTTCGTCGCAGGAAGAAGTCTGTGTCCGCCGACGACGTGCCTCCCATGCCTTCCGCCGCCACCCTCGAGCCCCCAGTGCCCCCAGTGCCCCCTTTGGTACCTCCGATTCAGTTGGCTCCCGCCAAGGATAAACTTTCTGCGAAACCCGAACCCAGCCCAATTAGTAGCCTTCGGAGAGTCATGAACCCATATCTTAAAGGCAGCCCGGTGACGCCAAACACGCCGTTGACACCACCATCCGCCACACTGCAAGCCCTCAACCCTGAGATGGCCTTCGATCCCACCCCAGCTTCCCGCGACGACGCAGTCGTTGAGCAGCCGCGCTCCTTCTCGCCCGATTACGAGCCGAGTCCCAATGCACGTATACGAGAGGTCCGGACCGGGTCTCGTGATGACGATGACTCGCCCTACGATTACGAACGTCGCACCGATACACCGACACGGCCGCCCCCAGAACCTCCCCTGTCGTCAGAGAAAAGGAACAATTCCTTCCTCGACATCGATGGCAGCGACAACGAAGCCGACATTTTGTCGAAGCGGGGTAACAATACGAGAAAGGAGACTGGATCCAGGGCTGCCAGGGCGAACAAAGATGCGTCACCGCCGCAGAGAAGTGCTTCGGACAGAAGGGACAGGACCCTGAGAAGCAGAAACATCGACAAATTGGCCGTCGCCCACGCAGACTCTGATGAAGAAGGCAACAGACCATCGCTAATTCTGCCGATTGAGGGTACTAGGTCTACCAGCAGGGCGTCGGGATCAACTACAACAGAGTACAAATCCGCCAAGAGCGGTGCTGCTAGTCCGAGCGTCAGAATCGACGCCTCGGAAAACAGCAGCCCCAAGGCCCACGGCACGTTTGAATCCATGGTCGCCAAGCCTTTGGATGAGCCCGACTTCGTCGTCGGAGACCCGACGGAGGACGACCGCCAAAAGGCCCAAAAGATCTTTGATGGTAACGAGGACTTCATCCAGAAGGAGAAGGCCGCCGCGTGGATGGGCGAGGAAGGCCCCATCCGGCAGAGAACTCTGCAGGCCTACATGGATCTTTACGATTTCACCAACAAGAGCATACTGCAGAGTCTTCGTTTGATTTGCGAGCGTTTGGTCTTCAGGGCGGAGACGCAGCAGGTGGATCGCATTTTGGTTGCCTTTTCCAAGCGTTGGTGTGACTGCAACACCAACCACGGGTTCAAGGCATCAGGTACGTCTCCTTGTCCAATATTCCCCGTGTGAGGGCAAGTTTCCGAGCTCGAGCTAACACGACATAGATGTCATCCACACAATCTGCTATTCGATCATGCTGCTCAACACTGACTTGCATCTGGCTGACATCGAACAAAAGATGACGCGGAGCCAGTTCGTCAAGAACACCATGACGACCATCACTCAGGCGGTCGCGGAGTCGGCCCCCGACGCGTTTGAACGGCCGACTATACTGCCGGGCAAGTCCAACAGCGCTCTTGGAGGCGACGACTCCAGAGCATCGGCCGAGGATCGTTTCACCACGCGTCGACTGTCGTTCCGACCCCCGCCGAAGCACGAGGCCGACGCGTCCGGAGACCACGGCCATGACGAATGTGGACCTCTGGTGAAGGCGCCGTTCGACGGTTCGATGCGAGCCTGGGAATCCCAGGTCGAAGTCGTCCTCAAGGACATCTACGCCTCGATTCGCGACGAGCGATTGCCCCTCTTCGGTGCCGATCCATCCAAGAACCTCGCGCCGAACTCGCACGGCGGTCTGTCCGTCATTGGCATGTTGAAGCGAACGCCCAGCGTTCTGAGTAAGGCCCCGTCTGAGAGTCAGGCATCTATGCGTGGGCGCATAGCTGAAAATGGTCGTGCCCATTCTTCCAGATGGAATTCGAAGAGCAGGTCACGACCTCGTATGGGCAATCCGGGATTCTCTTCATCGCGAACGAGCTTCGAAGACGGAAACTCGGTTTGGAGCCCTACACTATCCTCGGCCACCTGGAGCAAGCTCTCGTTGGGCCGAACGCAAACATCGATGTCTGTCGATTCTCTCAGCTCGTCGTTCCGCGGAGGCGACTATCAACAGTCCATCGGATTTGCCAACGCCCTTAGCCAGGCCGTCATCCGTGATGATGAATCAGGTGTCAGTAAGGAGCCATCCATTGTGAGCGACGAGCTGAAGCCCGCGCATCTGCTCGAGGACGAATCGCTGGAGCTCGCCGGCCCCCCATGGGTCAAGGAGGGTATGGTGATCCACAAGCACCACCTCGACGGCATCGACAAGAAAGCCAAGGACCGCCACTGGAACGAGGTGTTCGCTGTCATCCAGCGGGGCCAAATGAGTATCTTTTCCTTTGCCGCTAACAAGTCGATGGGACGCAAGAGCCGCGGTCGCCACGCGAGCAAAGGTCCCGCCATCGTAGGAGGCGGCAACTGGCAGGAAAACGCTACTAACCTAGGCACCTTCAGTCTTCGGCAGACTCTGGCGTCTACGCTGCCACCGCCGGGCTACTCGAGAGCTCGGCCTCACGTCTGGGCTCTGAGTCTGCCAACGGGTGCGGTACACCTGTTCCAGGTCGGAACCCCGGAAATCGGCAAAGAGTTTGTGACCACGGCCAACTACTGGAGCGCGCGTCTGAGCACGCACCCGCTGGTCGGCGGTATAAGCAACATCGAGTACGGATGGAGCGATGCCATTATCAACAACGCTCTTGTCGCAGCCATCAACGAACAGACCGTGGGCCCGACAGGACGTCAGCGGTCCAACTCACGACCCCAAAGCGGCACCATTCACTCCCGGCCTAGTATATCGAGCTTCCGCTCCGGCTCTCTCGACCAAGGACCCGGAGGGCCCTACAGTTCCGGCGGCCGTGGCCACAAGCTACCTGGCGACCGAATTCACATTGCCGAGTGGGCGCCTCCGACACAGAGCATGCGGCCCAGTAACCTGCCCGAAGAGGAGCAGCTCGACAGTCTCCTTTCCTATGTCAAGGGCATCGAGGAGGAGCTGCAGGCACACAATCAGCTTCGCAGCCCGATGTTGCTTGCCTTTACGCCCCGTGGCAGCAACGCCGTTCGCGCCATGGCGAACTGGGAGCGCAAGAGCGCTTACCTCCTGCGGGAGATTGTCAAGTTCCGGACCTACGTCGACTGCCTGCAGCAGGCGGAAAAACGTAAGAATGAGATTTATATGGAGAGAGACCTGGCTCGACGGGCGGCCAGAGGAGAGCTAGACGACGGCGAGATCGAGTTTGATGTTGGACGAGACGCGACCATCAGGGCCTGATGCGCAGGCCGGCGCTATGGTGCGAGTCTTCTTCGACTGGCAAACATTACGAGTGGATTATACGCGCACAAGCCGAGCCCACGACGACATGACCACAATGGACTCTGGGAGTTTGGTGGGGTGGGCATCTTTTTTTGGGGGGGGAAAGGGGGGTGTTGTTGGCTTGATAAACCATCTTTGCTATTCTCTTGGCTTCTATTCCTTTGTACAAACATAACTTCGATACCCAAACCTTTTGTTAATAATGGCCTCCAGCCTCATTCTTTCAAACCGCCTCTCTCTCTCTCTTCCCTAGACATGTGGAAAGCACAGGCGTCGCTATAAGAGGGACTTTATATTTTTGAGGTCTGTTGAGGAAGCATAGCATGCATTGAATATTCAATTTGGGTTTCTTTTCTTTGGGAGGGGGGGGGGGGGGGGGGAGCCTAGGAGGTAGGGCGGCGTGTCGGGGTGCTTTTCCTCCCCCCCGCCCCCGGCCTCCGAGATAATATTAGATGGAGGGAGAGGATGGGTATGGGGGAGGTGTGATTCTGGCAATGTCGGAGGGGCGGCTAATAGGTTGTGAAAAGTAATATACGGGCCCGACGAGGAGAAAATCAATAAATAAAAAGAGAAACGAGAGAGACAAAAGCAATAAACTTGGGTCTTCAAACATGATTTGAACCTCGAGTTCAGCCAATTCGATGACTGCACATTTTTCTTTCCCCTGGGTGCGGCGTTCTGTGTGCCTGCCTGTCTCTTGCTATTGGTGTCTTATCGTTTCAATTCATAGCATACATCACGCTCCAGACAGAGGCTTTCCTCCACGGCCGGCCGTCAGACATGTGGACAAGAAGGCAAGTTGGTGGCAATGCGGTAAAATTGGTCTTATTAGTGTGTAGTATTAGAAACATTCCTCTGGCCTCGACGGCCCACGACGCCTTTTCCCCCAGTTCCGTTATACATGTCTACATACAAACACACAGCCCCGTCGTCTAAAACGTATACACAGATGAGGGAAAAAAGGCAGGTCAACGCTGGCTAACCATGCGAAGCTACCCGATTACAGCAGAATGGTGGCGAAGAAAGCCGCGAGGCCAGCGACAAGGAAGCTGCCCTGCATGGTTCGGGAACCACTGGATGCGGGGATGCGGGACGGAGCGGGTGTGGCAGAGGCGACGGGAAGCGTGGTCTGGACGAAGACAGATGCTGTGGGCGAGTTGGAGGCCAGTCTCGTCAGGGAGATTGAGGTGCCGTTAGCACGGGTGACGGAGGTGGCAGCGACGGTGGCAGACGAGGCGGGGACGCTGGTGTTGGACGTCTGGACGCCGGTGCCGTTGAGAGGGACGACGGGGCCGTCGGACTGAGCGGCCTTGCCCTTATCGCCGCCTTTGTTGTAGGCGACGCCGCCGGGGATGGACTCGTCGCCGCCGGCACCGGCACCATCACCGGCAGCGATGACCTGGATGCTCTGCCAGGTGCCGTCTGAGCCCTTGGAGTACTCGTACTGCTTGGCGGCGGCCTTGTCGCCGCCGGCGTAGTCCCAGACCTTCAGGGAGCGGTAGTAGCCAGGGAAGGGGCCCTTCTCCCAGTCGGCGAGACCGCCAGCCCAGTCGATGGTGCCCTGGGCAGTGCCCTTGCCTCCGACCCAAGTGCCGAGCTTCAGCTGCATAGGCGTCTGCGGGTAGTTGCCCTCTTCGGGGGTGGCGGTGCGGATGACGTCGCCGTCGATGGAGAAGATGATGGACTCCTTGGTCCACTCGATGGTGTAGGTGTGGAAGGAGGTCATGGGGTTGAAGGGGACCTTGTGGAAGCCGGCACGGGTGTACTCCCTGATGCCGAGGGCGTAGAAGTTGGTCTGGACTTGGGCCTGGTCGGAGCCGATAAACTCCCAATCGATCTCGTCGAGGGCGTCCGACTGAAGGACGATGCTGGTGACGATGCCGCGGCCGGGGGCGGCCTGGAGCTCGACCTCAACCTTGCCGAAGAAGAGGTAGTTCTTGGAGGTGAGGGTGGGGGCGTTGCTCTCCTCAAAGATGGTCATCTCGGCACCCGTGTCGGGGGAGAAGGACATGACCTTGGAGTTGTACTTGACGCCGCCGTCGACGATGAAGAAGGACTCGAGGTCGTCGATATTCTTGGAGGTCCGGAAGTCATAGCCGGCCTCCTCGTTGCCAAAGGCCGGGTTCGCGGGGCAAGCTGGGGAGGGGGCACATGTCAGCATCGTGTACTAACTAGTACTGTTGGGTGAGGTGAGGTAGGTGATCGAGGCCGGGCCGCCTTGCCTTGCCTTGAGCGGGTGTAAGTGGTGGATGGGGTACTCACTGTCGCCCTTGACGGGGTTGCAGGCCGAAAAGGTCTGGGCAGATGCAAGGCCAGCAGTGGCCAGAGCCAAGGCAGCGTATCTCATCATATTGGCTGATGGTGATGTGATGGGACGGATGCGGACGAGTGAGTGGTGTTGGCTTGCTGAAGAACAGAGTAGAGGGAGCGGCGAAAGGAGCGACAGCCGGGGTTATTAGTATAGGTAGATGGAAATGAGATGCAAGATGAGCCGCAGCGAAGTGACACACAGACAGGATCACAGATGTATTTCATGCCACTTCCCCGGGAAAGAGGATGAGCCAAATATAGATATCTGTTTGGGAAGGAAGACTAGGAAGCAGTGACGAAACAAAGAAAGGGTCTGTCTAATCTAACGTAGCACGGAGGGGAGGGGAGGGGAGGCGAAGGAACTAAGGAAGGCAGGCGAAAGGAGGAAGGAAGGAAGGAAGCAAAGACTGACAGACTTGACTGCCCGGGCTGGATATGTGGAAACCAAACCAAGGGAAACAAACGAGAGGCTGGAGAGTTTGAGAAAAAGGTGAATCGACCGACCATAAAGAGGGCGAACAGGACCTTTTTTTTATTTTTTTTTACCAAAGGCAGCGAACGAGTGACAACCGCGGGCGAGACACGAGATGAAAGCAGGCAGGTGGGAAACGATTCTGTTCTGTCAGTCGGGCCGGTAATTGGATAGATACATGTAAGTCGGCTGAGCCATCTCGGACTCAGCCAGCCATCCATCCATCCCAAGAGCTCCAAGACATTGTGTGTGTACCATTTATTTCTTCTTTTGTTCTATCGGTTCTACCTGTTCTGCCTGTTCTACCTACATTCCTAGGTACTAAGTAAGGTAGGCAGGTAGTTAGTTGCACAAGGTACCTGCCTGCCTGCCGTAGATGAGATGACACGGGCGGATAGTCTCGTCTCGTCTTACTCCTTCCTAGGTAAGGTAGGTAGGTAGGTAGGTAGGTAGGTACTGCAGCTCGTTCTTACCTCTTACCTGAGGTAGTCGGTATCCAGCCACACCAATGTACAGCAGGTGCCAATCATTAAAGAATTCGCGCTTGCCAAGTCGACCAAGGCTGGGCTGGGCTGGGCTGGGCTGGGCTGGGCCGAGCAAGTGAGAGAAAGGGAGGAGCTGTGGGGGCTACGCTGGCGCAGGGTCCGGAGGAGGTGGGTAGGTATACTTCCCCCACAAAGACCATGCAAAGGTACATCTCATATCTCCCACTGACTGGTCAGGTAGGTATGTATCGTATTGCCGCCGCAAGCGGGAGATTGATTACCTCAGCTGCAAGCGCGTCTTCCTTCCTTCCTTCCCAGACCGGTCGGCGCGGTACGTGCCCGTCCGTAGCTAATTACATCCATCTTCTTCGTACTTACTGCAAGTGCATCTTGCTGCCCCAACGCTTCTTCTGCAGTTAATTCAATGCAGCGCGGCGCGGCGCGGCGTCCATGCGGAAAGTCCGTCTTAAACCATCTTCGTCATGGTGTTCCAGTCCCCGTTCCGCTCCTAGGCGAGCGCACCTTGGTTCAACTCAACTCTGGCTAACCAACTACCACCTAGTCAGTCCAGCAGCTCAACACCATCTCCCATCTCCCCAGCCTTTCTTTGCATTCCAACCGAAACCTGACATCGGTCCTGACGAATTCCACGCCCCAATGCCTGACGCCGTTCGGTTGACGACATTTCCTCTTTGACAACGCCCCAAGTTGCCTCCTTTCCAGCCCTCGGTCGGATTTTGTCCCCATGTCATCCAGCATTGTCTCACGCTTATACAGCAACATGAAGACATTTTGACCCGACCCCTGGGCCCTCGCGTCTCCCCCTCCACCCATCACAGTCTCGGCATGCTCGGCCGCAATTTCCATCTGACCAACCGCTATCGCAAGCGGCGCTGTACTGTGCTGTTGGAGCCCTCGTCATCTCGGGTGGACACTTTCGACGAAAACCACGTATGCGTTATTGCGTCGGTCGACAGCTTCCCCAACTCTGCGGCGCAAGCCATTCTATTCTGCCCAGTTCAAAACCTCAGGGGAAGGAGACGACCGCACGACCGGGTTGGGGCCAGATGCCAAGACCGTCGGCCGCCTCTTGTGTTGTGCGGACAGGCAGTCAGGGACGGGTCCGGTCGAGCTGAGCTGCATCCGAAATTGCTCTGTACTTTACCGCGGTAGCGGTTGAACCACCAGTTTGGACTGCATCGCCATCACATCTGTAACGAAACAGCATCCTTTACTTTCTCCGAGCGGCTCTTGCGCTTTGTTATTTTTTCTGATGCACTTATCTTTTTTGCAAATATCTAGCAGACAACTGCGACTGACTAACCAGCAATGCATAGCTGCATCTGTCTCCCTTGCTTGGCACGGCCTGTGCGGCACGAGCCTGCAACAATGCTCTTGTCCCCATCGCCCCTTGCATCGATCCGTCATAAGCCTCGTAGCGGCGCCAAGCGAGCCCGTCCCGCGACCATCCCTCTGGGCGTCCTCAACGCTTTCGTGTTCGGTGTTTCATGGTAAGAAGCCAAACCGGGGCTCTTGGGCGGGAAGGCAAGAAGTGAGTAGAACGGTATGTAATAGAAGTATAAATAAAAACGCCGAACCGTGGTTTGCTCGCTGATGGTGATCGACCGGCACACCAAACCACCAGGGCGCATTCAAAGAAAAAAGAAGAAAAGAAAGAGAAAAAAAGAGAATGAGATGGAAATGGAAGAAGATCCCCATCGCTCGCTCGTATCGAAATGCGAAAGAAAAACAGTCGCATCGCTTAGCAGGTGTTGAGCATCGAAGTAAGGGCCGTCTTCTCGGCAGACGTGACGGTGAGCGCCCAGTAGCTCTTGACCTGCACCCAGCTTCGGGCGTAGACGCAGTAGAAGCTCGTCAAAGGAGGCTTCCACGAGTCGGGGCTCTTGTCGCTCTTGGCCTGGTTGACGTTGTCGGTGACGGCCCACAGCTGGGGACGCGTGAGGTCGTTGGCGAACTGCTCGCGCTTGGCAGTCGTCCACGACGCGGCGCCGGACTTTTTCATCCCATTGTTAGCATTCAACCCTTGCTACCAATAATCGTCACATCGAAAGCGCGCAGCACGCAGCTGTATGTGCGACTTTCGACTGAACTTGTGCGTGCGTGCGGGGGAAGGGTGTGACTGACGACCCAGGCGTTCTTCAGAGGCACCATGTGGTCAATGTCGACGTCGCTTGCCGCGGTCCAGGTCGCGCCATCGTAAGGGCTCACCCAGGTGCCGCTGGTGGCAGAGCAGGCGGAGTTGACCACGACGTTGGTGCCGTCTCGCTGCAGCACCGTCTCGCGGGTGTTGCAGGTACCGGAAATGGTGTCCCAGGTAGGGAACAGGTCGCGGTCGTACGTGTCCGTGTTCGTCCACGCGCTCACCGTCAAGGCCGCGAGCTGCGTCTTGGCCGTGGAGGCGGAAGGGATGCCGGGCTGAGAAGGCGGAGTTTTCCAATTAGCTTTGCGAGGTTTTTCATTCCCCCCCCCCCCCGTTTGGTCCCGAGCATCCCAACCGGGGGGGAGGTAGGGGTCTTTCTATGGCGCTTACGGGAGTGGGCATCGGCATCGGCTCGGCGACCGGCTCAGGGACGGGGGCGGCAAAGCCCGCGCCGGCGAGCATAAACAGAGCGGCGGCGACCTTCATGATTGACAATTGGCGAATAACTGACGAGACCGGAGCGAACCGAATCAATAACAAGGATGGATGGAGGATTGGGGAGCCAGCTACAGTGAACGAGCGGCTTGGCAACGACGGTAAAGTAGGATCTTCTAGAGTGGGAGATCCGCCGTGGTTTATATGTTTTGTTTGCCTCCTTCCTGTTTATCTTCGACGGTTACACTGACGTCTCCATGATCGGTGGGCCACGATAGTCCCGTCCCCTAGCACAAGTACGTTTCCTTCTGTTCAACGTGCCCTCAAAAAAAAACTCCACATATCATATCGTCCCGTGTCGCCATTGAGCCAGCCAGTCGCCGTCCTTTCCGACCCCACGACTCGTTGACCTCGCCCGTCTTAATCTCCCAGCTCGACCTGCCAGGAACCCGCCAACGACGCGGCATTGGAGGGCGATGAAACGCCGTGCTGCTCTCAAAGAGGCGCTAGTGTCGGTTCGCAGTGCAACTCAAAGCAGACGTCTCCCAGGGGGGGGGACTTGTGCACAAGGTTCAGCCGGGCAAGCTGACAGCCGTCTACGGCCTTTATCTCTACTCTCATTGGCAAGCGGGGGGTAATCTAGCATCACCCATCTCCATTGTCGATGCACCCCTTCCACGCCGCCCAACCTTGAGCCAAGCCCAAAATCAACCACTCATAACAGCCAACACCCGCACGTTATCTTATCGGTCCCTATCAATCACCTGCGCGCGAGGGGGGGGGGCATACATGCTTTGGGGCCGTGACTCTTTTTCCCTCTCCGCCACACGTCGACCCCCCTCCCTGCCCCGGCTTCTTCGACTCTGGCGCACACGACTTTACACGAACCTTCCTGTTTGGGGGCCGGCTGCCTATTCTGTGTGGTTGAGAGAGAGCGGCCTGTCTTGCGCGACGACCAAGATAGCAATCTCTCCGAGACCCAGAGATGAGCATCTCGAGCCGCGGCCTGTCAAAGCACCAAAGACGTGTGTGAAGCCCCCCTGTCTCACTCCAGACGAATAGAGGCAGGTGGACGGGAAGGGTAGATCCGTTTGCACAAGCCCGGGGGCCACGCGCAGAAAACCCGGGGGAGGAGGAGGCTATCTCGAAAGCTGGTTGGATTGCTTTTACGACGAACCAAGCGAAGGCCGCTGGCTGGTGATCGGCCCCATTCACAAGCGGTGTAGACCATCCATTATACTTCCCGCCATCTCTCTCCAGAAAAAAGAAAAAAAAAAGGGTCGAAGTCGTTGTCCCGTGGGCCCGACCAATGGGTCGGGCACCTCCCTCCATTACTCGCGCCATAGGCAATCCAAGATACCGGCGACAACAAATCCAAATCCCGTCCCTCCGATCGGACCTTGCATCTGATCAAGCTAAAGCGGGCTGCAGGTTGGGGATGGGGGGGGACTCGATGGAAAAGGGCACAGCTCCAGAGCACGAGGCCCTTTCCCGCCCACACCTTTTCGAACGTGCCTTTCAAGAAATCCTCGAAATACGTACATCCGGCGCCTCATACAAATCGAATTGTCTGTCAACATGTCAGACGTTAGGCCAAAAGAAGCCTCGGCCCATGCCTGCAAAGCCCGGCAGCTCAGGATGCAAGGTTTGCTTATCATCGCGGCGGCCAAGCCCGAATCCCCAGGGCCCATCCATCTCGATATCTTGGTCCCCCCGGGGGAGGGGGACTGTACGCTTGCCAGACTCGGCTTGGAACGTCTTGCTCGGCCCTCATGCGCGCGCCTTGGAGTGCGTCTCCTCTAGCCTGTTATGGGTCGTCGAGCCGTATTGGGGTGCGTGGTCACCCCGATGGGCCGTGACTCGTTGGTATGCCACCGCCGGGGTGTAAAAGAGCCATGTGGCCAGCTCGACTGCGGGGGGACATGGGCACATTTTCTTAGCCTTGGCTGCCGCATACCATGCTTTCGAAGACTGAGAGACGCGGCAGATGGAGTCTCGGTTAGGTGAGTGGGTTTTGCGGGATGATAAGAGCTACACAAAAGCGCAGAGGTTGCAAGGTCCGTACTTATTATTCTTTTTACCAAGGTACGTTTAAGCTGTCCCTGACCTGGCACCGTAACCAAACACGGCTACCCTTCCGTGTTTGGTAATCTTTTTTTTTTGGGGGGGGGGGGGGGATCTTCATGATTAGTTGTGATTTTGCTTATGCTTTTTGACTCCTTGCCCATGTCGGATATCTTGGCGGCGGGCAGTGTCATTTTACCCCGACGACTGAAGGCAACCTACCAGACCTCATCGGTTCTCGTGTCGACTGTCGGGACGGAGAGCGATAAGCGAAAAACGACTGACACGGAGACCAGCATGGCTGCTTCGGTTGCGAGTGTCCGCCGGTGCGGCTTGTAGTTGTCGGAAGGACCAACCTTTGCGGCACCGACACTTGCAACACGGGCGTAGATGTCGTGGCAGTTTTCCTGATACGCCTTTGCTCGTCCACTTTGAACGCCGTGGCTCGGCGCATCTTTATTCGACTTTTTGTTGTAGTTGCTGGCGGAGGAGCTCTCATCTTGGCGATGGTAAAGAGGAGGTGAGGGCTGCGCAGAGAGATGCCAGTTTGCGACAGGCGGGAAAGTCCGTCAACCTTTTCTTGTGCGCGTGGCGGCCCATCACCCTACCTCCCCCGAAGCTTCCTGGTGTCGGCGAACTTTGCCCCGTGGAGCTTCTCTTCATGCCCGTCCCGGGGAGGCCGTCATGCTCTGCGCCACTTTGCTGCCCCGGGTCTCACTATCTTGGACGGTTGCCCTCCAGCAGCCTTGCGGCTTGCACCTGTGCCAAGCCGCAGTCGAGGGATCTCTTCACAGGTATTGGAGTTTTGAGAATCGCGTCTGGTGCTTTGCGGGCCCAAACTGAACGCCAGGACATCGTCGCGGGACTTGACAGCGCGGAGCGGGACTCGTGAAAGATGGTGGTGACGGAGCAGAACGGACAAGCATGTCTCTCGTGGTCGTTTACGTCGATCTCATCTACGATACCAGGGCGGGCTCAGTACCTCAAGGTGGACGCGGCTCGACGCAAACTGCCCACCCACCTCTCGCGCATCCACCGTCTTCTTTGTCTGCTGTTGCCGATGATGGTGAGGGGAAGCGTCGAAAGGCCATTGTGCGCGAGTCCCACGTCTCCCAGAGCCCTACTATCTCGTTCCCGAGGCGGTTGATGGCCGTCAGGAGGCGGGGGGGCGAGTGCGAAGACTTTCATCGGGGCTGCCGGGAGGGCCGGGGTCCCGACGCAGGGTATCGTATCCTCGCTGGAGCGGCTGGTGCCGAGCAGACGAGGTCGGGGAGCCGGCGTCCTTGTCGAGGTTGTGTGACTTGCTCTTCCTCCTCCGTATGGTATAGTAGCTCCTACGATGTAACACTGCTGACCTCTTGGGTGCGTTTTCTTTACCTTGAAAAGTTGTCCCGAGGGTCGTACCTGAGCATCCCCACGCGTTTCCCAATAACTGTGTTCATGTCTATCTCTCTGTCCACTTTGACCCGACGCGCACCATGTCAATGAGAACCAAGTCACATTGTCGGACCGCACACATAAAAACCAGGATGCGCCACCACGGAATTATTCTTGACGCACGACATGCCCCAGTGGACGCTCCTGAAAATGTAGCTGGTGGGTTTTGGTTAGACTTTGAGACACAAGCATACCGTTGCAATCGTAAAGGCACGTTGTTTCATGGCGGTGTCCTCGAACTGGTGTCTCTCTCTGATGTTGGGCAGTCATGGCAATTGGCAATAGAACAAAGATTGCCGTGTGTCTCGTCAGCTGACAAAATATAGAGAATATCATATTGGTATTGGTATAAACGCTGAAAATCATGCGACTGGTATATAGCTAGTCTGCTTCAATATGCCTCAACTCCATGCCATGCAAACCGTTATATAAACGCCAAGGAAATCACGTCCGCAGGCCTGTGCGCGGCCACACGCCGATATGAAAACGCCCCGCGGGCCTCGACGACATCGAGGTCACGGCTTAGACTCTCTCTTGGTGAGAGGTGTCATTGACGCCCTTTGGCTCCATGCTCTTCTCGCTGCGCATGGCATTCTCGTTCTCGATAGCGTCCAATTCCGTACCAGCCTGCTTGCGGATGCGGTGCATCTCCTCGGCGGAAGGCGGCACCCATTGGGTGCTCTTCCAGGCGATGACGCGCTCCAGATACATGGTGTCGATCTCCTCGAGGGTGCGGCCCTGGCCCTCGATGACGAAAAAGTAGACGATTGCGGCGCCGACCAAGTTGCAGCCGGCAAAGACGTAGCCGTAGCGGAAGTCGATGGCCCCGGTGACGAAGGGGGAGACGAAGCCGATGAAAAAGTTCCATATCCAGTTGCTGGCCGTCGAGAGGGCCATGGCCTTGGCACGGTAGCGGGACGGGAAGAGCTCGGCTTGAATGGTCCAGACCTGGATCGAGTTAGTGTCTGATACGGCCGGTTTAGTCTTTGGGTGTCAAAAGCTTACCATAGGACCCCAGGTGGTCGCAAAGCCCAGGATGAACAGGCAGGCAAAGACGATGAGGACGATGCCAGGGCCGACAGTGCTCTGGGGGTTTTCCAGGTCGAGACTGAAGTGGCCGACGGAGGCGAAGATCAAAAAGCAGATGAACATCCAGATGGAGCCCGTGATGAGCGACTTGCGGCGTCCAAAGTGCTCAACAATGTAGAGACCAATGAATGTGGTGCCGAAGTTGATGGCGTTGAGGATGATTTGCGTGATAAACGAGTTGATATTGACGGAGGCGAAAATTGTGGTACCGTAATAGAAGAAGTAGTTTGCACCAGTGAGCTGTCGCGTGTTTGTCAGTGTCTGTGGGCAATAAGAAGGATATCGGATCCGATCCATACCTGTTGGAACATTTGCAGCGCGCAACCCAGAGCAATGCGGTAGGCCATGCGGGGTGCCTTGAACATGCCGGTGAACTCTTGGACGGCATTGCCCTTGATCGTAGACTCGGCGCGGAGCTTGCTCTCAATCTCCTCGAGCTGAACGTGGATGCTGTAGTGATTCTCGGGAGCACCGTAGACGCGGCAGAGCGTAGTCTTGGCCCGCTCAACATTGCCCATGCGATAGTCGAAGCGAGGCGTTTCCGGAAAAGCCAGTATGCCCACACCGAGAATGATGGTCCACAGCCAGCCGAGACCGATGACGATGCGCCACGAGCCAGAGCTGTTCTCGAGGTGCGTGACGGTGCCGTAGTTGAAGCAGGCGGCTAGGAAGATGCCAAGGGTGATGAAGAGCTGATAGGCGCACACGAGAGCACCGCGAATCCATGGCGGAGCCGTCTCTGCCTGGAACATGGGGACGATGAGGCTCAGGGCGCCAACTCCAAAGCCGGCGACGAAACGGCCCATCATAATCTGCTCCCATGACCTCTCGGCGGCGATTTGGATGACGAACCCGACGGAGGTGACGACGCACCAGAAGGAGATGGAGTAGCGGCGTCCGAAGCGGTCGGCGATGGGGGCGGCGCACAGAGCACCAATGAGTGTGCCGATGGAGAGGAGGCCAACGATCAGACCGGAGCGGACGTTGCTGAAGTGGTATGTGCCATCGGGCCCGGCCTCGCCAAAGCGTTGGCGGAAGTCGGGCATCTCGAGGAAGCCAGAGATCTGGCCAGTGTCATATCCGAAGCTGTAAGGTTGTCAGTGGTCGGTTGCTCTGCTTGGTGGCTGCTGTCTTGGTTCTGCTCACACCATGCCTCCCATGGAGATGAGAATGCCCATGGCCCATGACCGCCCCGTGATGCGCTTCAACGGGGAGTAGTCGAGGTGGGCGAGGTCCTGACGGGCATCGCTTGCCTTTTCCGAGGCAGGATTGTACTTGTCGAACTCAATCGTCGAGAAACCCATGTTGGGCGACGATTTGCTTGATTGGGGGAAAGGCTAGGTGGGATTGTTTGATGGTTGATGCCAATGATGGTTCGTCAGAGAGGAATAGGACAAGACTGGTGAGGGGGCACGGCGGGCAGTATATATGCTCGTTTCAGTCGATCGAGACACGACAAGCGACACACGACGCATGGCGCAAGCACTGGGCACCACTAGCAACGTGGGCCCGGTAAGACACGACGGTTTTCTGGGGGAGCAGGGAGTGTGTGGGAGGACGTCTCAGTAGGCAGGGGCGTGACGTCAAGAAAGAGAGAGAGAAACGAGGACTGTGTGTCAATGGGATGGATGGAAGCGGCGGAGACGATGGCAGAGTTTGCATGTCCGATGACTCGGGACGGATTATGGGCTGGACACGTGTGGGATGGCACCGAGGTGTTTCCGTCCGGGGCCTGGGGTCTCCAGGTCGAGCAATCGGGCCGTTCCCCATGATTCTGGTCTCAGGAACATGAACTATGTATGTAACTCAGTAGGATGGCGAGAAAAACCGCGTGTGAAGCATGGAGAATGAATAGCTAAGAGCGGCTGGCGTGGCCGGTTGCGGCTCCGGGGTGGTGGGGAACCGTGGAAGGCCAAGGGGGTATGTTAGGAACAGTGGAGACGGAGGCGTGTATTGACGATGATGGGCGGGTCGTCGCTGCGAGATGTTGGCCAGTCTGATTGTCTGGTTTGTCGGTGTCGAGGCCGGAGAGGGATGGAATGACGTTGGTCGATGTTGGTGTACTGGTGGCAACCAAGAATAGGCGTGGGATGATGTAAAGCGCGCGAGAGAATGTGCGGAAGTTGGAGGAAGGGAAAGGAGAGAAGGGGTACCCCCGTCGTCAGGCCCGAAGATTAGGTAGGGGAGGTAGGTAGGTACCGTGCCTGATAGGTAGTGTAGCGAGTACCTTTTGTGTGGCAATGCGCGGAAAAGTTACATGGCGCCAAACATTCACAGCGACAAGGCGAGGTGCAGGGTGCAGGCCTGTTGTCCCTGCTTACGACCCGTCACCATGTACAGGTAAACAAACCACTTGGAATAAACTAGGTAGTGCCTCTCCCACGGGGTTTCGGGTCAGTGGAGTAAGCAAAAAAAGCTGGAGGGACCAGAAAGAGATCATGTTGCGTTCAAGTGGTTAAATCATAAACACGGCAAAGCTCACGTTATCGTGTTCAGTAAGGAGTAAACGGAATCGAGAAGAACTCCAGCGGACGAGATGGACATGCGTGTACAAACACTTGGTAGTGTACAAGCAGGTAGGTACCTCAGTGTAACGGACGTGTGCCTTGCCTGCGTGCTCTTTGCACTGGCCGGCAACAGGCAACGGAATGCTACTTTGCCGCGGCTCATCTGCCGTCCGAGTTGGCTTCCCCGCCGCGCCAAGTATCGAAGAAGCCAAGACCCAAGGGTCGTCCAAGAGCCGCAACTAGCCAGTTGTAAACTACCAAAATGCTACGTGAAAAGTCTTGGAAAGCAGCGAACAAGCTCTTTTCTGTAAGCGGGTCAGGGTAATCTTGATTGTCCCTCTCTCTTTCCCATCCATCCGGCGCTTCCTTGCCCCTTTTCTCTTTACGTGCATCCTTCCTTCCCAAGGTACTCCGTACGGTATGTACGATGTATATGTAGGGAAGGTAGGCAGAACAAGTACCTCAGGGAGGTACCTGCCCAGGTAGGTAGGTAGGTAAGCCAGGAAGGTACGATGTACAGATGTGAACTACCTACCTAGATACTTACGTGTGCCGCGACCCACTTCCAACCCAGATGACGTCGTCAAACAGACTTCTGTGTCTTTTTTTCTTCTTCGTCCATGACCTCTTCTCTTTTCGGCCCTTTTCTCTCCTCGTCCCCAGATACTTCTCCAGCAATCCCCAGTATTTTCTATCCATCTATCTGTCTTTCTGGAGTCTGGAGTCTGGAGTCTTCTCCCCTATCTCCGGACTCCAGACTCGCTTGTCGGTCGTTGTCCGAGGATCTGCAGACTCTCGCTCCGTGGAATCCGCACATCCACCCGACAAGCCATTAATTACCGTCTTCCCCTCGGGGCACCCGGATTCTTCTCGACTGCGCCCACTTTCCCCCCTCTCCAATGGGTCTTTCGGGGCCTACTCCGGGGAACTAGTTTAATGAAGTGCAAATCAATCAAGTCGTCTCCGAGTCTCCGCTGTTTCGGACACTGCCAGCCTTTCGCTGCCGCCAATCAATCAGTCACCCATTGTGCTGGACGCGCCGCTTATCTGCCTCCAGTGACGAGACGCGTCTGGGATTTCCAATATTCAACACCACAAAGGGGAGAAGCGGGCCTGAATGAGAAATCAAAAGTCGAGAATCAACGGCCTGCTTCCCCATCCGCCGTTGCCCAATGATGCTGGCGGCCGCCCAATGGCTGACTGGTAGCACCAGGCGCGTGCCCGATCCTCGACACGGCCACTCCGCCGCGATAGTTCATCCCCATGACGATGACCCCATCTACCATGTTACAGCATACCTAGGCAGGTATGCATTTCTTGATGAATGCGGTTTCCCACTTTTCTCGGTCGCTTTACGGCGCATTTCTCCATTTCCGCTATGCACGAGGTCTTACTGTGGTGCACACATAATGTGTAGTAATACCAGACAAACTCACGCACGGGTCCGTCTTTTCCTCCGAGGACCCCGTGTTTCCTCACGCAATAATCATTCTTCCTGTTTCATACCCGAAGCTTTAACAAAATCCCTACCCCTTGCTTGAGGCATTGCCATCGTTGCCATCGTTGCCATCACGGCCCACCTGCACCCCTCGGACTCGTCCAGACTGCAGGCCCAACAAGTCTATGAATTCTGTCATGCAACTCACCACGTGGATGCCAGGCCGTTGACGTCCGTCGGCTTGTCCGCCAGTGCCGTGATCCGGAAACCGTGCCGCAGTCCTTCCTGTGGGTTGTGGACGTTGTAGTCCGAGATGGCCGTGTGCGCCGTCACGTGGTTGTCCCACAGCGCCACCGTTCCCTCTTCCCACTTGACGCACACCTGGAAGTCTTGGCCGTGGCTGATGTGCTGCAAAATGTGTTTAGTTCCAACCCGTTTCTACGCAACATTCGATCACGTACCCTGAACAGCAGCTTCAGCAGCGCGTCCGACTCTTCGTCTCGGAGCCCAATGATCCTCTTCGTGAAGCCGGGGTTGACGAACAATGCCTTTTGGCCGGTTGCCTAAAGAAAGATTATTGTAAGCAGGTCTGCGTCTTGTACCAGCATTCGGGGATCGAACCCACCGGGTGGATGCGAACAATGGGATGTTCCGACTTGACCGGCTCCCTCCTGACGTGGGCACCCACGGGCTGTTCTCCCGTTTTATTTCGTCAGTCGCGTTTTTTCCTTTTTTCCTTTTCTTTTTCTTCTGATCACCCGAGGGTCGGGGAGGGGGGCGACGAACGTGGATGTGGAGGGGACCAAAGGATCGCCCAAACTCCTTCTGCTTCTCGGCGCCGATGTCCTTGAAGCCCTGGTCGCGGAAGACGACGACGCCGCGCTCGGCGATCAGGAGCGCGAGCTCGTCCTTCTGTCTGCCGTCGAGCCGCGACAGCTGGAGGCCCCTGATCTCGGTCCCGATGACCGGGGTCAGCTTCGTCGCCTTGATCCCCGGGTTGTCCTTGGGCAGGAGGTTGGGCTTGTCCCTGTCTGCCGCGAGCCCGCGGTCGTAGAACCCGAAGGGCTGCAGTGGAGGCAAGGACGTCTCCTCGTCGTAGACGGGCAGGTACTGTGAGTACTCGTACTGTCGCGAGGTGTCAGTATCGCGGTTTTCTTTCCCTGCGGCATGTCAGGTGGCGCTATGTAGAGGTGTACCTGGTCATGGATCTTGTCGTCGTACGCCAGGGCCAGCTTGACGGGCGCCGCCTCAGCCCGGGTCTCTGTGGCTGCGGCGGAAGACATTGTGATTACTCTCTTTTTTTTTTATCTTTATCTGCTTTCATGTTTATTTAAGTGAACATGCCAATTGCTTTGTTACAGAAATCTCCCTTTTGATGGGGCCCATGACTTTAAACGCCCCCGTGAACATCTGAAAGCCAAACACGCAGGCATATGGATCGCCATCGCGTCAATGGGGCGGGAGATGGCGAGCCCTGGAGCCATCCATCCGACGATTCACGCCATCGGCACTATGTATACGAGCATTCGTATGCTCCTGATCTCGGTGCGGATGGCATCAGAAGGGGTGCTGGCCAACGGCGGGCAGGGACGGCACCGGTTCGGCAGACGTTTCCGCTCCTCGGTGCGGGGTTTAGCGCCGTTAACCCCTCCCCACATCGGCTCCGGGTCGTGCGGTGGTGGTGTGCGAGCCCGGCGGAAGGAGTCGGACCCATATAAAATGCCATCTTCTGGATGTTATTGAGTGCGGTTCTTTCAGATTATGGATTGAAACATGACATGGGGAGGGTTCTGGCGTCCATCTCTCGGGGCTTGTCCTGGGAACGGTCCGGCTGACGCTTCACTGCATTTTTAACCCACCCCCAGGGCGGGTGCTCCCCATAGCCGTCTACACAGCATATCTAGTCCACACAAAGATTTTCACAAACTGCGATCCGACTGCACTGCATTTTTAACCTACCCCGAGGCCCAAAGAGTGGGATTGAGAAACCGGCCTATTCACTCGACGGCGATTGATTGCTGCCGTGGGGCATGTATGCTCACTAGTCACTCACATGAGCAGGAGGGCGGCCAGTAATCAAATGCATTCATCGATGCGCACAAGAAGGCAGAGGATTCCAACGGGGATTTGCATCTGGTATGACCAAGCGCCTTTGCAGCGTCGGAGCGTGTCGCGGTACCGCGGTATTGATAGACCGAGAGGATCTACTTACTACCCGACTCCGGTCCCTTGGGTTAAAATGCAGTGCATCTACAGCCGAAAAGTGACAAGAGAGGTGAGCCAATATGCATTGACAATTGATAGATATACACCACTCTAACCTCGTTTGGGAGTCAGGACGGTCCTGACATTTTCACTGCAATTTTAACCCCCCCCAACCGCTTGAGAATGACGTGGCAAGAGGCAGCCAGGAAAGGAGGCCCTTATCATAGGGCACCGACAAGACCGAGGCACGAGGTCATGTGTGTCGTAGGATGACAGCTTAAGGTCTTGGTGCACGTCTCCCAAGCGGTCGGGGGGGGGGGGTTAAAATTGCATGGTAAGATCACAAACTCTCCTTTAACCACCCCCCCCCCCCCCCCCCCCGGGGGGTTTGTTAGTGTCGATAACTGTACCTTGGTGTTGACAATTGATAGGAGGTACTCATTCCACTCTAACCCGCCTAAGGCTAAGGTCCGCTCTACTACACATCAATTTTAATCCCCCCAAGGGTTTGTTCGTGTAACAACCTTTGGAACAGCTTGACTGCAATCCGGAAGCAGCCGAATGCTCCCACGTGGCCAGTCAAGCGAAAGTGAGAGGCGAGTTTAGCTACAGAAACGAAAATAACAAGGTATATCGCCGACCAAGTAGTGTAGATGCGACTACACGAGTTGCCACAGCGGTCATGGATCCTGGCTGCGCTCCGTAATCCTCACCAACATATCCGTTTGATTCCAAAAGATGCCCGACTCCTCTTTCCAGGGTTTTACTGGACATACGCTCTGAAATTCAAACGCCCTTAGCAACTCAAATATCGACTTGGTCAGCTGAGTGAATGCCACGTGCTTTCCGGCGCACATCCACCGTCCGTAGCCAAACGCGAGTTCCACCACCCGTTCCAGCTCGACTCTCTTGGCCGCATCGGCCTCGAGGAACCGCTCGGGGCGGAAGATTTCGGCATCAGGTCCAAATATTTCAGTCGACATCATCATGCCAATCAAATTATGGCTGATTGCCGTGCCGCCAGGCAGAAACACGCCGTCGATAGTATCGCCACCGGGAGGAACGCTCTTGAAATGCCCATACAGCGCGGGTGGGCGGACCCGAATGGCCTCATATATCACGGCCTGTTTTTATTTTAACGCTTAGCAATCGGAACAGTTTTCGCATCTCCCCGAGTACATTACCTACCTGTAAATATGGCAACTTCTTGCCCTGCTCGTACGTAATGGTCGCCGATGACGACACCAGACCGCTGTCGACAGCTGACTTGATCTCCTCCATGAAGCGGCTATAGACCCGAGGGGTGCCAGTCACCAACATCAGCGCCGACCGGATTGTGGTACCCGTCGTGTCGGCCCCGGCGATGACCTGCACGACGCACTCGGCTTCACATTGCTCCCGCGTAAGCCCATGCCGCATAAACGAGCCCTAGATTAGTACCATCATGGTCAGATCTGAGACACTCAACGGCAGTTGACTAGGGGTGTAAACTCACTACCATGTCTTTTGCGTCTTTAAAGTCAGTGTCGAAGTGACGTCCGACGAATTCCTGTCCCAAGCTACCGCATAACGGTCATCAGATGTGTCCTTTTTGGCGTACAACGAACGACTGATGAAACTTACGCAATCAGCCTGCCCATTCCCTTCTTGTCCGTGATCTTGGGCATAAAATGAGGAGCCAGCGGGGAATTGACAAAGTGACGAAGTAATGGGGTATCGACAACCATGCTCATCGGCTTGGTAGCGCTTTGGACCTGCCTGTTAAAGTCAAATAGGTCGTCGTTGGCTTCCAGATAGCCAAACGGCTCGCCGTAGGCGAGAAAGGTGATGGAATCCAAGGTAAAGTAACGAATAATCCAGACCAAGTCGGCTTTTCGCATCTCGGTAGGCGTCGAAAGGTAGTGCTGCCGAATCATATCCTTGAGCTTGGCCAGCTGGACGTCGATGCCGCCTTCAATGTCGACGTTGTCGCGGCCACTGTAAGCCTTGGCGGTTTGCGCCTTGAGCCGGTCATGGGCGGCTGTGTCGGTAGTGGTAAGCATGTTATCTTGGCGCGGATCGATTCGCAGCGCCGTCCACCAGGCGTCCCGGCCGTATGCGCTCCGGGCGCCCGATATGCGGCGCAGGGCGGCCGGGTCGTCGGTGAGAACGTAGTTGGGGGCCACGCGCACGACCGACCCGTACTTTTTCAGGCCGACCAACTGAGCGCTGGAGATGCCGAGGAAGTTGTTTCGCATCAGCCACAAGTAGGAGAAAGACCCGAGAAAAGGGCCCGGGACGTGTCGTAGCGGCAGCCAGGTGGCGAGCGAGGAGACGACATAATACACGGCCACGGCGCCGGCTCCATACGCGACGAGGTGGCTAGTGTCAGCGCCCTTGAGGAATTCCAAGGTGCGTGATGCAGAATGGAGAATATCAGGAAGATTTTTGTTATTGAAGACAGCAATCCCGCTAATTCCAGACGGAATAAGGTCGCTGATATCGACATGGCTGAGACCCAACATGATGGAAGCTGACGGCGGCGGTGGGAGAGCAGTAGCCAGAGGTGGGCAAGAAGATGTCAAGAACAAGTACAGAGCATTAAATCGGCATCAGAAAGGAGTCGGAAATAGCGCTCTTCAAATACTTTGTCTCTCCATCCGTCTCTCCGTCTCTCCATCTATCGTGAAGCCACCAGTCTTCAATAGAAGAATTAGGGGCCAATCGGAGAGCGAGCTGGCTTTACGACGCAGCCAATCAGAAGAGCCAATTCTTAGACTGGGCGGCCATAAACGAAACGACGAATCACGTCCAGCTCGTACAGGAAACTCTGTGCTGACCTCACATGTCTTTACGATAGGTAATACAAACAGCAATCCGCATGATATTGCCGGCCACAACGTGCAGCAGCCATGACTACCCAGTACCGGCCGGAACCCCAGCGTTCCGCGGTGAAAATTCTTCCTACTTTAACACCCAGACCATCCGAATATCCTGGGGGGTTCGGCCGTGATCAAACCTTGGACCGCAGGGCCTTGGCTAAGAAAACGCGGGCTAGCAAGCCCAAGGTGCGGACGGGGTGCAAAACCTGTAAGGTTCGTCGCGTCAAGTGCGATGAAGCCAGGCCAACATGCGAACGCTGTCGCAAGGCGCGCATAGCTTGCGACGGGTACGACACACGGCCGGCTCCTGGCGACACTGTAGCTATGAAAGGCAAGCCAAAAGCAAAGCCTGCCGGTAATGCCCCAGCGCCACCAGCGGCCATGGCCGCGCGCCGTGTGCTTCTTCCACACCCCTGCCCGGGCACCAACCCGACGCCGGGGAGCTTTAGCGCCCATGAAGTCACCTACTTTGACTTCTTCCGCCACGAACTCATCAACGACCTCTCCGGCTACAGCTGTTCTGACTTTTGGTCTCGGATAGTCCTGTGTGAGGCCATGAGCAGAGGTTGTGCGCGTCACGCCGTTCTGGCCGTCGCCGCCCTCTCACGAGGAATATCCAGCTCGCTGGCGTCGGCGTCGACCGCCAACATGCCGTCGGCCCTGTTCCCGTGGACCGCCAAGTCTATAGTCAACACCGAGCATCAAATTGCCGTACGCCACTACGTTCAGGCGCTGTCCATGTTTCGGAAAGAAGTCGACGTGGCAATCGAGACGCCATCGCCTAGAGCTGTCTTCATCATGACGATTCTGCTGCTTACCTTTGAACTCCTGCAAGGAAACATGGAAATGGTCGACAGCTTGATGACAAAGTCTGCATCCTTGCTGAAGGAGCCTCTCCGACAGTACCTCCCAGATGGTTCAGCCGCACCGCCCCACGTCGCGCAGGGTCCGGGGGAAGAAGACGTTGACGACATCGAATGCATGCTCTCGTTTCTCTCCCTCATGGGCGGGTGGACGCCGTTCTTGAAGGCTCAGAGAACAAACCTCGCCATATGGGACGCTTCCATACATCAAGTGCCAGATCTGGGACATCGAAGCGCCAGGCAGCTGCAGGCCGAATGGAGCTCCTTCTTTGCTCGCATCATGGCATTTGCTGGTCAAGCCCTCGTCAAACTGTCACAGGAACGGCCGAACAGCCCCGACGTCGCACTTTCGCGCCAACAGCAGACTTATCTATGCCATGTGGAAAAGTGGCGACATGTCCTAGACATCAACCTGGCTCGCGCCACCACCGCGGGCGACAACCGTGCCAAGCGCGCCATCCAGCTCATGCAGCTACACCACTTGATGATTGACATCAACTTGAGGTGCTGCTTAGACCCCACCGACATGGCCTGGGATGCGTACGATGACGAGTTCTCCGTGCTCGTCGAGCGTTGCCTGGCTTTCGCCATCGAGACGAAGCCGGCGTACCACGCGCGCTTCACTCTGAGCATGGGCGTTCTTTCAACCATCGGCCCGGCCATCGCCAAATGTCGTAACCACGACATCCGGATGCGGGCGCTCGAGATCGCCCGTCGCATGCCGTGGCGCGAGGGTGCGTGGGACGCCGCGGCCGAGATGTTTGGCAGGCTCGGGGCGGTGCTGCTAGAGGAGAGGGGGCGGGATACCACCGGCTTCATCTCGGCCGAGAACAGGTGGACGTGGGTGGACGGTGACTGGGACATGGAGCAGCGTAAACTCGTGGGTCAGTATGTCAGGAGCCTCCCGGATCGTGACGGCAACCCTGTAGTGACGTGGCTCGAGCTTGGTCTCAACGAGTGGCCAGATGTGTGCCGGGATATCTCGTGCTTCATAGATCATTCCGCGGGATGCAGAGCTCTGGAAACGGCTCCGTGAGCTGTCGAATCATGAATTCTTATCAAGCATAGCGAGAAATAAATACAACTTCCGCTCCAACTCATCCTTATATACGATTTGAGATTCTCTTGCAAATCGTAGAGTCAATTACGGGAATCCCTGGTCTTGTGAAAGCAACTTCAAGCGCTTAGGTACCAACATGAACCAAACTATACGTTTCCAGCTCATCGATATTCTAGCTCACGAGGTTGAAAACAGACTGACCACGGCCTTGAGCCATAAATTAGTTGCTAATCTTGTTTCGATATAAAACTGACCTTAGTTTGGTGGCCTCTGTAATCCCCCTCCTTACGATGCATAAGTGTAGTTTATTTATTTTCTTCATCTTTAGGTCATACTTGTAGTGCGACGAGGTATCATATATGGACCGTGAAAGCGATTTAGAGATGCCTCCGAGTTCACGGAAACGACTGTCGATGCCATCAGAATCGGTCCAAGTTCATGAACTTGTCCTAGACAGCTACGAAATCGTGCAAAAATTGGATTCCCCGTCGGCGGTGCCATACACCTCGGTGTGAGCAGCTGGGCCTTCAGTTGCAGTTGCAGGCCGGCTCGAGCCGGATACGCGCTCGGTTAGCCCTATGTGCATCAAGCAGCCAAGCCCAAGTCCTCATAGAACGGCTCCATGCGTACATCCCGCCCTAAAAAGTCCTCAAACGTCTTCAACTCGGGCTGACTCCCTCCCTTCTCAAGCACGCCATACCGGTACCTGCGGCCTGCCTCCTCGCTCATGGGACTCCCCTTGAAGACAGTGCTGAAGATGTCTTGCGCGTAGACTTTCGAGCTGTTGGTGGCAAAACCGGGTCAGCCATGCCGCCACGTTTGATTGGCGCCATTGATGAGAGGGGGCGAAACTCACAAAAAGTAGCCGTAGAACCCAGCATCGTACTCGCCCATCAGGAAACCCCAGTTAGTGTATCCATGTCCCCACTCGCCACTCTCGCCGAGGGCGGAAGGGTCGTCGGACGGGACAATCTCCCTCCGGAGCCCGTTCCAGAGTTTTGGAAAGTCTGTAGATTCGGCCGCGACTTGGCTGGACGGCTGATGAACGGCCATGTCGAAGACGCTCATGGCCATCTGCTGCAGCGCGGCCAGCACCACGCCCACGTGCTTGCTTCTCAGGAGACCCTCGGTCACGTCCCGTGGAATCCTCTCCGGCGGCTGCGGCGCGTCACCGTTCCCTTCCGACGCCCGCCAGTCCCGGAGGCACGCCTCCGACAGGTACGAGTAGTGCCGGCTCAGCCCGCTCAACTGCTCCGGCACCCAGCACCAGTTTTCCAGCATCTGGCTCGGCGCCTCGCCAAAGTCGACGGCGGTGCCCATTGGCCCGTGGAATCGCGCGAGCTGCGTGCGCGAGACGAGGTCGTGGATGCCGTGGCCCAGCTCGTGGAAGAGCAGCACGACATCCTGGTGACGCAGGAACGCCGGTAAGTCTACCGAGGCGGGAGGGGCGAAGGAACAGATCAAAGCCGTAGATGGGTACACCCGAGTTCCGTCTCGGTTGGTGAAGCCCTGGATGCGGCATTAACGTAAACCCGCCGGTTAGGAAGACAAAATAGGGGGAAAGTCTCTCACCGGGATGAGACTGTGGTTTGCGAAACCGCCCTGCTTTCCACCCCGCTGGTAAAGATCAAGGTGAATATACCCCAGAAACCCGCCGCCTTCGCCCTCGGCGTCCCATACGGCAAAGACCTGAACGTCTTCGTGCCAGACCAAATCCTCTCCCCTGCCCGTGGGCGACAGCACATCTCTATCCTCACCCTGGACCTCGTGGAACACCATCCCGAATAGGTGCTCGAAGATGCGCAGCATTCCCTCGACCGTCGACTGAAGAGGGAAGTACTCTGCAATCTTTTCTTGATCGACGAAGTACCTCTCCCGCGCGAAGAGCCGGTTGCAGTACGGCACGTCCCAGAGGTAGCACCGCCCATCAAAAGCCTCGCCTCGGGCCTCGGCGTCGCTCTGCTTGACCTCGATCAGGGCTTCGCGCTCCGCCTTGCCGGCCTCGACCAGCTTCGACCTCAGAGACGAGAGGAAGGCGTCGACGCGGCCGGGCGACCCGGCCATCTTGTCCTCGACGCTGACGGCAGCGTGGTTGGCGTACCCCAGGAGCCGCGCCGCCTCGTGGCGGAGGGCCATGACCTGGTGGAAGACGGCGACGTTCTCCGGGCAGCGGTTCTCAAAGGCCACCCGGGCTCTCTTCCGCGTCTCGGGGTTCCGTGCGTTTGCCAAGAGGGGCGCGAGCTGGCCGGGCAGCGCGACGCGGTGCTTGCCCTCGTTCTCGCTGCCTTGCTGCCCCTTTTCGAGACGAGCGAGCAGGTGCTGCGGGTACCCGTCGAGCTCGTCGGGCGTGAACCACACGGCGAGATCGGCCTCGGTGATATTCTTGGAAAACTCCGACGTCAGCTCATCGATCCTGCCCTTCACCTCCTTGAAGCGGTCCCGCTGGGGCCCGGCCGGGATACGGAGGCCGTTCTTGACGAATTCTTTGTGTTTCTTGACCAGGTAGTTCCTCTTTTCGGGGTCTAGACTCTGGGAAGCTTCGACGTTGTTGTACACGGCGTCCACGAGACGGAACATGCGCTCGTTCAAGGAGCATTCGAGGGCAAAGTCGCGCAACATGTTGCGAGCTTTGGCAGAGGCGGCACGGACATCCGCAGACGGGGACACAGCGTGGTAAAACATGAGAAGGGTGGATTCAGAGGCCAGCGCATTCTCTGCATGAGAAATTGCGAGAAGGACGTTGTCGTATGTTGCTGTGGAAGGGGTAGCGGAGACTAAGATGGCTTCTTGGGCGGTCCGGGAGGCTGCGATGAGGCGATTGATGTCAGCGATGATGGAGATTGGCGTCGCGGTGAAAACGGGTGGCGCCTGGGGCGGAGTGCGAAGGCGTGATGAAGAGCCAGTCATTGTAAAGAGTTGGATTTCAATCCGGAGTGAGTCTCTGAGAGTTTGGAATGATTTGATTAGTTCGTGCTTGAGACTTGACAGTATGAAGTCGAACCATCGCGTATTTCATCAACTCAACTGTTCAGGCAGCCATTCAAGGTACAGCTACAAGGTGCAAGGACAAGATGCAACTGCAAGGTGTAGCCTCCGTAGTCCAGGCAGCCATTTTCTCCCTCTTGATTCGATTTCGTCTTTTGGCGGGGAAGGCTTGTTCAAGATAGGAAGGTCGTTGGTGCATTATGGAACCCGACGTCGCGACAATCCTTGCTCAATTGCATGTGTTGTGTGTTAGCTCTCCAACGCGTTACTCGCGCAATGTGTGGCCCCTTGGCAGATATAATGCCAATTACCCTGCGGCATTGTCCATTTATGCGCATCGGTCTACTAAGGGTAGTTTGACTTGTCGGTTCCAGGATTAGATGTTCCGCAGCTTGTCGAACTCACATGGTTTTGGCTCATAACAACTGCTCTTCATCGCGGATGCCTAGACTGACAGATCATGCGTTGTGTTCCAACTGCATGAGATTGACGGCTGCCTGCTTAGATGGTACTCTGGCAGGGTCCAGTACACTAACCCCTTTTCCAAAACTATAAGTTCCAGTGAGATGTCGTCTCAAGGTCACGGCACAGAGATGTTGTGTGTGTTGCTTCACGGCTAGAATGTCGGAGAATATCAGCGTAACATTAGGCAGCGTTCTCCCAATAACACCCTCGCCGATGATGATGAGAGTGGAGAGTCTAATTCTCTCCGCCAGGTTCGTGTGCTTGGAGCCAATGTTCTTCCACCCGGATGATATGCCGAGCGTTATCTTGACCACTCAGACGACGATTGCGTACCAAACGTAGTGTGCTTAGTATAGGTAGTTTGGAATCACTGAGAGGCATCGTCGTGGGGTATCACCTTTGCCCTGTGGTATCCGAACATCCGTGACTGTGTCCAGTTTTAGACCTCAGTATGATCAGTATGAGAAGACAATCACTGTTATATGAATGGGGACACGAACATATCAGCTCTAGTATCTAAGGTTGTAATTTCATCTATCAACGACCCCACAAGACCAATGATGATGGGTTGTTACCGACATTGGCGTTTTCAGAGGTTAACAGCATAACCCACCCACCCCACTTACGCAAAACCCCTACTTCCGCAAATGCCGAAAATACCGCATTTCTCCTCCTTCATCAACACCACTACCTTTTTCAAACTATCACAACAATTGCTATATATCGCCAAACAACGCCATTTTTTCAGAATACCTTCTTTAACCCATCATGAAGCAATATACCGAATTTGAGCTCCAACAGGCCCTTTTAGAGGTGGGAGATAGGCGCCCTATCAGCGAGGTTGCTCGTCGATAGGGTATCCCATACCATACTCTTTATTATTAACTAAAGAAGGGTAGGCAAAGCAAAAATGCTGCCTATATCCATATGCAGCATTTATCCCAGGCCCAGGAGGATAATCTGGCTGCCCATATCTTTCTTCAAGAGTCCCTTGGCAGATCCCTTACCTATCAACAAGTCAAGGGACTGGCAGAGCGTATGATAGGTGATAGGCAGCAAGCTCTAGGGAGGAAGTAGATAGGGCGATTCCTGCGGCAAAACCCATCCATTAGAACGAAGCGATCTAGAGCAATAGATGCCAGGCGATAGAAAGCCTATTCTCCAGAGGTTATCCACGATTTCTTCTATCGTCTGGATAGTATCCCTGCCATTAAGGATATCCATCCTTCCAACCGATGGAATATAGATGAAACTGGTATAATAGAGGGCAAGGGAGCCAATGGGCTGGTGCTGGGCTTTGCGGCATTGCGGCAGATACAAAAGGAGCCAGGATCCCGGCGATAGATATCTATTATCAAATGTATTAATGCCACTAGGACCTCCTTAGATCCCCTGGTTATATATAAGGGAAAATCACTACAGACCCAGTGGTTTCCAGAGTCTAACCTATCTAACTATACCAACTGGCAATTTACAGTATCAGATAACGGCTGGACGAACGACAAGACTACCCTGGCTTGGCTGAAGGAGGTCTTTATCCCAAGGACTATGCCTAGCCAGCCAGATGAGGCCAGACTGCTGGTTCTTAATAGGCATCACAGCCATATAACTGTTAATTTTATATAGGAATGCTGGTAGCACTATATATATCTCCTTTTTCTACCGCCGCACTCCTCTGCTGTCCTCTAGCCTCTAGATATTGCGGTCTTTGGCCTATTAAAGCAGGCCTATCGTAAGGGAGTTAGATCTATAGATAACTGGATAAGCGATTTAATAGTGGCTGGAAAAAAGGCATTTTTACAGTGCTATTACGAGGCTTGCAAAGCATCTATTATAAAGGATAACATCAAAAGTGGCTGGAAATGGGCTGGGTTATGGCCAGTTGCTAGACAGCGCCCTCTATCCAACCCCTTGGTATCTAAAGCATCATTATCATCATCCAGTCAACAGACCAGCCAGCAACTAAGCAGCCAGCAGTAGGATAAAGCCGTATCTATCGTCCCATGGTCAACCCCTCGTCAGTCTGCCGATCTACGGCATCAATTACACCAATTAACCCAGCTGGCCAAGGATGGGTTGGATACCCATACTATTCGTCACCTATCTAGAAAGGTGCAAAAGGGATATGATGAGGAGGCATTCCAACGGAGCCTTCTAGAGAAGGAAAACAAGGCACTCAAAGCCCAGCTGGATGAGCTTCTGAATCGTAAGAGGAAAAAGGTCCCTCTATCGCCCAACAGCACCTTCGCATCGATAGGGGATATCCAGCGGCCAGAAAACCCGGCAGCCGGCGATATAGATAGTCCGGATGAATCCAGCTCATCCGAATTATCCAGCGAGGCCGAAAGTTGTATATGGGTGGGCGGCAGAGGTGGTGAAATAAGTGGTGATAGTGGTGGTGATGGTGGTGGTGATGGTTTGCGGAAGTAGGGGTTTTGCGTAAGTGGGGTGGGTGGGTTAAGCCGAGGATGATGTGCTCGTTACGAAGAGACGCACTCCCGATGTGCGTGAAAGTGAATCTAACAATCGTTCCTACAACTAAATCTCTGCTATTATAATTTCCGGGCATGATTTGACTCTGTGCGATAGAGCCTAGTTTGGAACATGACGACAACGCCTTTGAAAAAATCGTACCGACCTCACAAAAGTAGCATCGCCAAAACACAAGACCAACAATTTGGTACCGACGTGCTAGACGCGTAAGGCTCCCATGCCAGGCCCAAGTGTCAACCCGCCCAGCTGCTCTGAAAGCAAGTCTTCCTGGCCCTGCGGCTGAAGAGCCGCTTCTTTCTTGCACAAAAGATCCAACAGTAACGTCTCGATATTAACCGCCAGTTGGAGGAAACCATTCGCTGCGCCGTGCAAGTCGAGTTCAATCTTTTTGCGAGGCTGTCCCACCGTGACACACTCGGATATTGAATCGAGGCTTTGTCGGAGCGTCGTAGCCAGCGGCGTTTCTTGGGGCGGCGGCGTTGCGGCTTTGGTTGCGGGTCTCTTGACAAAGTTGTAGGTGCCGATGGTGAATTGCGAAGTGTCAGCCGCTGCTTGCTCGAGGGCAGCCTTGTTCTTCCTTTCCTTCCAGACTTCGGATTCTAGCCAACCCCTTTCCTTGAGGCGAAGCATCTGGCGCAGAATGAGATTGGCGTCGTTGCATTTCTCACTTATAGCACTGTCGCGCAAGTCGACGTAGCCCTGGGTGGTGGAAATGAAATTGCCGACGCTTTCACTTATGTCGTCCAATGTCTTCGAGTAGAGCTCTGCATACTCTGGTAGATATTTCGCGCTGCTGGGCCCAGTCTCGGCTCGACCAGGGCTCATTGACATTTGAGGTATAGTAGAAGGTGTTGCTGAGATATGGGATAAGCATTTGGAGTGTTTTATAAACCAAATGTGGAATGTCATAGACGTGTTCTTACCTGTGAGTGAGGTATATTCCTGGCAACGCTGCCTCAAACCATCCATCCACTCACTGCCCCTCCAGTCTTCTCGATACCTGCCACAGGCCTCGGCACCAACCAGAATCAGAAGCTGCCTTAGAAGACTGAAGTGAGAGTGATAGTTCATCGCGTGGCTCGGGTGAAACCCATTGACTTTGAGAAAGTGGACAAACCCACGCTGCTCCATGTTCCGGATCCTCGCCTCGACTGGCCACTTGCGTCCAAACCTCTCCCCGATCCCGATACACTCAAGAACGTACGAATTCTCCTTCACAATCTTCGCCCTTGCAAAAGGCATCATTATCCTTCCCGCGCAGAGCAGAACATCGGGGTTCTTGGCGCAGATGGTCGCATTCGATGTGCGAAAGGCGCTCTTCAACCTCGTATCGTCGACGTCCCTCGGCCTTCCCGAGACGTACGGCAGCAGGTCTACGACGGTGATGTCTTCCCGAAAATTCAGAGTACCGCAGGAGACCACGGAGAATATCTCTTCAAGGGCACGAAGCGTCTCGCAGTCGTCAATGACGGCTTCGAGACCCTGTTCGAACGGGTGGTTGTTCCGGGGCTGCTGCAGCATGACGGCGATGCCGCCCTTTACGGGCGGGCCCGCCAGCTGTGCTGTGACTTGGATCTCGGCGCTTGGCAATTGCAGCGAGCGACCTTCTTGCTCCAAACGAGAGACATGGGTGGAAGTCTCCGTCGCGTATCTTGGGACAGGCTTGAGTAGTTTCCTGATACGGTGGTCGACAGCTATGTCCAGGCAGATCTCGGTCTGTGCATCTGATGCCATAGCTGGTTTTCGTAGAATGTATCTTGATATCACAATGAAGTATCTCTCACACAAGGTTAGACCGAAACTTGGATGGTCCTGTGTCTTGTACTTTAATCGCACTCGTCAATATCGCATTTCAATCTAGTCTGCCGGAATAGCACAGCCCCTCACGAGGCAGACTCAGCTCCTGCATGGCGTTGATAGGAATGCACTCAAACCGCTGTGGCCTGACACTCTGTCGGATAATTGGCCCGTTGCTTCGCCATGTGATTTTCTTGGCAAGAAGAGGTGCAACACCCTTGCAGGCCGAAAGGTTGATATTGATTTTTGCAATTCGTGATTCGCTGGTTAAGCGGGCGGCAGTATCGTGGCCGTTTCCGTCCAAGCCACCGGCTTGGCTTTCATATCTGCAACCGTTGGGCTTTATCCATGACTTTTGGACGGAGTGAGGGCCATGGTCGTTAATAGGCTAGGCTGGCTTCAGCCTCCCTGCAGACACAAGGCATTCTCCACCGACTGAGTAGGCGTCCAGGTGCAGTTTCTAATGTCTATCAACCGGTCCAACGGCGCTTTCGACTTCCAGTGAGCTTGGGTAGTATTTCTACTTAGTGGACCTGGCATCTCGGTCACTTCCTGAGGGCTCTGGCCGAGGAAGTTGCATCTGGCTTATGTGTAGTGGCGTTAAATCTTTACGATCCCCGGTTCTTTTTGTTGCAATCATAAGTATTATCTCAAGTGTTTGAGTAACACTCGCAGCTTTGAGCAATGACTACGCTACTACGACCCGCACCGCCAAGCTACTAGTGCCCAATCCTCAAGAAACTCTAATGTAAAATTCGAAGAGAAAAATCACGAAGCATCCTGCCAGTAAAGAGCAAGATTCTAAAAACATGACTGACGATACAATCTAAAGCTGGCGAACATCTTGAGATCGAAGCATCACCAATCTATCTATACTGTTGTGAAGCTGACATTGACACATTCTGTCTCGTAAGCTCTTATAGAAAAAGGGTAGCAAAGAACGACACGAAGAGAGACCTTGTGGACGGGACTACCGCTTGTTAAGTGAGAAAGCATGAGAGTGGTGCGTGCTTGAGAATGGTTCTAGCAAACCTCGTATTATGAGCACATTCCTTTGATATGTCATATGCTACTCCAACCCCTAAGTTCGAAATCCGACCGCGTTTTGGGACTTCAATACCAAAGAGAAAAGCCGTTGCCACACTGAAATTATTGCCAAGTATTCCATGTCTGCTCGCCCGCCATAAAAGATGGGAAGACATGGTCTCTTTGAACATGCTAGAGTAATCACAATATTCGAACTTGGCGGGAACGGGTCATATTCGAAGCACGAAATGATCTCGCTGGGCCTGACCTTGCGTGCCGACCAGAACGTACTGCATGTATCGCAATGATGATGATGTTTTGGGCACATTCCAGCTTGACACGAGCCTAGCTTTCAATACAATCACACAGTTAGGGATATGTCACAATGTAAGAAGCACTCCAAGGGCAGTTGCCACCCAAGCCATAATAAACCCATTGAAGACCGATGCAGCTTCGGAGGGTGGTCGTTGGATGGCTCATGGCCGTGTTGCTGACAACCGTGGTCAAGGCGTTCCATTAGTCGCCGCTCTTGTGTGGCTGGAATAGTGTCGATTGAATATTTCCTTGCGATGTCAGTCTAGAGAGATGACATGTGTGTGTGAGGACGGCCATCATGTTTGCCATAACGTCGCGATTGTTGGGTTGGCCTGAAGTCAGGTTGTCTTGTCACAAGCCAATGACGAAGTACACGACTTGTTACTGGGATTGTTTGGGTGCTGTGTTTGATGGTCGCTTGGAATTGCTCGGCTTGGCCGTTTCGCTTGAAGGCTCTGCTCAGATTGCATTGGTCCGACTCAATTATGATTGTTCTGCCGTTCACCACACGACTCAATCTGGTTACTTGGCGACCTCTTGTACGTTTGGCCACCACGACACTAGTGCTTCAGGACATGTGGCGAGCTGTTGATCTTGATAACGTGTCGGCGATCGGCTATCCCATCTCTGCACCCCTCATGAATGTGCCGCGCAGCCGCGCAGCGGGCCAAGCATTGCCAAGCCGCTGTCGAAGAAGATTCGAAAAGGGTATTTTAGGGTAATTATTTTGGCTGACGCGTTCCCGCAAAGGAACACGCATCTACACGCAACTCAGTGCCCCAGATTCCCGTCATCGATACGGCCGCGAGGATCGGCTCACATTGAAGCAAAAAGAATTTCGTGCGTTGACGATGTCCTGGAATATCCGTAAGATATGCCGTGTCATTCACAGCTGGTAGGCAGAAGCTGAAGTTGAACCCCGTTTGCAACGCTACCGCCCCCACTGTAGACAAGCTTCGACCGGCTTGCCGGCTTGGTCATCCGACCCCCTGTTGGATCCTCTAGGTATCCGTACACCTGCGTTATCGGATCACAGGTGAGCTGCGTGGGGATTAATATACGGCAGCTGCTTGGTTCGCGCACGATCGGTGGGGTCGCCTTCGCGGAATTTAACCTTGAAAGGAAGGTCGGAATGTAGCCCGTGTCCGTGTAGCTGCATTGCCGCGGCTTTTTACCTACACAGGTGATGAATTGTAGCGCCGGGGATGCCGGACAGCCGGCGAGAGAGGGGGGGATCGCGTCTGCTCGTAGAAGCAAAAAAGAGCAAGTGCCAAGATATCTTTATTTTCACATAAAACATGGATTTTGAGATGTTCTTGAAACGTGAATAAACATTTATGTCGAGTCAAAGTGCACGCACTGTCCCGTGCTAATTCTCTCCATGGGGTGGGGTAGGCAGCTAAGATCGGCGCCATGGAAGCCTCTGTTGCTTTTCCCTCGACAACTGAGAGACATCAGGCGATTCTCCTGCAGAGCAATAAGTCCCACCAGGGAAGATCCGTGTCGGTGAGGTCATTAACTTTCGGGATGACAGTGTGAATTGATAACGGTTCGCTAGACTAGAGTCTAAGCGGAGGCCAATCTATTGACACCATCACGCATCCAATGGGGCAGTTCGTGCGTGCAAAAGTCCTTTTCAGTATTCTTGCTAAGGTTGCCGAGTGCCGTCCGTTGTATCACAAGCGAATAACTAGCATGATCCTAGATCCACAACCAGGTATTGACAACCGGTAGACGGGGACTTTTGAGAACCTAAACATTGTTCGATTCTTCCTCCTTCTTCTCCTGGATGGCAGCGCGTCGTCCGCATTGTGCTAACGCGTCAGTTCCCATTTCGAGTGGACGTTAGGTTCATGGTCTACTTCTTTGTACTTCTTTTTTCCTTGCTCTCCCCAGTGTTCGCACTGGCCTCTCTCGCCATCCAAGTCGACCATATCACCACTTGTTTACTACCTGTGTTGTTGGACGACAAAGAGTGACCTGTTTGTGTATTTCACGATGCTCCTTTTTCTTGGAGCTAAGGCTTCTGATATAATCTTGAGAAAGAATCTGCTACTGTCTGATAAATAAACACCGGATCCGAAGCTCGACATCGAACCAAAGGGTACGACGTCGATTACCGCCATTGGAAACATTGTGCACACACAGCCATTGTTATCATGTACTTGACAAGCTCCAGGATGATATGAAGGCTCATAAACTTAACAGCGAAAGATAACATCAAGACGAACATTTCTCAGAGCTCGAGTCATGGTATTTAAGAGCAGCCAGGGCTGGTATCTGTGGGTATTTGGGTTGCGATTTTGGACAATTCTTGCTGTTGTGACGAAGGTATTTTCTGATGTGCCGTCCTTCCCGACCTCTCCCCAAACGGTTCAAGCACTCAGTGAGATTTTTGACGGTCACATGTTGGCAGTAGGTGACATCATTTAATGGAATGAATCTGAGATATTGACTAAGGTCATGTTGAGAGTCGACTATTATTCTAACCTCGGGAGTGTAAAGGCTTCTAAATGACTCGATCTTGACGTGTTTATTGAATCAAGAACAAGAAACCTCTCATGAAGCACTGTGGCAATCTCAAGCCGTGCTCTGCTTTCCTACTGTGCCTGCGCATGTATCACTGTGTACCCGTCCCACATCGCAAAAGGACCACCACCTCAGCTACGTATCTCAGTAGCGTGTCAGGGTCTGGTCCAAGTGCCGTCATATTAAATCAAAACCTTTAAAAGCTGCTGCTGGAACGATGTCTGGAGCGTAGGCCGTCTAGGTGCTCCTTCATTCCGTTCAGTTTGGCCAAAGATGAAGCTCCTCAAGCTTATCTGTGGGTTGCTCTGCACTTCCTCTGCATGTGCTTTCAAGAACTCTGCAGGTGCTTTCAAGGGAGCAATCAGACCTAGACCTAAATTTCAAAGGTCTGTGGTCGAGAGGTCTGTGGCAGACCAGCAGCCAGTCTTGCCCCAGGAGCTACAAAAGCGAGCCAGTCGCTTCTCGACTGACGCGACCAAACGTTAGTCAGCCTGGAAAGTCAATCTGTAGGACGTTGTGCTGATCTCTCACCAGCTTTCGCTGTCAAGGGCACTGGCTTCCCCGAAGTTGATTTTGACATCGGCGAATCGTACGCCGGGCTGCTCCCCATCTCCGATGACCCCAACGAGACTCGCAAGCTTTTCTTCTGGTTCTTCCCCTCAACTGCTGCAGAAACGCCTGAGGAGGTCACCATCTGGTAAAATAGCTGTTCTCGCATCTTCACATGTCATTTTACTAAAACTAGAGCAGGCTTAATGGCGGACCCGGCTGCTCCTCGCTCTCCGGTTTCCTGACAGAGAACGGGGTCTTCACCTGGGAAGATGGCACGATCGCCCCTGTCCAGAACCCCTACGCATGGACAAACCTGACCAACATGCTGTGGGTCGAACAACCTGTTGGCGTTGGCTACTCCCAGGGCGTGCCCAACATCAGTAATGAGGTCGAGCTTGCTGCCGAGTTCAAGGGCTTCTACAAAAGTTTTGTCGACACATTCCAGACAAATGACTGGAAGACCTACATTACAGGAGAGTCGTATGCCGGCTATTACGTCCCATACATTGCCGATGGCTTCATTTCGGCCAAGAACACAGAATATTTCAACTTGGCGGGTGTCGCAATCAATGACCCCCTCATCGGGGACTCAACCACGCAGTCGGATGTCATTGCCGTGCCCTACGCCGAGTATTGGCAGAACCTCTTTTACCTGAACGAGACGTATCTTAAAGACCTTCGAGAGCGTCATGTCTCATGCAACTACTCCTCCTACCTCGACAAATACTTCACGTTCCCGCCGCCGCAAGTGCCTTTCCCCGTCTTGCCGGACCCCTACGAAGACGAAACTTACCCATGCGGTCTGTTTGAGGCCATCTACGAGGGCGCCACAGAAGTCAACCCCTGCTTCAACATCTACCACATCACCGACACCTGCCCGGTACCATACGCCCACCTGGGAATAGTCAACTCGGGTGATTACACTCCCCCCGGCGCGGAAATATATTTCAACCGCACCGATGTGAAGGAAGCCCTGCACGCTCCCCTCGATTCCAACTGGGTACAATGCACCGAGATCAATGTCTTTGGCCGCGGCAACAATAGCAGCAATGCGGGCGACGATTCCATCGACCCTGTCGGCGGCGGCGTTCTGCAGCGTGTCATTGAATACACTAACAACACCATAATCGGCAGTGGCGATTTAGACTACATTATTCCCACCAACGGCACCCTCTTCGCCATCCAAAACATGACTTGGAACGGCGCACAAGGGTTGTCCGAATACCCTTCGAAGCCTGTTTACGTGCCATACCATAAGGATTACAACCCAGGCGCTCAGGCGGGTATGGGACGGCAGGGCGTGTGGACTTCCGAGCGCGGATTGACGTTCTTTACTTCTCATCTTTCCGGCCACGAATTGCCTGGCTATACCCCTGGCGTCGGTTTCCGCATGCTTGAAATCCTGCTCGGAAAGGTGAAGGACTTTAGCAGCACTGAGGGCTTCACGACGCAGAAGGGCAATTCTACTGGATAAGGAATCATAGCAGTATTCCTCTACTGTCTGTGATGAGCTCAAGCGTCTAGAAGCTGAAGCAGGAACTGAAAGAGTTCTCGGACTCATGCACAAAACGAAATTACGGTTTAAATGAACTACTGGACATTATGTTAATTACACAAGCCCCGCATCGCATATAATAACAGAGCACCCCTTGAATAGGCAATTGTTGCTGTGCCACCTTAAGTATTCACCGCAAAGAGCGGAATATAGCTATTATTACAGCCAAAGACATAACAAAACAGAAGTTTAACAACAACACAAATCTCCTGTCAGCTATTGTGGCTGCATTAACTGTTTCTCGAACCACAGCTTAGGCGAACAACACCTCAATAGCAATGCCATTATCAAACAACCACGACATGGGAAACACGATTATACGTCAAACTGGTTACGCAAGTAAAAATGCAGAATGCCGCCAGCTGATCCAGTAAGGAAGTTCCCCCGGTGAAAATAAATTGCATTTATTTCACCCCTCTAACTATTGAGATTGTGGCCCTCCCTGCCGGGCTTGGTAGCCCACTTCATCCGCTGTGGCGTCGAATCCCGATCCACCGTGGTCCACCATCCGCTCTCACGATAATTGGCTTTCCAAAGAGATGAGGACAGAATCCTTCGATCGGGAACGTCGACGCTAGCAACCCCACCGAGGTAAGTCGCCGCAGTGCCACGGGTGGGCGCATCGACGGATTCAGGGTGTTTGGCGATATCATGCATGCCTTCGGAGGGGCAACAGCCGCCAGTGTGATGATCGTGCTTCCGCCGAGACTCAGAACCGAATGGCGCCTGCATTTTTACCTCGGTGAAAGAGGGTAGTCGACCAGGAAGCAAACGATAGTTGCTAGTGACAAGCCTTGCTTTATCGGTAAATATTTTCCCGTTCATCGACAACCTCGCTCTCGGTATGTATTAGGCAGCTCAGTGATGCAATGCGGATGCTATCTCTCCACGCGTCGTCAATGTCTTGCAGCTGTTAGCAAGCAAACATGCACGTGTGTGACGACAACGCGCGCCAAGTGACTATGCAAGCAAGAATGGGCCCTGTTGAAAATAATCATGCAGCTCCAGTGAGTCGTGACACCCGCAGCGCTAAAAAAACCCTTGTTAACCAATGTACGCCAAGTGCGCTACCACTTGATTCGACGAAACCGACGGAGGTGGAGTCCGCTTCTGACATGCTGTGCGGCAGGCAACGTTGCCTCCCTATCAGAACACAAACACAATGCTATCGTTGAGCAATGTACGACTAAGAAAAGAAGACAAAGAGGACAGAAGAGCTCCCATAAGGATATTCTGCGGATTGTTATATTATTTGCAAAGTCCTAGTCGTCACTGAGAAATCTAGGCACCATTTGACCCAGTCCGTTCGCGAGCTCTTTCCGTTCTGTAAAGCCTGTGTCTTTGTGGCCTTGAGCTTTCTTCACTCTACATATACATCGAACTATATTTTTATGGAAGCCTTAAAGAGACTAGTCAGGGAGAATCAACAACATACCAATGGACACAGCATCGGACGGCAGGTCGAGTTCTGAGGAGCCTATTGCGGGTTGGCCATCTCATGAACTTCCGGACCTGTTGAAGCAGCTTTCATCGGACGAGATCGTGGCTCTCGAAAAGGGGTTGATCAGAAAGCTCGACATGAGGATGTTGCCAACGATGATATTGATGTATATCATGAATTATCTCGACAGGTAAGCTTACTCTTCACTTACTTGCATTGTGAAGTACTTTACCTAATTGTACAAGAAACGCTATTGGGGCAGCAAGGCTTGGTGGTCTGGAAAGCGAGCTCGGGCTTGTCGGAAACCAATTCCAGGTGACAATACACAAGCCATGAGGTTTATTCACAGCAAAAGAACTCACACAGTTGACCCCAGACCTGCGTCTCCATTCTTTTCGTTGGATACATAATAATGCAAGTTCCTTCAAACATGATTTTAAACAAGTTTGGCCGTCCTTCAATATACCTGGCTGGGTGTATGGGTGTCTGGGTAAGTCTAAACCTCTGTTCTCAAGCTTCTAAGAGGATTCGGCCTTGTCGGTGCATTGGTCAACCACCAAGCCTTTATCACATAAGAACGTGTGACAGTACTCTGCTTGTAGTGGAGATGCTCCTTATAAGTTTCGATATGTCTAAGATGGTAGAATATGTAGTTAATGGCAGTGATTGTCTTTAGGGAATTCTATGTGCTTGCAGTGGCGCGGCGTACAGCTTCGGCGGATTGTTGGCAACTCGATTCTTACTTGGCTTCGTCCAAGCTGCTTTCTACCCAGGTAAGCCTAGCCTCTGTGCTGAGTATACCCCTGATATATGGCAATTACTAAAACTAATGGCAATCAGGTTGTGTAGCTACACTCAGCTCCTGGTATATTCGTAAGGAGCTTGGTTTCCGCACTGGCTTGTTCTACATGGGCTCTATGCTCTCAGGTGCCTTCTCAGGCCTAATCGCCGCCGCCATCACGAAAGGCATGGACGGCGTCGGGGGTCTTCTTGCCTGGCGCTGGGTCTTTATTATAAAAGGAGCGCTTACTGTAGGTATCGCCATTGGTGCTTACGCGATGCTTCCCGACTTTCCAGCAAATACGAAATGGCTTACGAGTCGAGAGCAACAGCTGGCCGTGTGGCGCATGGAGGTTGACGCCGCTGGCGAAAAAGACTGGACGAGCTCGTCATCACAATCCCTGTTTGACGGGTTCAGGATGATCATCGTCGACCCCATCAACTGGATTCTCGTGCTTATCGTCTATGGGGCTGCGTCTTCCCTCTCCATCAACAGCTTCTTTCCCACCATCGTTGGCAGTTTCGGAAAAGACCGCATCACGACGCTGTTGCTCACCTCGCCTCCTTATCTGCTGGCATGCATCGTGTGTGCGACGGTATCATGGAATGCAGGCCGTACCAACGAAAGGTTCTGGCACACAGTCGGGCCCCTGACTTGCGCGTTTGTCGGATTTATCATCTCTGGAGCTGCAACGGAAATCGCACCGCGCTACCTGGGCGCTATGATTATGCTTCCAGGCATCTACACTGCTTTCAACATGTCGATGGTCTGGACGGCCAACACCATCTACCGTCCAACCGCCAAGCGTGCTGCTGCAGTGGCGTTCAATAACGCGGTGTCTACGATGTCCAGCATCTACGGCTCATACTTATATCCCAGTGACGCAGCCCCCCGATTCATTACGGCGTTCAGTGTCGATGCCGGCATGGCTTTCATGGCCATCGTTGCTTCCACGGTGCTTCTTTTTGCGTTGAAGAGAGCGAATCACAGGCTTGCTGTTGAGGAACAGGAACAGGAGGCGGATGCTGAGGGCCGGACGAGAATAGTTGGGAGAGGTTTTAGGTACATGGTTTGACCGTGTAAACAGTAGCCCAGGGTGTTACCGTTCCCAATCTACTTCACAGCCCATGCTCGTCCCTGATCTTCTCCGCAGCAATTTGACCGATGACGTATGCGACAATCTGAGGATCTACGAGCACAAGTCAGCATCACCACCCATTCAGCGCGACACACATGGTTGTTAAGGATTTTGTCACGGAAGGAATACTTACGACCACTGTCAAAATATCAGCATTTCATCCGGATTTGAGAAGGGGCATGACAAAGCGGAAAACATACCTGGGTAGAATTGAAGTCACGCTCAAGTCCGCGACTCTGAGGCCTTTTAGGCCATGGACCTTCAAGTCGCCATTCACACAGCTTCCATCTCCTTCGCCTTTGCCCATCTTCACACTACACGAAGGGTGCCATAGCCCGGCCACATTCTCTTCGATGAATTCCTAGCTCAACTTTTAATACTCAAGCAGGCTATATCATTTAATAAGAAGGATTCAACTTACAACAATGTCCCCATCGCTATCAGACTTGGGCGCAAATATGGGCCTGACAAAATGATTCTTCATTTCAGGTGTCTTCATGAGATTCAACCCCTCTCTCAAAGCTTCTCGCAAATTGACGAGGTCGTAAGGGTTGCTGAGATATCCCGGATCGATGAGAGGTGCATCATTTGGATCCGACGACGACAACTTAATCTGCCCTCGTGAAACAGAGTTCATATTGGCCACAAAAACTGAGAAGAAGCCATCATCCGGCTTCTCAAAGACGTGGGTAGGGGGGATCAATGGTCCGATCTGCAATTTTCACGCATTAGCAAGCAGCCTGTTTACTTCCAATTTACAATCATGGTGTACTTACAACAAGCTCGTAGCCGGGCACGCCAGGCTGTAGCAGGAAGTTTTGAACCTCATTGGGAAGTTGTTGAAATTCTGGAGATTTGTACGCTCGGTCGTTCTTCAGAAAGGCGTGGGGAACGGAGGAGAAGTGCCCCAGGAGCGGACCATTTCCAGATTGGGTGAGTTGTTTAATGGCCTCCTGATACTTCGCTGGGTCAACAAGTCCCATGCGGTCGGTGAACCCGGGCTTCATTTGAAAACAAGTCACAATCATAGGATGGTCCGTGAAAGACTTCCCGACCCCATCGAGATCCTTGACGACGTTAATCTCAAGCGCTTCAAGGTCTGATCGTGGACCAATGCCCGAAAGGAGCATAAGTCGAGGGCTGTCGAGGGCACCAGCAGACAAAACGACCTCCTTCTTTGTAGTGACTGATGCAAGACGCGTTAGAAATAGTTTCCAGTTGCAACAGTGCAAACACTCACTCATAGATCCATCTTCTTTGAGAACTCCCACTGCTCGATCGCCTTGTAAAACGATTTTGACGACACGACTTTCCGTGAGAACAGTCAAGTTTTCGGGCAGGTCCTTAGCCAGAAATGCAGACGCACCAGTGGTGCGCATACCATTCAGACTCGTTGTGGGATTCAAAGAGAAACCAATAGGATCCCCATCGTTGGGATCAAGATTTCGTTTGTGCTACGAGGGCAGGTCAGCATCGTGGAATCCATTCAATTAATCTCGTGTCAACTAGACTCACGCCCAGTTCGGACCCTGCATTGATGAAAGATTTCGTTTCTTTTTCCACGTGGCCGATTGAAACATCGATTGGGCTATATCCTGTGAGTCGTTTCACTCGCGCCATTAGATGATCACAGCACTCACCCTGAAAACCCATGCTTTTTGGGGTCAGGCTTAACATACTCCTCCCAATCGGTAGAAAGGTCATTGAGGTGTAGGTTTTCCAGCTGTTATATGTCAGAGACGCCCCAAACCTGAACCATCAACATAGGGTAAGGAGAAAAACTAACCTTCTTTACTCGTTCTATCACGCAATCGAAGGCCCAGGAATCATCACCTGCAAGTGCCGCCCACCTGTCGAATTCCTCTCTGGCCCCGAGAGACCAAACTTGGAAGTTCGTCGCACTCGAACCACCTAGACCCTTACCTCGCGCCTGAGGTACTTCCCTATTTCTCGCATGTTTTTGCGGCGTCGAGACATAGCCATAGTCAAGGCCAGGTTGGGCGATGGTGCTGAATCGTTCTGCGGTTCTTCTGTACTCTGGCTTATTGATATCGCTGCCACCTTCCAAGAGCACGACTTTGGGTCTGGTGTCTGTGTTTGCAAGACGTGACGCAAGAAGACACCCCGCTGTGCCGCCTAATCGGAAACTGTTAGTGTGCTTCTCCTTGAGACGGGTTTGAACTTTCAAGAAGATAAACGCTACCCTCAACTACCCGAGGTTTTTGACTCACCACCGACGATGACAAAATCAAATTCTAGAGTCATTGTTTCAACATTGACAATGACCCTGTTAAATTAAAAGTGCAGGTACAGTCTTTTTGTGCAAATTTATATGTATTGAGTGCTTCCATTTCTTTGTTGAGCCGGAGATACGGTCCGCTTCCGGCGATATGGTCCCCAGAATGCACATGACCATCAGGGTCAAGGCTTAGACTGTCACATCGTCTTTCCCCGCAGCAAAACTAGTGATGATTCCATGCAGTTTTGTTACAGCTAACATTAGCCGAAGAGGGGCTTGATGTATTTTGTGCAACGCTACTGAAGACACGTCAGTACGGATACACAAGTACCTAAGGCTATTGGAGGCCTGTTTGATGTGGCCTTTTTTCTTTCGCGCGATTAGCGCCTTGAAAAGTGACAAGGTAGCTGGAAGACTAACGTCCAAGCCCATGAACCTCGTAAGATGATGTGATGTGCCTTTGGTGATGATAAGCGCCACTGTTCTGGGCTGCAGCAGGTAGTCATCTGTAACGAATCATATAAACAATCCGCACGACGAGCTTTGTAGATAGCCTAATATTCAACGAAAACATGTCTTAACCAACACGTAATAGCCGAATGGCTCCATGACGCAAATAGGCCATGATTTGTCAGGCTGATCATCAAATGTCCACATAACATTCCAGGCGGCGATCTAGATGTACATCTTTGTACTTATGCACAAAGTCAGCATGAAAATATTTATTCTGGGTTCTTCAGCGCAACCATCGTTCTCATTGGGTCTGAAACTTACGCTGCGATCGACTAATTACCTCGCAGCCAGGAGTCAATGCCGAGGACAGTGCTAGCAGGGGTATTGTCGTCTTAGTGAACGCAGTATATCGATCATCTGTCAGCCGCCGCTAGGAGCTGTGGATGAGAATTTCAAGGCTTACATATGTCGTATTGGGGTCGAATATCAAGAATTACAGAGCCAGCAACAAATGTACCCTCAAAATGTAAGCTGAACGCCTAGCGGTCTGGGAACGTAATTAATATTGTGACGACAAAGCTGCGACCTAAGAGTCCAATTACTCAAGGTGTACCGGGTTGGACACTCAGTATAGAAATGTCTATAACATGGTTAAGAAGATCTAGGACCCTAGGGGGCAGCGGTTGGTTCTAGTGCAGAGGAGGTTACTATAAACCGTTAGTCTCAGCAGCAGCTAAGTTAAGCATAGATGAGGAAAGGCTAGGTTCTAGCTGCAGTCACATTACTACATAAGTAGAAGAGTGGCTACATAAACAAATACTTCTAAACCAAAATGCTGTTTTGACCCAATTCAAGCCCGAGGGCATAGTACCGTGTATAACATCGAGACACCTACATCACTGCTAATAACAATCTGGTTCCTTAAACCTCGTCAAGGCTAATTCCATCGCCCTCAAAGACTATATAAGTCTGTATTCCAGCAACCTTAGCCAGTATCAACGTCACGGACCAAAGTTTGCGCAGTGCTGCTCTAGGATGGTCTCGCATCAGGTTGTCGCAGTAACTTTGAAGTAGTTTAATGCACTCTCGTAAGTGTGGTTCAATCGTCAGTTCAGATGCGAAAGCGTATTTCCCATAATCAAAGCGGACGCTATTCAGTCTCTCCGTGATGTGAATTGGAAAATCGGCGCTTGATTCTCTTGGTGGGTGGTCTTGGCCGGGGTGTGAGATTTGAATGGCGGTCTCGTCGATGTGCAAGGCAGCTTTCGCGACTGTTTTTATCATCGCTTCAAGTCGGGAGATGGCAGAGACATAGTTCTCCTTGGAAATGTCTGCATAGACACCAGCCATTTGCCTTGAAAGGCCATTAACAGTGTCTTTCGTTCACCAGAGATAGTGGCGTGGCTCAGTGACCACATCTATCCCGATTCCTTCTGCAATAATCTTGGAATTTTCCGAGTAGATATGTGGGGCGAATCGCGGGACGCTGAAATTGAGATGTTTCGCGAGCTGAGACATGCGGTGGATGACAGGCACAGCTGTTCCAAACAGTTCGCGAGTGGAGTCTGTGGCAATGGGCGAATATAAGATGGTGCCGATTCCAGTTTCAAGGCCGCCCTTGATGTCAGACTCAACAGAATCACCTATCATGTAGCTTTCCGAGATGACGCCCCTAATCTTTCAATTGCCAGACGATATATTTTGGTGTCGGGCTTGCAACAACCTGCTTCTTCTGAGATGATGATCTTGTTGACAAGGTGATACACTCCTATGGCTTCCGCCTTCTCCAACTGATCCTTGAGTTGACCATTTGTAACAATCGCAAGTTGGAAGCCATTCTCGCGTAAGCGTATCGGCATCTTTACGCTATCCGGCGTCGCCTTCGATTATCCTAATACACTGGTTTGTAGATATTCCGGAACTGAATGATCTGCTCTTGACCTGGCTTTGGAAGCCCAATCTCATTGAAAAACAAGCGAACCTTCTTGAAGTCCGTCTCTTCGTAAGAAATTTCGTTTCGGAGATACTCGTCGTAGACCTTGTCAAGTGAATTGTTGTACGTAGAAATAAGGTCTCGGACATTATGCGTTTTGAGACTGTCGTAGCTTGTTGGATGGACGAGATAGCGGATCTCAGAGAATGGTAGTGGTCAAACAATGTATTATCCAAGTCGAATAACACTGCACCACTTTCGTGTTGGATTGAATCCATGATCCAAAACCCACACACCAGCACTTTGCTGTGCTGCGAGGGTAGGTGGGTATGTACAACAAGAGTTTGCAGGCACGAGAACAGGGAAGTGTGAATAATAGAGGGAAGACGAAACATGACAAGAGGCAGTCACAGGAAGGGGAAGAGTAGACGCGGAAGGAGAAAAGTGTGGATCAAGGAGAAAGCTTGTTAGCCAGTAAGGTATACACATAGTATTAGTACACACCATGGGTGAAGGAGAAAAGAGAGAGGGAGCTTAAAAAGGAAGAAACTTAAAGACTTGAAAGCCCCCTACGCATTCAGTTGCTAGTGATATGCGGTTGATAAAAAAAACAGTTCATCTTAGCTAGCAAGGTTCGCTTAGAAATTGCACTACAGCTTGCCCCATGCCATGGGTCGCTGTCTATGGCCAAGGAGATGGCTGAAGATGGAAGAGCCGCTTGCCTGCTAATGCGCGAGACACTAAATCGCAATAGTAAACTGATATACGAGCGTACAGTCACAACCATATGGATCCCTCTGTTGGATGTGGACGAAGTCAATGGATACTTGCATGCTATCCCAGGGTCTCGCAGGCGAAAACAGTTCGTCACACCGGCACAAATCGACATATCGCATCTGCACACCAATGCGGCCTGCAAGTATCCCGTTCCCCAATATAGCTTTTAGGTCTTGTACCAATATATAGCGCATTTTCCAGGGATAAACGCATCGTCAACAGTACGAAAAGCCATCATCTTCCGGTACCAGAACATGCACCAAGCAATCGAGTCTTACGTTCCTATGCCTGGAGATCCCAGTGACGTCTTCAAGTTGATATTAGACGGTCCTGGTACCACATCAGTCTCCATTAATCAGACAAGGATAGTTTCACCGTACCCTTGAGGGTTTCTCGGGCGGCTTAGGATCAGCATAACCCATCAAAAGGTAAACATAAGGAGAGTGGCGACTGGCAGTAAGTAGGCGCCTGGGGTAATAATGATTATCTACTTATTATCTTACAACATTGTCGTCTTATTAAAATTCTTTACTATATATACGGGGCTCATTTCATAGTTAACCTGTTACAACATTTGTAACAATGATATATTCCGTTGATTAACACAATCTGTTTGGAATGATCAATAAGCAAACTTTTGCAACTTCAGATGGACACAAAAGGAGTCTTGAAGTTCCAGTAACGTGGTATGATTATGATATCACGTTACAGGTATTATAAATAACATTCTTAAGGAAGCCTTTACGTTATTCTACTCGCTACTCACAGCCCAGTTATCTCAAAAGGTCTTGGTAGGTGCATCTCCATTCGCATCACCAGTTCCGTACCTCTTGACCTTATTTTTGCTGGCATCCTTGTCTGTAACGAACGCTTCAACCTCCTTGCTGTTCATGTGTTTGGCAACGTTGTCAGCTTGCCACTTCTTGAATGAGAATCCAACTCCTCTGAGAGTTATCAGCATGATATTTTGATAGGAATATTAGGGGTAGCATGGTAATATATCTTACTCGTGACTATAATCCTTATCATTCGCTTGGTCCTTGTGGTACTTGATCTGGATAAAGTCGCTATCGATTGTATCGGGATCCAAGCTCAGACTAACGAGAGCATTGATTGTCGCCGTTTTTGGGATTAGTTTGAATGTCCAGCTCTGCTCGTTTTTGAACTGAATCAGATCGCGGTCATTCTTGACTATTTCATACCCTTCGTTTTTGCTGGCGTTGAAGAGCTTAGGCAATGCAAACCACTGTCCAGCCATCTTGTATCGGTCGTTAGCGTAGACGAACTGGTCGTCATATACACAGTCTGACGTATAACGCTTTACGCGGTCAATGGTGGGCTCCATAGAATAAAGAGCCACGATGTCGTCAATCAATGCCTGACGAGCAGGCGAGAGAGGAATTGACTTGGAGGGGTCCGGGTGGTAGTCCTCTGAAGTTGAGGTCTGACGGACTTCAAATTCTTCGCCTGGCGTAGCGGAGGTCTTGCCAGGAAAATTGACATAACCAGAGTCTGAAGCCATTTTGATACTGGTTGTGAAAGCAATGTGGAGGTCGGAAGTATGGGAAAGATTGATGAATGGGAAGAAGAAGGAATATACCTTTGAAGTTGAGGTGAATGCAAGCAGGTATGAATAACCCGAGCCTGGTGAATAAGACTGAATTTATAACGTATCATTCGTGGATATTCGCACACCACACGCAGTCATGACGCGGTACATTTTTTGACTAAAACAGTCCAGGCGTTTTCCACCCCATCTAGGGTGTTGAAAACACGTGAATTTACCTGGCAGATACCGTCATCATATACCGCTGACGTCAGCCAAACAGCATCTTCGAATGCATCTGAAACGAGGTGAACACCGACAAAGAGGCGATAAGTTCATCATAGTTTAGAACTGAATCCGAGTTCCTTCAAGTCCAGCACTTCACCAGCCCGCCAGCTGACATTTTGTCCAGCATCGCTCCCCTCCTTCCATCTCCATCGAGATATTTCCTGTGATCCCTTTTCTATGAGGTCTTTGATCCATTCCCCAACAACAGGCAGCATCTTGAACCCATGGCCCGAGTCACCAGTCGCAACGAACAAGCCTTTCTTCCCTGGCACGCAATCAAAAACATAATCCGAGTCTGCGGAGTCGGCACACCAGCATATATGCTGATCAACAAAAGGTCTGTCCGCCAGACTGGGAAGTGTTTCATGTAGGAGTTTGCGTGCTCTCTGCTGGTCTGCTTCCGGAACAAAGTCGTTGTTCTCTGGCGGAAGAGATAGGCCGGTGGACTTCGAATAGTTTGTGTATCCTCCACCGCTTGGAGACAGCTTCAGTATCCCAGTGCCAGGTTCGGGTTCGAAGAAGAAACCCAGGTCCCGGGCATATGTGACGGGAATGCCTTGTAGTCGCTCTGCTTCTTCCGGTTGAAGTTGGATGTGCAAAACACTCCAAGCTTTTGCTGCGATTTGTCGCTGGACAGAGGGAAGCACCTTCCCGAGCGAGGCACCCAGGGTCAAGATCGTCACTGCTGCCTTGAATTCTTTGCCAGACATCGTGAGAGCACCCACGCACTGGTCGTTGTCATACACAAGAGTAGCGACCTCTTCTCCTGTATGGATGCTGACTCCTCGATCTTTTACGTACTCGTAAACAGCCTTGAGCGCATTCGAGGCATGCGCATACCCGGCAAAGGAATTGAAATACCCTTCCCATCCTCTCATGGGCCCGTTTAATGCAGGAGCAGCCTGCGTAATATCGTCTCTGTTCCTTACCGGCACGATTTTGCCCGCCCACGCCTGGTGGGCTCTGATGCTCTCAAGGGATTTCTGAAGAGTCCGCTTTGTTTTGTCAGGGGCTGCTGCAGAGTTGGCTAGCAAGTACCCGGTCTGGCGATAATGTGGCGAGAAAATCGGGTTGTTGGTCCATTCCGACATGGCCTGCAAAGCTAGCTCGGTATAGAACGGATCCTCATACTCGGCGCGAATAATTTTGTTCACGTCGTTGCCTGCGGAAAGTTTCGAGGGAATTGATGTGCCTTGTTCGAGGATAGTGATGGATGTGTACCCAGCTTTGATGAGATGATACGCAGTCGAAAGTCCGAAGGTGCCGCCGCCTACAATCAGTATCGGGTCATGACGAGTCAACATGATGGCGGAATTTGACGTTGTCGCCTTTGGCACTTTGCGCAGTTGGTCAATGGTACGCACTAGTTTCTATATCAGCTGTGCGGGTGCTGTCGGTTTTGAGTTGTGTTAAGACTCCGAAGTCGGACAATCGCTCCCTTCAGGGGCATTGCAGGTCGGCCTGCCCACCCTACCCTGGTACGAGCAACTTAATTAAGATAAGAAATTCGGCCGCGGGGAAGGTCGGTCGCCACCCTTGTCCGGCGACTTTGCCGGCACTCCAAGCAGATACAACCAAACTACATTCAACGCCGCAACAACCCCTTCCACCACGCCGGACGTGGTTTCATTTATGAGTGATGGTCATGAATAATTTGGATGCATGATTAGTTACTCGCTGGACACTGATTCTATGACATCTTCTCACTGTGGATTCTCTGCTTCGTTTTCGACGGACTTCCGGGTGAACATGATTTAACATGCACGTAGTCAACCTACTGTTACTGTTAGCATCAGTGGGTTCTGCGCCTTGCTGGTAAAGCTAACAGCCTACCGCGTTGTCAGGAAAGCGCATTGAGGTCTCTAGCCACCGTTTATGAGGCTGTTTAGGTCAGATAACTACTCTAATCCCATGCGCATACCACTTAACAATGTTTTTTTTTCCAAAATAAACATTTTCATCATAGCAGGACCGAGTGAAGGCTTGCGATCGAGACCCGTCGGTAAAGAGGTAGAAAACCCCCTTCCCAAAGTACTCTTATTTGACAAGCATACGGTCAAAATCTATTCACAAAAACCAACCAATATATGTGCGACTGCCCTTCCCTTCCGAGAATCGAAAAGAATGCGTGGAAACAAGGGACGCGAGAAGGTAGAGTTTCCCATCTGAAGATCAGCACACAGTCGAACTCCTCAATGCGAGGCTTACTCCCACCGCTGCAGAAAGCCGCCAACATCAGCAAATTCTTTTTTCAAAACCTCGCCATGCCTCTCGCTTCTCAGAACAAAGCGCACGCTATACTCCTTCGGCGTATGCAAGAATCCTTGCTCATATGCATCATAGCTCGTATCCAACTCCAAAGGCTTCCCGTCTGCTCCCACCTTGGGCTCGATCTTGAAGGCCCATAGAATTTGGGCTATGATGCGCCACTGTGTCCTCTCAGCCAAGTGCAAGCCAACACAGATCCGCCGTCCGGCCCCATAAGAGTAGTGGTCACGCTCATCGTATCTCGAAGCAGCGGCAAGCTCAGGCGCGAGCTTGCCCGCCCGATCCATGAATTGGTCCGGGTTGTAAGCAGAAGGATTTGAAGACGATTCGCTGCTGTGGTTAAGCGCGTAGGCGGGAACCATGATGGTGCTGCCGGCCGGGATAAGCATTCCATCGAACCAATAGTCTTGCCTTGCGAAATGAGGGATACCCCCAGGAATACTAAGCGGTGATCTGATGAGCACGAGACAAGAACAATGGGCTATAAAACACTTACACTGGTCTGATTCGCAGTCCTTCTTTGACGATGCAGTTTATATACGGCAATTCGCTGAAGTCTGCCCACTTAGGAGGCCTTTCTGTCCCACAGACACGATCAAGCTCAACTCGGGCCTTTTCTTGGAATTCTGGGTGTTTTGCCAGGAAGAGAACTGAGGTGAGCGTTGCAGTAGCTGTTGTATCAGACGCGCCCATATGGATGCCGCCGAGGAGGTTGTTCAATTCCGTGTAGCTTAGGGGAACATCGGACTTAATGTCCTCTTCCAAAAACTTATCGAGAAGGGAATCACGCTTGTCGCCATTTCTGCGGCGCGTCTCTACGCGTTCGCGAGCTTCGTTCCAGATATCAGTCGTGGTGACATAAAACCTCTTGCCGCGCTGCTTTGGTTTGTTCCAGCGGTCGGGGATCAGGTTAAGGATCGGAAATTGGTCCGCTGGCAGGTAGGTACCTGGCTCAAGAGCTTTCGATATCTGCCATGGTGTCAGTTTCCGGCGGAAGCCTAAGCAGTGGACTCGGGTGATAATACAGCTTCCATGACTATGTATACCGCCTAGCATTGTTAGCCATGTTAGCCGAGTTGACTGGATCCAAGCGAGTTCGGCGTACATATGCCCAAAAACTTCCCCAGTCAGTTGCCAGGTGTCCATAGATCGTGATACTTGCGACCGACGCCGTGGTTCGCTTTATATACTCTCGGAACCTTTCAGGCTTTGCCAGCAAGTCGGACATGAGCCGTGCAACTCTATGCACATCATGTTAGCACATGTGTGCTGTGGCTCCAAACCAAGATTTGAATTGCAGTTCCAACATACTCGGCTTCTTGTACGGCTCTCATATCAGAGTCTAGCCTCTTTGGCGAGAAAAATGATGACGCTATTTTCCGCTCCGCCCTCCATTTAGGGCTTTCGTGCATCAGAGCTATGTTCTCTCCCCGCGTCGCGACGATCACCTGCTGATCGGTTGGTCTGTCGTTATACCAGGCACCCTTCTGGCTCAAGAGCTCGTGGACGGCGCGTCTGTCGTTCAACACGATCATGGTGCTTCGTCCGATTTTGAGTGAATAAACGGGCCCGTACTGATCGCTCCATTCCTTGAGTCTACAACACGTGAGCGCGGGTTCCCGGCTTCCTATTCGTCGACTCACTTGGAGAAGAACCCCCTTGTTGGAATCAAATGCGCATTTCCGAGGACGGGGACCGTGGGTGGTCCGGGTGGGAGATGCTTCTCTCTGCTGCCAAACGTGAGGACCTTGTACGCGAGGATGATGGCTGGAACGATCCAAAAAATGGATGAATAACCGGCCCCGAAGGGCAGTCCAGTTGGTAAAATCATTCTCAACTCAGGTGTGTGAAACGTACGGACAATAACTGGCCGTGGAGATTCTCCACGTAGGACTCTCTCCTTGAGCCTTAAGTAGGGCTATAAGAGGTGAAGAAACCCGGCCAGCTCCCTCGCAATATATCAGCACATGTAAACGGCCCAACGATCTTTGCTATATCTAGTAGGTCCATACGGCCTGACGGGTTTGCCGGGGGTGCGGGGTATACAGGCGGCACCTCCACTGCACCATCTCGTCCCGAGCATATCTGGCCTTGGCTCCATGCTTGGTTCCCGTGTATGCATGCAATCTGTGTGACTATGCGATGCTGACTACATGATGTACGGGTTCAACCTTTGACATACTTGCATATAGATATCTCGGCACATAATGATTCGCCAGAGTTCTGAAATGTATACGCAGGCGGCAGGCGGGCCGTGGTGGATCGGCGTGCAGTGCGTCGCGAATAGCCAAATAGCGGTTGCCAAGTGTGCTAAGCGGCAGATATGAGATTTGGTAAGAGATCTATATGTCTATTAGGTACCACGAGCACGTGTTTCGTGAGTTCAGCTCACATCCGGGGGGCGCCAATGGTATGGAATCCTGTGCAGACCCGAGGAATCACAGCTGGAGAGGGATAACGAAAGGAAGGGCAAAGTGATGATGCCCTGCGATATAAGCAATAATTGCGTCATTGCAATTATAGATCCACTTTCGTATCACCGTTACAAGTATGCCCGCCAGGAAGAGGTACGTGATGGGGGAGGCGAAGAGCCTGCGCAGGCGCGATCAGAGAGGGCCTTTTCTCTGACGGTTTCCCGTGACATCGTCCCAGACCTGGGTATCCGCTCGGCCGTCCTCGCACACTCCTCCGCCGCCAGCCAAAAGGGCCCTGGGGGTCGCGGGCGCTCAGAGGATGACCAGGAAGCCGTGGACGCCCCAGACGATAGCCATGAGGCCGGAGAGCCGCCGCCAGCCTTCACGGGCTCATCCCGAAGGCACCGGGCCAGAGTTCCTCGTCGGCGTAGATGACGAGGAAGCACAAGTCCACAAGACGCAAGGGAACGACGGACTTTTCTACTCACCCCCTCCCTCCCCCCCCCGTACCGCCTATGACCTGTGCCATCCAGACCGTACCTTCACGCCCAAAGTCCCCTCGGCGGCCTTCTTCTGGGCCCTCGAGTTGTCCGCCTCCGTCGGCGACGCGCCTGCTCGTTTCGTCCGACACACCCCGTCACTCTTTGCCATGCTGACTCGCCCTCTTCGTCGGAAACCCCTAACAGTCCGCCCCGGCGCGTCGAGGGGGGGGGTCTCTCGCACCGAGGAGGGAGCAGCCGAAAGCGCTGCTGGCGCTTCATGCACAACCCCGCATCCTCGAAACCTGCGCTTCCCAGCTGACCGCGTGCGGTGGGAGGAAAAAGCGGGATGGACGGTCATGGTCTCGGAGACCAGAGCGTTGGGTAGGAGGAGGGGGGGGCGCCTAGATATATCACAGACTAATGTTTTCCCTCACCTTCTTTTCTTTTCTTCTCCTTTTCAATTGAATGGCGGTGGTAAGAACGCTTTATGGTGATAATTCAGCCGTCAGACAGACAGTCGATAAGCTCGTCGAGAAGCTAGAGAAACCCCTTTTCTACCGCGAATGAACTTCAAAACATCCGCCAACTCTCCTTTCCCCTTTACCCCGCGCGCAAACATCAGGTATAGCCTAACAGCTACCGTTGCCCGTGGTTCAACGCGGGGACGAGGAGGGTTATCCCCGGAGACCACGCGCGCGAGAATGAACATTTATGTCTTTTTTTTTTACAATTAAATCTAACTGGGCTTTGATGATCCGCTGGGATTATGCACGCTTGGTTGAAGGAAGACATGAAAGAAAAATAAGAGCAAAAAGCCCACCAGGGAAGAAACCCCCGCCAAACCGCGCCCCCCCTCCGAGTACGCCTGTGACGGGAAAATGAATTTAGATGGATTTCGCCAGTAGATAAAATGACCGGGAAACTAAGGGTGATGCGACAAAAAGAAGGGAGTTTTTTTATTTTTTTATATTTCCCTCGGCCAATCCCTCTCACCCTGCCCGACTTTCTTAATGGTCATCATACCCAGCGCCGCGTTGCCATGGACTAGATGATACGTTAGCGAGAACGATAAAAAGAGGAAGAGAAGGGGGGGGGGGGGGTGAAAACTCTCACCTGTTGTTGTTTTGTAACCGGAACTCGTGCATATTTTGGCCAATCTGGTTGGCAAAGGGACTTGTCGGTTGCATGTCGGGCGTGACGGTGACGGGCGTGCGGGGCCGCATGGACGGGTCGGCGGGGAACATGGGAACGGACGGGCTGACGGCGGGCCGGGCGCCCGCGGACGGGAGCACCGAGAGCTCGTGGTTGTCTCCGCCACCGGGCGGCTTGTAGAGTGCGCCGCCGCCCTGAGTCATGCCGCTTTCCAGGGCCTTCTCGCCATAGCGCAGCGACTCCCTGCGGTTGGCGGCGGCGGCGTCCTCCTCCTCGAGGTCGAGGAGACCCTTGTTCTCGGTGCGGTCGCCCTTGCCGGTGACGGCCGGGTCGTTGAGCTGGGAGGGCTGGGTGGTGGGCTGGCCCTTGACGCGCCAGAAGACGAGGATGCTCGAGACCATGACCATGAGGAGGAGGACGAGGGCGAAGGAGGCGTTGACGATGAAGAGGACGACGCCGACGGAGCCGACGACGATGCCGGGGGCGTTGAAGATGTTGGTGAAGATGAGGAGGAAGACGGAGTTGATGAAGTTGATGGCGAAGATGGAGATGTTGAACGAGTTGGTGGGCTTGTCCATGTAGGGCTTGAGGACGCTGACGCCGATGAGGGCGGCGGCCTCGGTGAGCATGAGGGCGACGGCCTGGCCGAGGCCGGAGCCCTGGCCGAAGGCGACGACGGCGGCCTTGATGAAGACGTAGCCGATGTGGGGGATGATGAAGTAGTAGGCGGAGGCGCGGTACTGGACGTAGAGGAAGCCCCACTTGTTGATGATGGCGGGGTTGGAGAAGAGGACGTGGGCGGGGTTCTGGTGCGTGAGGATGGACTGCCTGGCGATGCGGATGACCTTGAAGGAGGCCCAGAAGAGGGTGAAGACGGTGCCGAAGAAGAAGACGACGGCGAGGACGACGAGGGCGGGCGAGTCGGCCTGGACGAACTCCCAGAGGCACAAGACGGCGATCTGGGGGAAGCCGATGAGGCAGAGGCGGAAGAGGATCCCCTTGAGGGTCGTCTTCCAGTCGCGGCGGAACTCGGCGAAGCGGTCGCGCTTGGTCCAGTTGTTCTTGGCGGCGATCTCGGTGCCGTAGCGGAAGGCGGCGACGCCGAGGACGGTGAAGAGCACGAAGGCGCAGTAGACGATGAGGCCGGTGAGGAAGAGGTTGGTGGTCTCGATGCGGGACTTGAAGGCGACACGCTGGATGCCGAAGACGAGGAAGGAGCCGTTCTCGAGCTTGATGTTGGCGCGGCGGGCGAGGGCCGCGAGGCCGCGACGGACGGCGCCCCTGCTGCGGGCGGCGACGGCGGCGGCGGCGGGGCGCACGGCAGCGTCGAGGACGTCGAGGGAGCGCTTGGTCTTGGAGACCTGGACGGAGACGGAGCGGACCTCGTCGAGCAGGCGGGCGGCCTCGCCGCCGGTGGCGCGCTGGTACCAGGTGCAAAGGGTCTGCATCCAGCCGAGGCGGACGATGCCCATGGACCACTGGAAGTTCTGGGTCCAGCCCTGGACGATGGGGGGCATGTCGACGCCGCTGAGGCCGAGCAGGGCCTGGGCCTGGAAGTAGCCGAACAGGGAGAGGGCGTTGGCGGCGAGGTGGGAGGCGGCGTCGGAGTGGCCCATGGCGGAGATGATGCCGGCGGAACCAAGGCCGAGGCCGGCGATAACGGCGGTGGCCCACTTGACGCCGTTGAGGTTGACCGTCTTGCCGTTGGAGAACTCGGCCTCGACGCAGGCGACGGTCTCGCCCGTGTCGGTGAGGTTGACGAGGGCGCGGATGGTGGCGTCGAGGTCGGGGATGGTGTAGGCGATGTCGGGGACGGAGTCGAGGGCGTTGCCGAGCTCAAAGGAGAACTCCATGTCGATCTTGCCGGGCTTCATGGGGCAGAGGCCCTGGAGGTTGGCGGTGCACGGGTCGATGGTCTTGCGTATGTACTCGTAGCCGTAGACGCGGAGGGCGACGTCGAAAACGGCCTTGCCCTCGACCGAGACGACGGCGGCGACGTTGGCGGTGACGGAACCATTGTTGGCCGAAACGACGATGTTGAACAGGCTGGCAGAGAAGTCCGAGTCCTTGAGGCAGCTGTTGAGCGAGGACGACTGGAGGATCTTATCGGCGTTGGCGGAGGGGAAGAAGGCGGCGAGGGAGGCGTAGATGAGGTAGGGAGCGACTGCGGTGAGTTTCATCTTGATATATCGTGTAGAGGGTCGAGGGAATGGGCGGGAGCGAGCTCGTCGTCGTCTGGCGTCGTTGTCGTCGTCTTCGTCGTGGACGGTAGTTCGGAGCCGGTCAATTCGGGGCCAGGAGTCGGGGTTTTGGGTTTACTGTCCGCCATGAACATCCGCCCCGTCAGCAACGCAAAGAGGCGCGCGAGGAAGAGGCTCCCCGGTTCGAGGCACTCGACTCACGATGGTGGTTTGGCCCCGGAATCGAAGGATTGATTGATTGCGCGACAGCTAATCGGAAAAAACGAGGGGGTCCAGAAAGAGAGTGTCGACCCCTGAATGGGCGGAGGAATGGCTGGCAGCCAGGACGGTCGAGCCAGATAGGGAGAGTAGAGAAAGAGAAATGAAAATGAAATCAGACTATCCAGAAGGTTCAAGGGCGCATTCGGAACGTTTCTTCGAATGCGACGCCAGAGTCCAGTCCAGTGCAGCAGCCAGCGGTCGTTCGGGGGAGGATCCAGCAAACCGCAAACAAGAGATGATCAAATTGTAACAAAAATTGGCAGATTCAAAGAGAGGATCGAAAGACTAGGCTGAAGCAGCAAGCAGTCTCGCTCATGACGGAAGATTGGGTCGTCCAGCTTTTGGATCAAGGGGACGGGGGTGGACGCGCGCACGGAGGGGACGGGGGAACGGACGGGGAGGAGGAGGAGACGGAGGGATGGGATGGGATGTGATGGAAGGGATAGACGGGCAATGATAATAGGGGAGTACCAGGTACGATACGGATGGATATTGGATGAGAGATGTGTGGAATATGGAATATGGAGTATGGAGTGCTCGGCTACTTGCGTAACCCGCGTGTTCGCCAAGGTGCCAATCGCCGCTTGGTGCATGCAATTTCTCTATACGCCGCTACGCTTCTTGGGTCTTTTGCTTGGGTCTTGGGGGTGTGTGAGGCCAGGCGAGAATGAGAGTGAGACGAGGCGAAGCAGGCTTTCGCTGTGGGGAGGACGAGGGGGGTTTCTTCCCCCTAGTATCGTAGTAGACAGGCGAGACGGACTGTTTGCTTTTTGAGTAGCAATACAAAATGAGCGAGCGAGCGAACAAATGTTCAGTGTCGTCGTCTCATGTGTCTTGTCATGTCTTTCACTTCGCCCAGACATGAATGACATGAGACGACCGACATGCGATGGAAGACATGAGATAAAGAGCGCGAGTACGACGATATGCTTGAGATAAGCTTCCCGACTCGCGCCCCGACGAACCAACAAAACACACTCAATTGGGCCGGGCCACTCGTTCGTTCCATCGTTTGCTGCTCGTCTGTTTACAAGCCAGTCAGTCAGCCAGCCGGTACTACTCTATACAACTAGAGTACACACACGCTGTTGTACTCCCTGATCAAGGCTTGCATGTGTGCATAGATAGGTATGTCCACTCACTAATCATTCGTATGCCTGGCCTGGCATCGTTGCCCCTGTCTCCCTGCACAAGCTGAGATCCCTGCCCGGTAGCTGTGTGGCCGGTACCTTACCTTAGCTTTGTCGTCGAACCCTGGGCAGTTAGACTCGATTCGCTCCCCTCTCCGAGCAAGCAGCAGCCGAGTGAGCTCTCTCTCTCTCTCTCCCCCTCCACACACTCTCTTTGTCTCTCTTCTCTCTTACTCGCTCTCCTCTTAGCGGCGGCTCACCCTGCACTGCCCCCAACTTGGCGCCCATCGCTGCCTATCCTGCTGGTTGGTGTGTGCTGGTTAAACGCATCTCGAGCTGCCCTCAACTCGACCTTCTTCCCGCTGTCCCCCGTCCGCCTAAACCGCCGAGAGATCCAAGACCCTTGAAACGAGACAAGGCACCTGGGCGCTACGGGTCCGCAACGGGGCCACGGGGGCCCAATGAGCGCCCACCGCAATTCCTCGGATCGACGAATCCGTTCTAGCTTGCCAGCCCGACCGTCCACCCAAAAGGTGAGAGGCGACTCGTAATAACTAGATGGCAATACCACTCACTCACTCGCTGTCCATACACACACAGTACGTACCAAGTCACGTCTCTATGGGGATCCGTGCCAGCGAACTCCTTCTACCACCTTGAGCGAACTGATGGAACTCTCGCACCCTTGTCCTCCGTCTGGGGGGCTGACTGCTCGCTGAGTTAAGCATGCTTTAGGTCAATCAGCCTCCAAAGCCTTTGTGTGTGTGTTTATCTCTCTCTCTCTTCTCTTCTGTGCCCTCATGTTCTTTTTCTCGTTTCTGGAATACCAAGAGGATAAGTTTCCATCAAACGGAAGGGGGGGGAACGGCCCAGCTCCATTCGTCGACTTGTCCCATCCGCCCGTCCCCGATCGCAGTAGGCGAGCGGCAGTGTGGCGGACCTGACAGATCCCAGGGAAGCCAAGAACTTCTTGACTTGTCAGGTCCAACACAAATCTAGAACGCCACGCGCTGGCGGGAGGTGGAAACCCCTGAATTTGGCGCCCTTTTCGTGCCGCTGGCGCCGCCAAGCGGCCCTCTCTGGCTTGTCACCGTCAACGATCAAGGCTGTGCCGGAATCCTCTTAGCGCTTTTCTTTCTGCCGCTGGTCTGTGACTGACGGCTGGCATTCTTGTGTCACAGACATCCTCAGACAGACAACGGCCATCCTCTGCGAGGCCCCGGTGACGTCGCAGGCGCCGCGCTGTTCCGAGACAGGACTACGTGCTGGTTTTTTTCCTCTAACAAATTTGTCACTGCTGAGTAGCCAACGCGGTTATACAAGGACGGGTGGCGAAAGAGGAATGGTGTGTGAGAGAGAGAGAAAGCACTTTAGCTGTGCATCAACGTTGTCATCCTCTGCCCGACGGTTCTTCCGAGACCCGGTTTGTGATTGAAATATGCATCTTCTGCTGCGAGATTGCATTAGTTCAATCAAATGCCTGAACCCTGCCAGTACTCCTCCGCAGGCGTGCCGCGCCGAACCAATGCAAAAATGCTAGATCGCTCCTGGGCGAGAGCCTCTGGGAAAAGACACATCAGCCTTCTGGCCTGCCGAAACAATCTTAACAGCTTACTTGCTTTAGAAGTGGCACATCAGGACCCTTTTCATAGACATGCCATAGGCGATCGCTTTTCCAAGTGCCGAGCCTGCCAGCAAGATGCGCACGCCGGCCGGTCCTCAAGCGGTGATCCGATGACTAGACGGGAGGGGGGGGTCCTACGGGCAGGAACCCTTTCGGGGACCGACACCGCCGCTCCATGTTTAGCCCATCTTCATTTGCCGACGCGCGTCCAAGGTGAGGGTCGCGGTTCAAACAGTCCCCCGGCAGAGTCCTGAGCCTTCGCTCAGAGACGTGAGCTCAAGAACGCCTTCCATCTGTGCATGCTCGCGGCGCGGCGATCTGTGGTTACACTTTCCCACCATGCTGCGGTAACAGGCGACGGGCGGCGTGCCAGAACCCACTGATGTTGATCGACAAGGGCACTGTCCAGATCCGGCATCAGAAAGACGCGAAACAAACATTCTGTCCCCGACGCCCCTCCCCTCTGAAGCGTCGTATGCCGATCGCAGGAACGACCGGCTCTGCAACACAAGCTCGCGATGGGCGTCGATGCCGAAGAGTGGCTGTAAGTATCATACACTCCGTTTGGAAACAAGCGGTCTGACGTTGTTGGTAGATAAGTCACCAGCTTGTTCCAGATCTGGTGCCTTGCTCGACGTGACGCAGTCCGTGCCAGGTCTTGGGCGAAGAGCTAAAAATGCCAGCCTGTTTGGTCGACAGATTCTCTTGGTCCCGGGACCCTTTATGCATCATCATGGTGATCCCAGGTATCGTGATATGTCTTCCCGTCGCGGCGTGTCTGTCCTTGATAGGGGACGGTTGCAATCAGATACAGTCCTGAGCGTACGCTTCATGACGATGCCACATCGATGAAGACTCGACTGTGATTGAAGCCCGCAACAGCTTGGCGGTCGTCCTCGTCGTCGTCGTCGTCGTCGTCGGAATATATGTTGGATTACGTCAATTGCTGCAGCATTCTGCCGTCTTGAGCTGACTCGGAATGTTCACGCATCGCTCCACAGAGGTGCTTGTCCAGAATGACTCTCATTCTGAATGACGTTCATTCTGCTCCGTATGCGTCCTAACATCCGAGGATGGACGGGATTATTGATGTGCGTGATCCGCGGTTTGTTCCCACTTGACCTGGCCCGCTCTTCGATCCGACTTGACATGATATGGGTGGGCGACCCCTATTTGGCCGGCGAAAGAGAGGTCTCCTGCGGCAGAAATATGCATCGTCAAGGCTACATTGACTGTTCTCCCCTGGGAGTGATGAAGCCGATGACCCGTAGAAACCGTTTGTCGCTTTTTAGAGGACGAAACCGACATTTTAGCATTTGCTCGAAGTGCCATTCCGCATATTCTTCGGCCACCCAGCTCTGCGGCAGCCACATTGGCACAGCCAAGTCGCAAAAGCCCCGGCACAGCGGACAAGGCAGACGGCGCTCGTCTGGTCCAATAATTGCAGTCTTGCACAAGAAGCATGGCCCCGGGTTTTTCTTCAAAAGACGACACGTCCGAGGGGACACCCTTGCTTGTCTTTTGAAGAACGAGATGCCACCATGGCCGGGTTCACCTATCCAAGATCACACTAGGAGCTTGGGACCGCCTCCCCGCAAAAAAAAAAAAGAGTTGCACGCGGATTCGCCCCTCTTGAGCAAGACCGGGTCAGACAGCCAAGCCGTCGCCGACAAGTCCCTGACCGATCGTCTGATAATGCTTCATGCCTTCTTCGCGTAGCACCCGGCCGAGCCGCGGGAGATCATTGCTGATACAACGTTGTCGGAACCTGAGACACGGAAAACGGCAATCAGTGTTTGCAATCCTATCAGATTCCTGCGCTGAACACACGCACGCTTAGTGATTGGCTGACAGTTAGCCTGTCCACTCTGGTCACTAAAATGGTTCAAGTCTGGAAACGTGTGGAGAAAGGTAGTCATATAATCGATTGGATATGTAGAACAGAAAGGATGCGTGAGCAGCGCGCCGACATGCCGTAGGGTATAGCGAGCAGCAGTCCAAATTACAAGTCGATTTAGTGTATCCGGACGAACAAGATGCAGTGCCGACACGATCATCGCGGAAACCCTTGGAAATATATAGACAATGACAGCTGCAGAGGCGCAAGCGCAGCATCGACTAATTGCAACCCTCCCCAGCAGCATAAAGTATCAAAGAATAAGCCCCCAATGCAAATGCAAGTGCACCGGTGAAGTGGATGGCGGAAGATGGTCGTAAACAGCAATATGCCAATTGCTCGTGAGCGGAATTTCGTCGTCGCACCTCGAAGACTTGCCCCGAGGGTGTTCGTGTCGCCGTCATGAGATCGCTGCCCCAACACACATATCGTCCGTCCTTTTAGAGTTGTTTTGTTGTTGTTTTGTTGTTGCTATTGGCTTCTGCGAGTCGCCTCACGAAGCAAGAGGCAACTTCTCTTACCTCCGGATCTCGTCGACGCTGACGTGGCTTGACCTCCAATCCTGCGTCGGGCTCTGCTTGTTGGACGATCCGAAACCGGGCATGGAGGAGAAGCGGCTCATGCGCTTCTTGCTGTGCTCGGTCTGTGACGGGATCACTTCTGTGGGGGAAGCAGGCTCGGTATGGTGAAGGGCATCGACGCGGGGTGATGCCAGCTCTTTGCTGTTGGCAGTACCAGTGGAGGATGAGGACCCGGTGGAAGTAGGAGTCTGGTAAACGTATTCGCCGTCAACGTAAACAGCGTTGGAGACGAAGGTTGAGCGGCGATGACGGCGGCGGGTGTATCGCTGCTCGAGGCGGAAGAGCTCAATCTTTTGCTGAATGCGTTCAAAGATACCGGGTGCCATTTTGAAGTGCTTGTTGCAGAGCTTGTAAGCTTGAGTGTTGGGTTGGATTGGAGGTTGCGTCTGGTTCGTACGACGTGTTGGTGTAGAGGTGGGCTGACGGACGGCGAGACGAGAGAAAGTCAATTCACTCGCTGGGACGACAGGTGATATGTAAAGGAACCAAGTCCGTGGTCGTGTGGCAGACGGATGATGTAGGGACGAGAATGATGGGACGAAAACCTTATCGGGACCGAAGGGCGGCTGGGCGGAACAAATGTCGCAGTGCTATGGCACAGATGTCTCTCAGGATGTGGTGGTGTATATGTTCCCTTTTTTCTTTCCTGACGTGTACTGTCTGTACGTGGGGATGGCGTGCTGTGTTGGGTAGAGTCGATTGAGCGGGCGAGGTTCCAAATATAGGAGGAGGAGGAGCTACGATCGGGTGGCTGATTGTCCGTATCGTTCTTTTGTTGTAATCTTGTGCGGGTACGCTAGGAGTAGCTAATCGTTGATAGTGCGAGTCGGTGCGGGAGCGAAGGAGTGGGAGGATGTCAAAACGCCAGGCTTCGAGGACCTCGTGGTGGTTTATGGTTGATTAGAACGAGTGGACTGGAGGGGCTTATCGGAGAGATCGGAGAGAGAGAGGGAGAGAGAGAGTGTGTGTGTGTATGTTTGTGTTTGTGTGGGAAAGAGAGCGAGAGGGAGAGAGATAAAAAGAGGTTGGTTGGTTGGTTGGGACAGAAGAGGAACTGAACTGTATTGGTCGCATCGATGGCTGTGCTTGCTTGCTTGCTTGTCCCTTGAAGATTTGACGAGGGGCGTGTGAGCGAAGGAAGGGGTGTGGAAGGAGGAAAAGAACGAGACTGATGGGGAGGAGACAAGGTCAGGGGGGGGAAGCAAGAAGTTTCGAGTCTAGAAGACAAGAAGTGAAGGGAAAGGGTGGGGGAGGGAAAGGGAAGAAGAAAAACCTGACAATGCAAGTGCGAGTGCGAGTAAGTAGGTACAGGAGGGGCGAGCAGAGCAGAGCAGAGCAGCAGGTGCGCGCAAGTTGTGTTGGACTATGCAGTATCCGTAGGAGGCAGGTAGGTACCTAATGCTGCTGATTCAGTGGGCGTGGATTTGCAGAAGAGGCGGGACGATACGAAGTAAGCATATCCGTACTACTACATACATACATACATACTATATTCGGTACGTATTACGGATACCTCTGTCCCTTTATTGCAGAAAGCTGAGTTGAGTTGAAATGAATGACCCTTGCCGACTCCCATGCATGGGTCATGCATGGCTGGATGCATGCATGGATGCGTGCATGGAAATGTCACCTTGATGCAGGTGCCACTGGGGCTGGTTTCCCAATGCAGCCCAGCCCAATATCCAATCCAATACGGTCAATCCCAACCCACATACTCCGTATCGAGAAGCAAGCCACCTGCATATCGTACATATACGTACGTACCTACGGATACACTACTCGGTATTCGTACCACCATTCGCAGAATGTAAACTACCTACGGCACGATGTACAGGAAGGGGCCGATAGACCGGTTCATGTCTCGCTCGCTGTTTCCCTGCGGGTCCCCTTCCAGTTCCTGCCCATCTTTCCCTCGTCTGGCCAAGTTCTCGGCCGAGGGTGGCCCACTCCACTCCACTCCACTCTCCTCGGCTAGGACCCCGCCAGGCCAGGCCAGGCCAGGCCAGGCCCCACTACCCTCGCAATTTCAGCCAACGAGATGACGCCGCTGCCACGGCCTTCCCTGCGTAGCCATGTGCTCTCCTTCCCTCTCCTTTCCCTCCCCGGACGTTGCTTCTCGTTCTTGTTCTTTGCACCGGGCCTCGTGCCTTCCCCTGGTGCGGGCTTCCCCTCCGCTCGTTTCTTGCTCAGTTCTTGCTCAGAGAGAGAGAGAGAGAGAGAGAGAGAGAGAGAGTCGGGTCAAATTGCCCATTGTTTCCCACACTCGCTCGCTCGCACTTGCATTTCCAACTTCCGCCTGCTTTGCCATTGATTGACCTACGTACGTACAAAGCACCTACCTAGTATTAGCATTTCTGCGCAATGGACAAAAACCCCCCCCGCCCTTGTTTTCTTGTCCATCCGACGTCGGTCGTTGTTTCCCGACTGGCGAGTAAGTGCCCTCCCTGGCTGCGCTACCTACCTGCCTACCTACCTAAACCACCTTAGGTACTCCGCACCCACAGTTACCATGTAAAAGTACCGTGGTAAACCACACCCGGTGGGGGCGTGTTTTTTTCTGTTTCTTCTTTCGCGTGGCTCCCGTCTCGGCCCGTTGACGAAAGAAAGAAAGAAAGGGAGAAAGAAAGAAAATACACAAACCCTCCATTCATCCTTTCATCCTTTCATCCGCCTGGCCAACTAATTTCACCTCCTCCAGCTCCAGAGTCGAGATACACCATTCCCACCCGGCTCGACCGCCTTGTATACATACTGTATACATACCTATGTACACTGTTGGCTGCATCGCGCCAAGTTGAACTGTATCTATCGTACACGTACCTTCGCACACGTACCTTAACCGTTGCGCCGGTCAAGCCTTAATAGATTGATTGCTCCACGATTAACCAACACTGCGCTACTGTCTATCTATCTATCCGCTTGGCAGTTCTGCATCAGACCGACCCGGCCGGCTTTGACTTCACGCCATGTTCCCCCTCATGCCACGTCAATTTGGCATGTCTGCCAATCCTGAGCTCCCCTACCTCACCCAACCCGCCGCCGTCCTCCGTCTCGCCATCTTCTCGGTACTCCTGCCCCCTACTTCTTCTCCCACGAGGAAAACTCTAGCCCTCAGTCTCCTACGTACGAATGAATACCCCAGGTAGATGAAAGCAGTCAATGCACCGAGTCCACCCATGTCGCCATCGCTGTCGCCGTCCCGTCCGTCGTGCACACACACGCCTCGTGTCTGTCTACATATCCAGTAGACGTCTGTCTGTCTGTCTGCCCCTGCTGCGCTGCCCCGAATCCCTGTGCCGCCGCCTCCGCCACCACATTCTCCTGAACCATCGCATCCGGGCGTTACATCGCTCCAAGACCAATCGGTGGGACTCCCAACCAGCCCTTCTTACCAAGTACAAACTGTAAGTACCAGGTGCCAGTACGGCACGATACGATCCCATCCCCGTCCCCTCGGGTCCGGTCTTGTGAAACTAGTAGTACACCACGGATACTCAGCGACATTGCCCTTTCGCCGTCGGGACAACCAACCGTCCTCGCCAGCAGCCGTCATTCGCGACGACGACGACGACGACGGCGGCGGCGACGACCACTACAATAGAATGCGCTCGTGCGATAGACCGAGACCAAGCATTGACGTCACCGTCGCAAGTTGTACAGCGCATCACCCTCCGTCGATTTTGTGCCGGACAGATCGCGGGTAATGGCGTTCGTTCTTAGCCTCCAAAGCTGATCTAGAGAAGTCAACCTTGTTCTTGTCTCTCGGGAAGCGGCTTTCGAGGTCAGCAGGCTTTGACCGGTGATGCCTACCTATCCCAGCCACGTCATGGCTGTAGGTTGCAGCCGCTTCATGCCAGCTTCCCTTGGCCTCCTTCAATGTCTCCCTCATGCTGCCGCTCGAGATGCCAAAGCCATCCAACTAGCATGAGCTCCAATGAGCCTGCCGCCAACCCGTTTACACTGAACAAGACTAAAAATGGGCGCGAGATGATTTGAGGATTAGCTCGGATCGGGCAACAGGTCGTGTTAGTTACTTGTTGGTGTGTGCGAAAATGTTCTGGAAGACACTACTAGAGCCCGTTTTCCACAGCATCGACGGCGCCTTGGGGAGGGCCGGTCAAGGCGATAGGAGTCTGGTCAGCTCTTGTGTCTTTCTGGACGAGGACGTGAAGTCGGTAGCAAGTGATGCCTAATTTAACGAGAGCGGGCGTCCATGTCCCCAAACCAAAAGGGCAAGATATTGAATGGTGAAGAAGAACGCCTCGTGATGATGAGAATCGCCTGGCTCACTGCGTTCTGTCTATTTATACATGTCCTCAACATACATTAACATTAAGAAATCAACTTCAATTCACAATTTTGTGACTCGGAAACACCATTGACCATGATGCTCTAGTAGTACTAGAAGAAGACCGCGGCTTTGTGTCGAAGTGCAAGCCCCCCTCTCTCTTGTTGTTTCCTTTGTGACCTTCATGCCTCTTCATCCCACTCATCCAACGGCGGGCATTCGTCGAGAGTCTCCCCGAGTCCCTCGAAGCAGCCTTTCAAAAACTCCAAAACCTTGACGTGCTCTATACCCACGCCCTTTCTCTCCGCCCCTTGCTTTGCGTAATCGAGGGGCGACATGTCAAACGGCCCGAGGGGCCGCCGCAACGCTCTGATATCGACCCCCTCACGGCCGGCCAGGACCTCGACCGCAGCCAGCCTCGCCTCCATCACGGCGTTGGCGAGCGGCGTGGTCCCGTCGTCCGCCGCCGAGTCCGGGTCGACCTCCGGAACCCTCAGGGCCGCCTCGATCGTCTCCCGGTCGCCGCGGCGAGCGAGCACGTGCAGCGGCGTCTCGCCGTTCTCGTCCCTCGCGTTGATCAGCCCCCCGGGCGCGACGGAGAGCAGGGAGCGAAAGAGGGGGTACTTCCCGCGCGCCGCCGCCACGTGCAACGCCGTCTGCCCCGCGTCGCCGCAGACCCTGCCGAACCTGACGCCCGGGTGTCGCGCCAGGAGCTCGGCCGCGTCGCCGACCTCCGGGTAGGCGATGGCCAGGGCCAGCGGGGTCCATCCCGGCCCGGCCGTCTCGCGGTTGACGTAGTCCGCGTCGTCGTGGCGATTCGCCGACGACAGGGTGGCCTCGACCACGCCCGCGTGCCCGTGCAGGGCGGCGACGTGCAGCGGCAGCATGCCCTCCCGGTCGCGGACCTCGTCCTCCTCCTCCTCCGCCGGCGCCAGGCCCGGTTGCGAGCGCAGCTCCAGGTAACAGTCGCGGCACCCGACCGCCGCCGCGAAGTGGAGGAGGGAGAACCGCCTCCTCCGGATCCGGCGCGGCGCCCTCGCCCCGCGCGCGACGAGCTGCCGGACGACGTCCGGCCTCCGGTCCAGGATCGCGGCGTGCATCAGCGACAGGCCCTGGTCGTCCTTCTCGTCGAGGCCGACCGCGGCGGTCAGGAAGGCCAGGTGGTGGTCCAGAGACCACTTCCGCGCCGCCGTCGGGATGGAGGCGAAGTCGCGCGGCGCGAGGCCGAGCCCCGCGCCGTTCCTCGCGGCGACGTCGTGGGCCCAGATCTTGACGTGGCACTTGGGCTCGCGGTAGTGCTCGCCGCCGCCGCCGCCGCCGCCGAAGAGCAGCGGCCCCAAGACGGAGCGCGGGAGCAGGCGCGCCCATTCACGCCCGAACCCTTGCTCGACGTGGGCCCAGTCGTGCAGCCCGAACCTCCTCATCAGGTCTTCAGAGTACATCTCGCCGGCCAGCCGGGCGAGCTGCCTCAGCCCCCCGGTGCCCTCTGAGCCGGAGGCGGCCCGCGATCGGAAGAGCAGGTCGCGCACCTGCGCCCATTTCGGCGGAGAGGAGCCGCCGTGGCCTGCCGTCGTCGGACGTCGCGGCAGATCGCCGTGCAGGTCGACGAGCGCGGTCTCGAGAACCACTCTCTCTGCCGGGCAGAGACCCTCCCTCCCGAGGCGAGTTTTGAAGGCCGCGGAGAGCTTGTCTTTGAGAAGGGGCAGGCTCAGATGCAGGCTCGAGACGTACGGGACCCGGAGCTGCCCTTCCGGCCCGGGGCCCTTGAAAATGCGGGTGTTGACCGTTCTTTGGCTGCGATGGATTTCGTACTCGCTGCTGAGGAGTTGGACCACGGTGAGGATGTTCATGCTATCTCGTCATCAGCCAACGTGGCTTACGGTGACCACACGCGCGTGCGAGGGGGGGGGAGGCTTTTAGCTTACACGTTGTCGACGTCCCAGGTCCCGTGGTGGGCCTCGCAGCTGTGTCTTGGGATGGCCGGAGGATTTGATAAAGTCACAACGGCATCTTCAGGCTCCTCTTGGTTCACTGCCGGTCGCCTAGCTCTCCGCTTGACCTCTCCGGGCGAGCACTCCAGTCCCTTGGACAGGCACCGGTCGCACTTTTGCGGCCATGTTCGAGGCTGGGGCGTGCACTGGTCGAGTCACCAGGACCGTCATCAGAAATTGGTTGGCAAACACACGCATGACGATTCGAAGTTCCCCGGAAAAATAACGTGGATGGGGTGCTTACCTTCAACTTGTGTTGCCTGCAAAGCTGACACTTCTCGCTGTCGAGCTTTCGCGGCGTGCTCTTCCGTTTGCCGGATGCCGCATAAGTGTCTTCGGGTCCGGCTGTCCGGCTGCCGGACAGCGATCTACTCGTCAAAGGATTCGTGTCATCCGAAATCTCGCGCGAACAAGGTCGGAGAACCGGCAAATCCGCAGTCCTCGCCTCGTCCGCGTCGCTGGATGTGAGCTCCATTTGCGGGCTTCGGAGTATGCTTCCCAGCCGGATTGCCGGCGCTGGATGGGGTTGGGGATATGAGCGGCGAACAGAACGTCGCGGGACATGGTGATGATATTTGTAGGCGGATGGATCAACCCAGGCTGAGTCACGCTGTGCGAGTTGTTGGTTGGACGTCGTATCGGTGGCACGACGCTCGAAGGGGTCGAGGTGCACCCTCCATCCGAGACGCCAGCGAATAGAAAGGCCGCCGCACTTTCACCGCAGTTCCATCGCACTTACGTCGCACTTGCATCGCACTTGCATCGCACTTGAGCTTTGGATATGTTATGGCATGTGGCAAATTCGAGTGACCTGCGGACGATATCGAATGAAGAATTAGATAATATTGATCATTATCTTTTGCACATGGGCATATTATTAATCCTCCTTCAATGATCATGGTAGTGGTGTGTTCATACGCAAGACAAATGGCCGTCTCGTATGACGCTCGGCAAACACCAATGATGTGGAACATATTAGAACACCAGGGACACCAGTGCCTCTGCACGGAAGGAAAAAAAACACTTTTTCAACCAGTTGTCTTTATATGTTGAAAAGGGGCAGGGTAGTCCCCTCACCTTTGAAAACATGTTTTCTCCTATGGATACGGTTGCGTTACAGGTTTTGCTATAAGAAGGGTCTTTCTACCCTGATCAGGACGGAAGGAGTCGTCAGTCAATCACTTACCCATAGAATTTAACAATTGACAAGTCATTCGTTAAGTTAGCCAACATACCAACCCCCCCTTCTGTGACTATTTGAGATACAACAAGCGCAAACCCAGAACCAGCCTGACCAGCGGCCAAGGCCAGAAACCATTCAACTCTTCTATTTCTGCCCTGATCAGACCTATACGGATGGAGTCTTGATGGCAGAAGGCTTGGTGCGAGCCTGTGTTAGTCACTCCTTGTGAGACGACCTGGAGTGCACTGAGCCTGTAGTAGTAGTATAGTTGTGTTGTTGTGTACCAACTTACCCACTATTTCTACTCTACGCCCTACCTCAGTTTAAATGTCTGGTTTCAAAATTAAAGACTTGTCATTGGTAATCTGAGCGGTGGCTTCCTCCGATATCAATTTCCCCATCTACCAAGGCACTCGGAAAGGGTACCGTGTTCACTAAGATAGACTGCTTGTCGCCATATGCATGAGTGTGTTAAAGATGGTGCGATGTACCTCTCGATTCATATACCTCTATGACAACTCTCTCCCTTCATATTCCACGATCCTCAAGTCTGGTCTGTTCGAAAAGAACACCGTAGCACCAAGTGGGATCTGGTCATTCTCGATATACGGCTCTTTGTCAGGCCCTTTGAAGATAGAGATGACACCGAAACCCTCCTTCCGTGGCCACAAGGGGAAACGGATGATGGAAGTATCCTTGCCCTCTGACCGAGCAGTCAGAGTCTTCTTGCATGCGGGGCTGAGAAAAGACTAGGACGGGGCCGCCGCATTTGTTAGCGATCAGTAGACGTAAGGAATTAACAAGCTGATCACTTACATTGGAGCCAAGATCGATGCCCGCATCAGTCATCGAAATGTCCACGTCGCTCGAGAACGTCCGGTTGGGCCTACGGTATTTAGACACCACAACCAAGATGTCTTCGTCGTGTTCGTTGACAACCCATATGCACGCGGGGGCGGCCTGGGTTCCGCGAGAAGTGTCCATGTCGTTAACGGTACCCTAATTGCAGTGTATCAGAAAAAGGTCTCTAGCCCAGGACACGACTGTCCGTTTACTTACCAGCGCTCCATGCTCAAGATAAGGAGAACGTAAAGGGATATCTTGATGCAGGATCACCTCTTCCAGAAGTGGGACGTCTTCGATCCGAAGCTCACGCTCCTCGCCCCCAGGGAAGCCATCTCCACCTTCGAAAGGAGTTAGCCGGAAGGGAATGTGCAGTGTGTCGAAGCAAACATGACCCCGTTTGATATCACTGTCGATGTCGCGCCTTGCTCCAGTTGCAATAGTGCAAGCCAGCCGCTCAAGAGAGGAGGAGCCGACGTGTCCTCGGTAGTTAGTATGAGTAGCCTCGGTCAGTTGCCTGAGATCTACGGGGGAGTCTGTCAAGATTAGAAATAACGATTCAGGTACTGCTTGCGATTTTTGGACGCCAGAGGGCCAGCTGACAGGGAGACCTTCCAGGCCCAGGCCGGACTGGTCAGCGCCGAGCACGTAGGACCGTTGAGGCGGCATCTCGATGCCTCTAGCATGGCTGCTAGATATAAGCGAGATCTTGCCCACGACGTTGATGTCGAAGACGGACGCATAGATGTTCTTGGAGCCATTGTTCGTGAGCGAGACAAAAACGCGTTCACCTTCAATCACGTAGCCATTGCCATCCTGCGTGACAACCCTATCGTGTTGACTGTTCTTGACCGTGCCGAATGTAACAGACAAGCTATGCTCGAGCTTCTCGTCTGAACCGTCCGCACAAGTCAAGGCCAGTAGGTGTTGTGCCCTTGCGAGTTGTTCAGCCCGTTCGACAAGATCTTTGCTTAATACAACCGCCAGCGAGCTAGAGTCTTCGTCTGAGATATAGCGAGATGCAAGCTGTACTCCCTGACCATTCACCAGGACTAGGTCATCTCCGTACTTCTGGAACTTTGCCAAGAGACCGCTGCCTCGCTTGACACGTTTCCGAAAAAGGTATTTAGATTCATCGATAGCATCTCGAAGTTCACCAAGCCCTCCAGGACAGCTGACTGGCAACTTGCGCAGGACCTCTTCATTTAGAAATGCCCTGACACCTGCCGGAATTCTGATTTTCTTGGATAGCCTGTCTACCTTCGCTCTCGACCGCAAGCGACCGCAGTGAGTCACTGTTGCTGTGCCAATAACTGTCTCGCTGGTCAGTCGATCGGTGCCCAAGGGCACCAGGGCGTACACGTTGCCCTCCAGCACGCCCGATGATGTTCCCGCCTCGAGGATACCCCCCCCATGGGTATCATAATGCAGCACAAGCGCATTATCTTTCTCAAGTCGAGAATCATTGAGACTAGAATCCGACAAGGACATCATGTCGAGTAGCATATGAACAGTATCGTCATGGCCTCGTTCTGATGCAGCCATCAGAGCGTTGCCATACGGGCCGCCCCATGCGCTGATGTCTGCGCCCTTCTCCAGCAGCAGCTGGATGGTTTCGTTGTAGCCTCTAGATGACGCAGCCTGGAGAGCATTGTCATACTGACCGCCTTCTGCGTTGACATCTGCGCCCC